>JAXCIN010000055.1:10600000-11043504 GCA_038502155.1 Parochlus steinenii
ATTTTTTAATAAAAAAAATGAGATAATAAAATATTTAAAAAAAACCCCAGAAAATTTTTTATTATCATTATTATCGATCAATTGTATTAAAAACAGTTCGATGAATTCAAATTCTAAATTAATTACTGAAATCGTGTTTTTTGCATGAACCTAAGTCGACGCATTTCACACAAGAGATGTTTAGAACTTAAAAACAAACATCTGATTTACTTTGCAAAAACAGGAATTCCCCATTTCTTGCAGCTTCTATGATTTTTCTATAGTTTTAAAGCAAAAATTATGGAATAGCTCCATCAGTTCAATCCGAGATTTCTTAAAGAAGAAACACACTTGAGTTTAAATTACAAGAAATATTCATAAAAATTATTTAAAATGCGTTGCTTGTTAGTTTTGGCACTACCATTTTACCATACAAAAATATTTTTTTTTCCTGAGAATATTTGGGATCAAGCAACTCCTTCAAGTACTTGCCATGCAAAAAAATTTTGTTGAGAACCTACCAACTCAAGTCGATCAGAAAGTTGCAAGATTTGAATCAGAATTATCAGCAATAATGCACATTATTCATCCAAACGAGGATTTAGTCGTGGATGGTGCAATTCTGGATCTTATTGCTGTTGCAATTAAAATTTATTCGCAGTCTTATCAACAACTGAGTAACTTACGACTAGTTTCAAAAATAAAGAGGCTTCTTGAATCAAAAAAAATGCAACGCCTACTTTGTATGAAATATTTGAAAGAATTATAACAAAAACTAAGCCTACTGAGAATTTCAATAAAAAATTTGTATAATTTTTCATGTATTCATGATATAATTCGATGTTCAATGCAGGGGTGTAGAAGTAGTAGATTAACAAGGTAGGCGCTGATGAGTTTTTGCATGGTTTTTGCAAACAAAATGAAAAAATTGCACTAAACAAAATTTTAACAAGGGGGTCGCGACTACTCGCGCCTACCCACTTCTACAACCCTGGTTCAATGACTTTAAGATTTCTTTGGGGAAAACTAAATAATAAACTATATTTATTTAAAATATATTGCTCAATCGTATTAGCAATTTTTACAGTAGTTTTTGTTGTCATTGAAGCAGCAGATTCATCTCAAGAGGAAACTTTTGGTAGAAATGGAGCCATTTTAGAAAGTCATCCTCACCGCTTCAAAAGATCAACTTGTGATATCTTACCAGGCATATTCCAAGGCATTGATCATGAAGCTTGTGACTCCAAAGCTGTTTGAAATTGTAGGAAGTAGATTTTTCCTCCATTGATCCTCGGAAGTACTAGATTACTTTATAAAAATATATATTGAAATTATTCACTGATAAAAATGTATTAGAGATGTTACAATTCACCAGCAATCTGTTTTTGTTTGCGTATTCGTATTCAACACATTCAAATTTCCAAATTCGTTTTTCTATATAATTCGATTTTCAAAATTATTATTTATCAGTTAGTTGAATAATTTGGTTGATAAAACATTTAAATAAATTTGCAATGCGTTTTTTGATAATTTTCGTGCTAATTGCTTCATTATTTGTTGCTGCTCTTCAAGCCAACACAGTGAATGAATTGGAGGAAGAACTTGGAGAAAGTTTCGGTGAAAATGGAGACATTCCTGAAGGTAATTCTATTCAATCTTATGGTCTAATTAAAATAAGAAACTTTATGATTTTTTTTTTCAGATCTCCCAATTCACCGTTCAAAAAGATTCTATTGTGATCCCGCGCGTGTCAAAGAATGCTGCAATTAATCCAGCTTGAGGAAACCATTGCTATCTTATGGGCGAGAGAAGACAATGCAACGAAGACGCAAAATTGAAAACTTGAAAATATTTTTTGAGATAATAAAATATTTAAATAAAATGACCCTAGAAAATTTTTTAATTTCCGCAAAAAACCTACAAAAATTGCTTTGATCGATTTATAATCAAAAATCGGAAAAGCTGAAGCTTGAGCAGACACTTCTGCGACATTATACCTATGTTTCATTAGAATGATTCATTTGAATGAAACAATATAATTCTAGGAAATTCAAAAATATGTAACCAAAATAATAATTCTTACCACATTCTGATCGACTTGAGTTGGTAGTTTCTTAACAAAAAACACGTAAACCTTGGTTTCATATAAAATTCAACAAAAAAATTAATATTTTTTCCAACAATTTTTTTGATTTTTGCAAAAAAAAACAAGAAATATCAAATTTTTGCATGGCAAGTACTTGAAGAAGTTGCTTGATCCCAAAAATCGTTCTTTAAAGATCTGCGCGTGGTTTAAAAAAGCTTATTCCGAAAATATGAAATCAATCGGAAGAGAAGCCTTTTACCAGAGTTGAGAATTTTGGATTTTTAAAGCATTACAACTTGTTCATGGTACAATATTTCCATGAAATCTTCTGGAATCGAACACTTTGAGAAAAATACAATGTTTTTGCATGCAAATTCTAAGGAAACATGGTTTAGTAGTTTGCTTAAAAAAAGCTGATTCTGAAAATTTTAGACGAATCTGTCTGATGGATTCAAAGATAACGAATACAGAAGTTAAAAATAAAATTTTTTATAAGCATGACAACTTGGTCATGGAAGAAAATTGTTTTGCTTATTCAGATGTTATAGAATATTCTAGATAGTGCTGTTAAATCAAGCCCAAAAAAAAAAGACTGAGGTACTGTTGGCTTACAACTCTTAAGTCCTGAGTTTTATTAGCATCTAAAATTCGGTTCAAGAGTTACAGAAGTTTCACACAGAAAACGTCCCACGAGATAACAGAACACGGACTGACATTTTGCAAGGACCCAAAATTTCGGGTTCTAGACCAAAAATTGGTTCGTTTTAGGCACAAATAAGAAAAAAAAAGTTTGGATGAAGCCTTGAAGACTTCACAACTTTTTTTTGCTCAAGTAAACATTGTTCCTCGTGTTGGAATTTAGGTTGAATTCAAATTCTAAAATAAATAACGAAATTGTGTTTTTGCATGAACCTAAGTTGACGCATTTCACACAACAGATGTTTAGAACTTTAAAACAAATATCTGTTGTGTGAAATGCGTCAACTTAAGATAATGCAAAAAACAATTTCGGTATTTATTTTAGAATTTGAATTCAACCTAAATTCCAACAAGAAAAACAATTTTTACTGACGCATTTCACACAAAAGACGTTTGTTTTTAAGTTCTCAACAACTGTTGTGTAGAATGCGTCACCTTAAGATAATCACAATTTCGGTAATTATTTGAGAATCCGAATTCAACCTAAAATCCAACAAGAGAATCAATTTTTGATTATGAATTACATTACAGCATAAATCGATCAAAGCAACCTTTTGTAAAGTTTAAGGAAAATAAAAAATATTTCTGTGTTCATTTTATTTAAATAATTAATTATCTCAATATCTCACAAAATCCTCCTTTCTTGCCCATAACGATGCAATGATTTCCAAAAGCTGCATTACTGACGGCATCATGGATTCTTTTTTCAATTTTTTTCTGTGGATTCATCGAACTGTTTTTAATACAATTGATCGATAATAATGATTAATTGCAGTTTATTGATTCCCAATTTGTTCGAGTGATTTACTTTGCAAAAACGGGAATCCCACATTTCTTACAGCTTCTATGATTTTTTCAAAGCGACAATTATGGAGTAGCTTTATCAGTTAGAAAGAAGAATAATTTAGTTTAAATTACGGGAAATAGTCATAAAAAGTATTTAAAATGCGTTGCTTGTTAGTTTTGGCGCTAAGATTTTACCATACAAAAAAAAAATTTTCCTGAGAATAGTTGGGATCAAGCAACTCCTTCAAGCAGAGAGGCTTCTTGAATCAAAAAAATTGCAGAGCCCACTTTGTATGAAATATTTTATAGAATCATAACAAAGACTATTGAGAATTTTAATAAAAAATTTTAGTCATAAGAATTTGCATAATTTTTCAAAGCTTGTGACTCCAAAGCTATTTGCAATTGTAGGAAGTAGATTTTTCCTCCATTGATCCTTAATTCTAGCTCAAACTCGGAAGTACTGGATTACTTTATAAAAATATATATTGAAATTATTCACTGATAAAAATGTATTAGAGATGTTACATTTAGGATGTTTTTTTCTTCAAGTATTCAAATTCGAATTCGTATTACTAGTATTCGTATTCAACACATTCAAATTTCCAAATTCGTTAATTGAACAATTATGGCAACTTTTCTATATAATTCGATTTTCAAAATTATTCTTTATCAGTTAGTTGAACAATTTGGTTGATAAAACATTTAAAAAAATTTGCAATGCGTTTTTTGATAATATTCGTGGTAATTGCTTCATTATTTGTTGCTGCTCTTGAAGCCAACAAGTTTCCTGACAGTAATTATTTTTAATCTTATGTTCAAATTAAAATGAGACACTTTATGAGTTTTTTTTTTTCAGATATCCGTAGCTTACTCTTTAGTTGTGATACCGTGCGTTCAGAATGCTGCCAGTAATGCAGCAAGAGAGGACGATGCAACGAAGACGCAGTTTGTCATTGTAAATAATTACTATCCCAAGATTTTTAAATAAAAAAATTGAGATAATAAAATATTTAAATAAATCCCCAGAAAATTTTTTATTATCATTATTATCGATCAATTTTATTAAAAACAGTTCGATGAATTCAGAAAAAAAAATCGGAAAAGCTGAAGCTTTAGCAGGCACTTCGGCAAACTGATACCATAGAATAGATGTAAAGCTTCATATTGAAAATTTATCATCAAAACTTTTGCATAATACTTACGATGATCAAAATTTAAGATTAAGATAATTTAATTTTTCTATGCTTTTGCTATTGTTCAGTAAGACAATAAAACGGACGATTTTGAAATCAGATTTTTTTTAATTTAAGTTTACCAACACTATTACCTTTGGTGTTGTGTAAAATAGCAAAACATTGAGCATCGTAAGTATTATGCAATATTTTTGAACACAAAATTTCATTATGAACCTATATCCCCATGCTACAACTCTATGATAATACCTGTGTTTCATTAGAATTGTTCATTTGAATGAAGCAATAAAATTCTAGGAAATTCAAAAATATGTTATTAAAATATAAAAATCCGATCAGAGCCCGAGCGGAAATATTGTGCATTATTGCTGATAATTCGGTTAAATCAAATCTTACCACTTTCTGACTTGAGTTGGTAGTTTCTTAACAAATTTTTTTGGCATGGCAAGTACTTAAAAACAAACATGCATCATATTAAGGTGACGCATTAGACACAAGAGATGTTTGTTTTAAAGTTCTAAACATCTGTTGTGTGAAATGCGTCAACTTAGGTTCATGCAAAAAACACGATTTCGGTAATTATTTTAGAATTTGAATTCATCGAACTGTTTTTAATACAATTGATCGATAATAATGATTAATTGCAATTTAGTGATTCCCAATTTGTTAGAGTGATTTACTTTGCAAAAATGGGAATCCCCCATTTCTTGCAGCTTCTATGTTTTTTCTATAGTATTTAAAGCGAAAATTATGGAGTAGCTTTATCAGTTCAATCCGAGATTTCTTGAAGACACACACTTGAGTTCAAATTACAAGAAATATTCATAAAAAGTATTTAAAATGCGTTGCTTGTTAGTTTTGGCAGTTTTTGCTGCAATTTGTGTTTTCATTCAAGCCAGTCCAGTGGAGTTGGATGATGTACCTGAGCCGCTTGATGAAGCTTTTGGTAAACTATCTGAAGTTACTGAAGGTAAACTGACCATGCAATTTATCTTATAATTGAATAATAACTTTAAATATCCAAAAGATCTTCCAATTGTCCGTCAAAAACGTTTAACTTGTGATCTATTCAACAATGGTCCACTTTGTGCAGCAAACTGCCTTAGACTTGGCAAAAGAGGAGGTTACTGTAACAACCAGAAAGTTTGCGTGTGCCGTCAATAAAAAATAGCCAAAAATCGATGAAAGCAGCTGAAAAGCAATGACCTTGTAATTTTGCTGAATTTCTTCAAAAGATGTGAATTAGTTGTTAATCACTAAAAATTTAATATTATTTAGAATTAAGGATCATTCACACTGCGTAATATTTTACCAAAAATTTTGCGTAATTTTTTTTTGTATGCAAATTCGAAATTGAAAAAAACCTAATGGGTAAAAAATTTTAGAAAATTTTAGAAAGATTCTGCAGTCTATTAAGGCCTTTAAGATTTAATAAAAATTTCGCCAAAAAGTATGTAAATGTTTTTTCTCTGGGAATAATTGAATTGTGGGGAATATTCAATGTTATCGCAGTTTATTCGAAGATTTGAGTACGTCAGCATCTTTTTATTATAAATAATAATAATAACAATCAAAAGTGGGTAATAATGCGCTTCACAGTTTTTTTGATGGTTTTTGCTTTGTTCTTCGTGGTTTTGGAAGCTAGTCCAACGAGTCCTTTAACAATAGTTGATACATATAATGAGCTTCAAGGTTTGTTTAAATTTCTTTGCTAAACTTTTCATTTAAAGAATCTTTTTTTTAAAGTAGGGCATCAAGTGTATCGCCAACAAAGACAAGTAAAATTAGACTGCAATCTGGAGCAATGCATGGAATTCTGCAAGCAGTTCCGCCAAAAAGGTTCTTGCGGGAATAATCGATGTGTTTGTGGTTAATTTCAGAGTTAGGGACTTGCGAATCGAATTTCAGCTTTTAATTTAACAAAATGATGCATAAAATGTATTAATTAATAATGTTATCAAATTCACAATAATCCCCAATAAAAAAAATCAAAATAAACAAAATCTTATCAGTGTTTACACTTTCTATGGAATTCCTCTTTTCATCATGAATTTTGCTGTTCTCTTTGGATTTTACATTTTAATCACTAAAAACCCTTTCAAGTACTGTAATCAGAAGTTTCAAATATTGTGATGGAAACTTCAAGGTAAATAATAACAATCTCAAAATCTCACAATATAAATCGATGCATTTTCCAAAAGTTCATCAGTTGCATTTAATAATTCATTCAATTTATCAAATCCCACTTAATAACTTAAATAAAATGAATATTGTACTAGTTTTGTCAGTTTTTGCTGCTTTATTTGGAGTTTTGATGGCCAGTCCTCACCAGCAGAGAAGGTTCGAGGTTACGAGAGATGAAAACGATAGAATACCCTTTGAAGCATCTTCCAGTAAAAGTAAGTCCCGCACAATCAATCAAAAAGCAAGAAAAGATATTAATTTACTGAAACTTTCAGGAGTGGATTCAATTCCCCGCCAAAAAAGAGGATTCCTGGATTCTTCCTGCTTAAAATCAATCTGTGAAGGAGCGTGCAAGCAAAATGGCTTTAGATTTGGAAAGTGTGTAACTTATTCGCACTGCTCCTGTCAAAATTCAAGATTATCTTTTAGTCTTTAAGTGTGTTAGTAAATTTTATAAATTTTTGTTAGTATTAGTATTATTAAGTTATTATTTTCCGCACAAATACATCTAAAAATGAAAATTACACTTTTAATTACCTATAAATTATACCCATCAAAGAATTGACGCGATGACGTCACAAAAACCAAGATATTTTACAATAAAAGTAATAAAAATCAAAAGTATCATAAACAATAAATAAAACACGTTTGTGATCATTTCTATCGAGTTTTTCAACAAACCCCACTAAAAATGTGACTCTAATAACCATTCAATCCTATCTCAAAGCAATTACCCATAAATCACACCCGAAAAACTTTAAATTAAAAAACTCCAAAAACGAGCCCTATGGGCAATGGGTCATCATCAGCAAGTCCCATAAGATGCTATCCATCCGCAAAAGACACAAAAAGGTCAAGCACAGAATAAAAATGCTAAAAAGTCCTCAAGTCGCTAAATATAAATCACACACACATCTCGGGCCAGCAACAAAAAGTAATAAAAGTATTTTTTATTGTAACATCATTCTCTATTATTTGGTCATTTATCTTGGCCTTCTTGATTCAATGGCCAGTCCAAGGATGAAGACTCGAATAACTTACATTAAATTTTATTACGTTAAGTAACTGGAACTGTTCCTCACCCAAACTATTCCAATATATACTTTCAAACACTCGAAATAGTCGAAATACTCAAAATATTCGACGAATTCTCCAGAGACTTGAATTTTATGGCCAATTCGTGTCGCATTTCAAGTGTTCACAATTTGTCTTTTGACGTCTTAATACTTGCTGAAGGCGTGTTAAGCTGTTTGGCTGGCGCTTTGTATTAGTGGCAAAGGAAATTATTCGCCTTTAGATCTTTTTTTTGGATTTTTATCGGTTTTTGGAGGAAAATTTAAAGATTGGTTTACTGGGAGAATTTAAGAAGATAAAAATGTCAGATTTGACAGTTTGATTCTGAAAATTCTTGTTTTTCAGCATTTTAAAGAAAATTCTTTGTAATTTATTAAGAAATCCACTTGATTTTAAATCTAGTAGTCTTTCATGCAGTACTAGATTACCACGTGTTGCTCCATAACCTACAAAACCTGTCAAAACATCAACTTCTTTATTTTCCAGGAGACCTAGCTAATAAACCAAAATAAACAACGTACTAGATCATCTTCTACATGAAAATTGTCTCTTTCCTCCATAAAACCAACTAAATAATTCATTTTACATCCATTCTCCTCAAACTAAATTTAAATCTGATAATCACACAGCCAACATCTCTCTCAACAATGATGCTTTTTAAATCTGATGGCAACATCATGACAATCTGTAGCCAAATGAGTTTTCCTAAGAAATTTTGATGCAAACTGAAGGAACAGACAACCATAGACATCAAATTAAATTATACATGTCAGCACAGCAAGCAGCTCCCAGCACCAAGCCCAAATATATACTGAGCCGCACAACAATAATGGTTACAGGTATGAGTTTGCCATAAATTATTTATTTTTGCATTCACCATCAAATTTGTCGTCAACACAAAAAATCACATTCAAATGGAAAATGAATTATTCACGAGGCAATTTTTTCAATTTAGCCTGGCAAAAGTTTTCCTACTCAAATATTTATAGGAATGCATTTTGGGTGCATTTTGCGAGCCACAGTAAAATGTGCTGCAAAGTGTGTTGGAGCTATGGAGCAATGAGAGATCAAAGGCAACCACATTTCATATTTTAATTAAACAAAATGTTTTATTCATGTAAAATATTGAAAAAGTGCATGGAAATTTATGTGGAAATGGACACGCGGTCAAGGATTGGCTTTTTGGGATTGTAAGTGGTGGTGACATTCAGATGTGGTGTTCTAAAATAAATTTGATTGAATTGATGCTAAATTAACAACAATTACGAGAAAATCTGTCAAATAAAATATTTAAAAGCCTACTTGATTGAAAACTCATGAAGTTTTTCGAAAAAAACCGCCTACTTTAATTCCAAACTTTATTTCGTTCATTTAATTCCATTTACTTGAAAAAAAAGGAAAAATATTTGCCATTTGCCATGACAAGAAAAAATTCATTCATTCCTTTAATTTATTTATCTTTTCCATTTTGTGTACACTTTTTATGCCAATTGCTGTGTGTGTATCTTGTGCCTGGCAACATTTGTGCCGTTTGCCAACACACATTTCATAAACTTTACTCCAAGTCTCTGACTCGGCTCCAGGGAAATTATTGCCAAGACTTTTTGCATGTACTTTGCTACTTTTGCTATAAGATAAATACAATAAAGCGAATAAAAGCGAATTTATTTTGTCGGCAGAGCAAAAGTCATCTTGTGCTTGGCAAAAAATTATGAAAATCGTAAAAAAAATTTCAAGCGCTTTTTTCTTTAGTTAGGCGCATAAGATTCAGTTACTGGAGATGTTGTTCTTTTTTGGAGAGTTTTATCGGTTTGAGGACACTTTTTCTTGTTTTTTTGGAAATTATCTACATACTTTGAGGTTATTGAGCCCCAAGAGTGTTATAACAGCAAAACCAGACAAATCTAATAATAATCGATTAATACGCGACTAATAGTAAAGTTTCTTAAGCATGAAATAATTAGATAATAAGTTTACTTGAAAATTATAGATCCATTATTATTCAATCAAAATGTAATGCGTTGCAGACTGTAACTCCAATATATATCGAAAAGGCATCGAATGCAGTCGCAAAGCACCACAAGGCTTCATTAAAGATCAAGGTATTCATTAAAGATGTTTAGACTAACAATTCTACTGTTTTTATTCTTTACCAGCCTTCAATCAACAGAAACTTGTCCCAACTTCAAAGTTAAGTTCCAAAACCTTCAAGATCTATCATCTCAAAATATTCAACAAGTCTACCAATACAAGTCCATCGATCTAAAGCTAGTGCAATCACCATTTTATGTCCCAGATGAAGGATCTCGCATTACAACACAGAACTTTACTATATCTGGCGCGTGTAATTACAAAAAACCTGGGTTTAGATACTCAGTAAGAGCTTACTATAATGATCTGCAGATGAGTATCGAAAGGGATGATGGTAAAGTTCAGTTGAAGTACAATAGAACAAAGTTTTGCCCAGAACAAATTATGGAAGAGATGTACGTGGTGGATTTTGAACCAGATGTCTTTACAGCTTTTTATGGATGTAAAATGGTTATCAATTGTGGAATACAAACCAAGTTTGAAGGAGTTTTGATTTTTCTGAATTTTAACCTCAAAGTTACCGAAACAATCAAATTCAAATTAAATTACACGTACCAAGTTCTTCAGGAGCAAGCAAACATTTCAGTTGACACTCTAAGAAAAGTTTCCTACGAAGATTCTTATCACATTCCAAATTTTTCAATTGCTTGCCAAGCCATTTTTAACGAAATGAAGGAATGTGTGGTAAAAAACGAAACTCGACCAGATGTCATTAAAATCCTGGTTATGCTAATTATTTGGGGTGTCCTATTAGTTGTGATTGTTTGGAAATCATTTTTGTGTTTTGTGGAGGTTAGAAGGAGGGTTAGGAAAATTGTGCCAGTACTTGTATTACCTTAAAGACTCCCATGAGACTTGATTAAAAGTATGTTTGGCATTGCGTCACAATTTTACTATAATCGACCTATTTGGATTTAAAACCATCAATTCCCCTCCAAAACTTGATCAGAGATGTTTTGTTTAACTTTTTGTGTTCTCTTAATTATGACCTTCAATGGCAACGTTCTATCAAAAGAATTGTGTCCCAACCTCAAGGTTAACCTCAAAAACCTTCAAAATCTACAAAAACCACCATTGGAACAAAGTCAACAGCTTTACCAATACAAATCAGTGGATATAAAATACGTTCAATCGCCATTTTATGTACCAGAAGGTGGCTCCAGCATGATTATTGGGATAGAGTTTCAATTATTGCCTGTTTGCCTTTCTTTGAAAAGAAAAGAGACGATTGGAAATAAAACCAACAGCGAGACTAATGGTTTACCTTACAATGTAGCAGAAATCAAAAATGTCAGCAGTGAAAGTGGGAAGATCTATTTAGAGTACAACAACCGGACAGAGAACTTTTGTGCTAGATACAGAATGACGGAGATCTATCTGTTGGATTATGATCCAAATATCTTCACGACTCTTTACGGTTGTGGAATCTTTGAAATTGATGGAGTTTTGACGAAATTTGAGGGAGTTTTGATACTGATTAACGAAAAATTGAAGGTTGATGAAGAAACATTGACCAACTTGAACTACACCTACAAAGTCCTCCAAGAACAAGCGCTGATTTCAAGAACAAGCTTATCATCATCCGTTTTTTTTGAAAATGATACTGTGACTACAGCTGGTCTAACAACATGCAATGACCTTTTTGAACACATTGAAAATTGTAAAGATAAAATAACTGTACTTGATTACATAATGGTGGCTCTGTTTTGGTTCATTCCCGTTCTAATAATTGGATGGATCCTAATTTCAATCGTTAGACGATTAAAAAGTAGAATACTTAGAAAAGTTGGACCATTGCCTTAAGTTACAACACTTTTAATCCGTACAAAATCTTAAATTGATGTTCTAACAAGTTCTACTTAGTTTTAAAAAAATATTTCTAATATTTTATTGAAAAAAGAATTATTTTCGAAAAAAAGAGTAAGAGGTACCTCTTACTCTTTTTTTTGAAAAAAGTAAAAAAAATTTAAAATTCTGGAAAATCAAAAAAAATTCACAGGAATACTTTGAGAATAATAAATTGATGTTCTATTGAGTTTTAATGAGTTTTAATGAGTTTTTAACAGTATTATTAGGATCTTTGACAGTTTTTGGACGGACAACTAGTTTTGTGGATCTTTTAAAATCTTTTCACAATTTATTGATGATCATTGTTCAGCAAATTTATTAAATATAATTATAATAATAAAGCAATTCGACCAATATGTCATTGAAATCCTTGTTATGGTAATTAAAAATTTGTATTAACCTAAAGACTCCCATGAGACAAAATTAAAAAACTTTATTGCGTCATTGCGTGATAAAGTGCGTCAAAGTATAAAATCTCCCTCGAGTCCATTTAATTCTACAAGCTTCAAATTTTCATTCTAATCGACCTATTTGGATTGAGTACTATCAATTCACCTTCAAAACTTGATGAGAGATGTTTCGTTTAACTTTTTGGGTTCTCTTATTTATGACCTTCAATGGCAACGTTCTATCAAAAGAAATATGTCCCAACCTCAAAGTTAACCTCAAAAATCTGCAAAACCTCCAAAAACCATCTTTGCAAAAGAGGCAACAGCTTTACCAATTCAAATCAGTGGATATAAAATACGTCCAATCGCCATTTTATGTACCAAAAGGTGGTTCCAGCATGATTTTTGGGTTACAATTTCAATTAGTCCCTGTATGTCTTTTTCTGAAAAGTAGAGAGATGACTGGAAATAAAACAAACCATGCTCCCAGCAAGAGTTTCCCTTTCAATGTATCAGAGATCAAAAATGTCAGCAGTGAAAGTGGGAAGATCCATTTAGAGTACAACAACAAGACAGAGAACTTTTGTGCTAGATACAGAATGACGGAGATCTATCTGGTAGATTTTGATCCAAATATCTTCACGACTCTTTACGGTTGTGGAATGTTTGAAATTGAAGGCGTTTTGACGAAAATTGAAGGAGTTTTGATACTGATTAACGAAAAATTGAAGATTGATGAAAAAACATTGACCAGCTTGAACTACACCTACAAAGTCCTCCAAGAACAAGCGAAAATTTCAAGAAAAAGTTTATCTTCATCCGTTTTTTTTGAAAATAGAACAATGACTACAGCTGGACTAACAACATGCAATGACCTTCTTGAACACACTGAAAATTGTAGGAATGAAATAAGTGTACTTGATTACATAATGGTGGCTCTGTTTTGGTTCATTCCCGTTCTTATAATTGGTTGGATCTTAATTTCAGTCTTTAAAACGATTAAACGACGAATAAAAGATAGAATTGCTAGAAAGGTTCGACCATTGCCTTGAGCTCTTACACTTTTAATCCTTAACCTCAAAAATTCTGAAAATCAGTCCAAAGTTTACTAAAAACCACCAAAAACGGACATTTTTCTTTGCCAACCAAATTACGAGCAAAATTATTAAATTTATGAAAATATGCTAATTTGTATACATCAAACGAATGACAAAATTAATTTTAAGTGTGTCAAGAGTCCTCTTTCCGCTTTTCCGAGATAATTTATTTTTGCGAGCAAAAGTATGAAGGATATTAAAATTGTGACAAATATACGATACATGGTGAGTGTGCCTTTTAGTTTTAAAGCTTTGGAAGCACTGAAAGAAGGTCGGGGGAGTTTTTGAGAGCATTTTAAGGAAAAATTTGCTTTTGGGAATGAAGTATGGAGTTTTTGAATTAAAATTTTATTTAAAAAGTGCTTTAACCTCAAATTTATGAACTCTATCAAAAACCCCATAGTTTAAACAATTTCAAGCAAAACACCAAAAAACCCTAAAATTTTGCACAAAAACCATTCAAACTTTTATCAACCAACCGAATATTTCTCTGCTATCACCAGAAAAGGTCAACCCAGCAAAACCGCGCCAGTAATTTAAATAAACTCATCACGTTCTCTACTCGGGCTAATCTCTAAACCATGAAAAAGTATGTGCATAAACTGTGTGTATTTGCAATCCCAAGTGAAAATAATCCTGAAAAAGACTGCTAATCATACTGCTCAAACATACTTAAAAAGGTCACGAAATAACGCTGCTTTTCGGATTTTTTTACACTACTTATATACTACTTATCATATTGAAATTTCGGATGTGTCACACTGCTTTTTCAAATTTTTAGTAGAATGTTTAAGAATGTTTTGGTAGGACAATTTTGCAAAAAAGAAATTTCAAATTGCTGAAATCTTAACTTTTTAAGGTCTTATAGAAAATTTTATTTTATTTTTTGCAATTTTTAAAGGGAAATGTTGTATATATTATAACGGCGTCAGCGATGCTCTTGCTTGTTGATTTGGGGCCGGACTCAGGATTTGAACTCGATCTTCTCGCGCGAGGAATTTGCTTGCTACCACAAAGCTGTTGGGAATTCTTATAATAGCAACGCTTAAAACTTATATAAGCCAAAGTGCCTTTTTTGAACCAATTTGGTATTATAATACTGAATTCTTGTATCAAATAGCTATTAGTGCTGAAGAATAAATTAACAATCCAAATTAATTGATTAAAAATATGTTTACCTTCAATTATGCTTTTATCTGGAAAATTTTAAATTCAAATCATAAGGTGTTGAAGTTTTTTTTTTCTAATTGTGTAAATTGAGCATATTTTAATTTGGAAAAAAATTTATTTATTTTAGAATTTGCAAGTCTCATTGGTCATTTTGCGCTTTTTTGGGGAGTTTATATAGAATAAATTTAACCTGATTCGTAATATGAACCAACAATTTGCAAAGTTGTTAAACAAAATGTTTGTAGATAATTGCACCCAAAACTGTTACAATAAAAACTTTTAATCATTTTTAATCTGCATTAACGCATTTAATACGAGCAGTTTTAATAAATCAAAATACATGCAAGTTTTTTAAATTTTTTAATTTATGAGGAGAAAACTTTGCTTTTCTAATTTGGATGTCCTACTTATTAAAGGATGATATTTTAAAAACAAATTTCTATCAAAACAAATAAAATCGGAAAATCACTTTAAAATGACTAAAAATGGTTTTTGACTAAAAAAAGATTTTTGGATGGTGAGTGGTTGACACCCTGTAATAGAGTAGTTTTTGAGTGGTAAAACCTGGATTTTTCAATCAAAGTGCTTTTATTTAACAGAATTATGAGGAACAATGCACAATATTCCCGTAAGGCACTCTAATCTGATATTTATATTTTGATTATACATATTTTCGAATTTATTAAAATGTTATTGCTTCATTCTAATACTAATTAGATAATAAAATTTATGGCGCAGTCGATTTCTTGCAAAAGCTCAGGCTTTTACGATTTTTTATTATAATAAGCCGTGGCAAAAAATAATACATACTAAAACATTCTATTAATCATTTAAATTTACAGTGTGTTGATTTATTCAAGGAAAAAAATTCTGATAAAGCGCTTTGCTTTGATTAAAATTTCACCATTTCTTAATCACAATCTTGAGTATCAACTACACACCTAACTATATATTTTTATGATCTTTGTCCCTTAAAATGAATGTTTTTGAAAAAAAAGTACCAACTATCAAAACATTTGTACAAAAAGTACTTGAATCGACCATTTTGAGGTGAAAAAAATGTTTTCGCAAGAACAAAATTTTTAAAAACTTCAAGGTGTACAAATGCTTTTGTACGAAAAAATGATCATATGTACTGGAGCTACTAGATGGTGATCAAAACAAAAGAAATATGAGCATTTTGATCAGGATTTACAAATCTTAAGTCTTGAGAAAGCGATTTCTAATGATAAATAAAATTTTTACAATAATTTTAATTAACGATTTACTAAAAACAAATTTTCTTCCCATTTTCTCCATTTACCGCGCTATTTTATCAAAAATACCGAATCAAAATATTGCAAATATTAAAATTATTCATATTCAAAATTATTTTGATTTTCAATCTCTTTTATCCATTATGCCGCGTCAAATCTACCAACTTGCTGCATTTATGACGATCAAATTGTAAATTTATATAAAAATAATTTTGTGCGGTACATACTTAAACATTCATAAAATAATTTGAAATTCTTGTATGATTTGATAAATATCACAATTTCAGATTATTTCATAAATATTGTTGTATGTTTTAATTCTGCTTTATTCTTGTAAACATTTGTAATTGCTGTATATTATACTGAAAATTCATATGTTTAGCAGTATTTTCCAGTATATTTCAGTATGTTCAGTGTGTTTTCACAGAAAAAACATTTGGCATATTTTCACTTGGGATGCTACAGCAATACAGCATAAAGCAACATCAAACTAATCTCTGGTAGCAAGCGATGCAGCAAAAACCCACTTAAACTGCATAAAAACACTCTAAATTTGCCATAAATAGTGAAATAAAAACAACCACCAGCACAGCTCCCCATGGATTGTGTGCTGTGAGCTAACCTGCACTCTAGAAAAATTTGTTTTGGTTTAGAGCGTTTTATTATTTTAATGGATTGAGCCATTTAAACTGATTTAACTGATAAAGATGGTAAATAAATGGATCAACCATCATCTAGTACTTCAAAGTTATTTGCCCCTTGTGTTTAAATTTTTTTATACACTGTTAAGTAGAAATTTGCTTTTTATCCATTATTTTAATTTTAAGATGAATACAGTGTGAATACAAAATGAATACAATGTGAATACAAAACATGAATACAGCAAACAATAAAAATCTGCAATATCTTTTGATTTCACCATACAATCTCAATTTAAAGGACTATAAAAATTCTCTGAAGAGTGCAGCGCTTAATGCAATACATTCTTGTACTTTTTATGCACATTCTTGAACTTTTTTATGAATTTTATCCTTTTTTCTGCTTTCTGTTGTTTGGTTGTTGCTGAATAAAAGAAGTTGCTCTTAATATACATTTTTATGCTTTATAATTTATTTAGAATTGTCTTGCTGAGTTGCTTGCAAACAATGCCAACAGCAACCGACATCTATTCTTTTATCTGCGCTCAACTGCTGATACTTTACAGTTCAAGTTTCGAGGTAGATCCACTAGAGGTTGTAAAAAATGATGACTTGAAAGATATCTCAAGAGGTTTATTGTTATAGCAAGAGTTTAGTGATCTCTGATCGTGTTATCGCATTAAAATGGTGAATGGAAGAGTTAAGAGGTTGTTAAGAGACTAATCAATGGTAATTCTAGTACTACATAGTTGTTTCATACTTGTTTACATTCGGAACTGAAACATTTGTTTTTTCTAGTACTACAAATATTTACTTGCATGTGAATACATCATGAATACATCATCAATACACATTTTTTGTAAAAAATCTAATAATATTGATAAATCTAGTACTCTCAAATTTTCTAGTGATTTTCTTCAGACATGAATACACGTGAACGCCATTAAAACCAAATATTGCTCAATACCTTTATAAATATAGCAATAAACTCACTAAATCATCAGATGCATAATTAATTCCCAACCATTTAATCAAAATCTAAATTATTCACTCTCCGATGTCAATAATGAATAATCGCCTCCTTTAATATTCCAACATCTTATCCCATCCAGCGACTTTAATAACACATCTCGGCATAATTAATAACCTAAAAGCTTGCTCTGAATTATTGATTATGCCTTCTGCCGCCTGCCAAAGTGGAAACACATTGAGAATGGTCATTATTCCTTGATGCGGCAATTAATTATGATCTCACTAATATTAAGAATTAGGCATAATAAGCATCGATTTGCATTAAGACTCTATGGCAAGTTTTCCTAATTGTTCACAATTTGAAGTGTAATTGTTTCATGTGGAAATGTGGGGAGATTAGTATTAAAGCTCATTATGTTGCTGGAAGATGAACGATGTGGTCTTTTTATTGTACAATGGAGTGAAATTAGAATTTAACACAATTTTAATTATTTAGAACGATAATTTTTTTTCTGAAGTTGGCATCACTTTTCTTTTTTAAACTTTTATTTAAAGGTTGGCAACACTGCTGACCAAGCTTTATTAATGTTTTAGGCGAGGGGTTGATAATGGCAGTTGCTCTTTGTCGAAGCAAAAGTTGCTCAGAGTTGCTCAGTAGGTTGTTCAGTTGCTCAGCAAGTTGCTCAGTTGCTCAGTGAGTTGTTCAGTTGCTCACCGAGTTGTTCAGTTGCTCAACGAGTTGTTCAGTTGCTCGATGTGTTGCTCAGTTTCAAAAGTTGCTCAAAAATTTGCAAATCACTTTGTTTATATGAATTTTTGTTGACATTTTGAATTTTACTCATAAATTTATTGTGCAAAACAAATCAATTTGATTTTTCATGATTTTAAAGCCATTTGCAATAAAAAAAGTTCCTTTTGTAACAAATAAAATTGGCAAAAAATATCGAGGCCCATGCAGATTCGAACCAACATTTTTGGTGGAATTAGGATTTTATTCAATTCTTGGAGCAAATAAATTTTTTTTAACTTTTTGTTTTAAAAATGCATTTTAAATGAATTGAATAATAATAAAAAATGTTCTTACACCAAATAATTCGTTTAAAAATTAAAAAAAAATTGTTTACACAAGAAAAAAGTTAATGTTTCGAAGCTTATTATTTTTTGTCTAATTGTCATCAAATTTGTTTTTTTAATTTTTAAGCAAATAGTTTGGTGTAAGATTTTTTTAAAATTATATTTCAATTCAGCTAAAATGTAGATACACATAAAAAAAAAAAAACAAAAAATTACAAAAAATTAATTTGCTCCAAAAATTGAACTTAAATGCTGATTCTGTCAAAAATGTTGGTTTGAATCTGTTCTAATATTTTTTGCCAATTTTATTTGTGATAAAAGGAACTTTTTTCTGTTACAAACGGCTTTAGCAAAAAACAAGTTGAAACCCAATGTTTTGAAAAATAATTTTATCATAAAGTATCTACTTGAGATAATAAATATATTTCTAAAAATCTCTCATATTTGGTCACAGGTTGGGACTAAAAAAAAAAAAAATCAAAATGCGATTTTTAAACAAGAATTAGAATGAGCACTTTTTTGGAATTTTGAATTCATTATGTATTTAAATAATTATTCAAGCAAAAAAGTATTTGGAAAATATTTATTTTTCATTTGAAATCATAAGAAATCATAGTATTAAATATGTTGTCTCTTAAAAATTCTGAAGATCGCATTAGAAATACAACAAAATACTCAAAAGCTCAAATAATTCATATATAATAATTTTTCTGAATCAAAAAAGTCTAAAATTTTTCAATTGCGCGCTTAGTTGCTCAGTTGCTCACTAGGTTGCTCAGTTGCTCAGCTAGTTGCTCGGTTGCTCTTTAAGTTGCTCAGCTGTTCAGTAAGTTGTTCAGCTGCTCAGCAAGTTGCTCAGTTGCTCTTATTCAAAAAGTTGCTCTTTGTCGACGATAAATTGTCATTATCAACCCCTCGGTTTTAGGCACCTCAAAGCAATTTAAAACAAATTCAGAACATTTTATCATGAAAATACTGAACAAGGCTCTCTAGTACTTCAACTCTACTCCTAAAAACCCTCAAAATGTATCAAGTATCCCTGTAACACTTGCAAACCTCATTTCTCCATAATTAATGCACATTTTATTGCCGTCCATTACAAATTTCAGAAACTGTAGAAAAGACAATTTATCAATTGTTTGAACAGCTCATGTAGTTTCGCCATTTTCCCGACAATTTTCCGTAATTAAATCTTCCAGACTGTTTGCCTTCTGATATGCTTTGATATGCGTTGGATGTGCTTGGTATCCTTAGAATACTTGGAAAGCTGCAAAACTCGAGAAGCCTGTAGTAACAGCAACTCAAAGCCACTCGGAACACTCAAGTACTCGAACAGGAATGATTTATCGCTTTAAAGTCACTTCTCTCCTACACAAATTGGCACAATTCAGCATCCATTAACTTTAATGGAACATCATAGCCGAGAGCTCTATAGCCTAGCTGAGCTATTTTCCATTTATCCATTTAATTTTTATTTTTATTGTTTTTAGAGAAAACATTTTTGAGAATATTTTAAGCTTGGAATTTCAGAGGATTGTTGTGCTTTAGCCAATTTGCTTCTACTTCAACTTTTTCAAGATTTTACATTTTATTATCCAGTTTTTTAAGTTTTAAGTTTCTGGCAGAATTTTTTGTTGTTGTTGTTGCAAGTTTTGCAGTATCTCGTGTATCTCAGTAAAAGAAACCTCGTCAAAGTTTTTATTTCACCGTATTTCATGCTTTGGTGTATATTATGTGTGCAGTTTCATATTTTTGTTTGGTGAGAGTTCTTTTTGCACATTTGCAGGGTTAGATAAATTATGAATTTTATTTTTCAACGTTTCAGTAAATTTTCATCAATACCCAGGAGAAACTTCAAAAAAATTTCAAATTTAAATTTAAAAAAAAATAAAAAAAAAAATTTATTAATATTTACTCAGTTAAATTTAATTTGAATAATAAAGCTCCATTTTACTAAAAAAATCAATAAATCCCCAAACACCCCCACCCCTGTCCCAAAAAAAAAAAATCCCAAACAAGCAGCAAAAGAAAGCAAAAGCTTGTGAGAAAATAGGAAAGGAAAAACTTTATACAAGCAATTTGAAGCACGGTACATTAGACTGAGTTTAAATGTCGAGTGGAGCTGGAAAAACCAAAAAAATGTGTATATAAATATTCTGCAGAATCTAGAACATAACTTAGAATTTGGTCTGAAAGTTCAAAACTGGTAAAAATGGCAAAACGAGAAAAACTGAAGGAAAAGTTTTTTTTTAACAAATTTCAAGCAACAAAAAAATATATTGAACAAAGGGAGAATCTTCTGCTTTTTATTTATGTAGATAAATTATTTATTGATTCTTGGCATAATTAAAAGTTTGGCGTACTGAATGGAAAATTAAAATAAAATTCATAACAGATAAATTATTCAAAAGTCTGCCTTTTGCCAGCATATTACCGTTTATCAGTTTATTGGGGAGGTTTTGAGCTTATTCTTGCGAATTGGGGCGAATTCCTTCAAATTGGGTGAAATATTTATTAGGATTTGATGAGAATTTATCAATTATTGGCTTTAACATCTTTTAAAACATGGAATTTAAGATTCACTCTTAAAGGGAGTATTTTTGGCTAAAAATATTAAGAAATTCAAAAATTATGGATTTTACGTTTTTTCAACGTTTCGAAAAATTTTAAAAATTTTAGGTTATCTAAAATTCATAAAAACAATAAACACATTTATACAAGCTTGACATTTCCTTGCTACTGAAAAACAATGACAAAGATCTTCTCAATATCCTCATGTATTCATCATAATGTATTCACCCTCCAAACTCATAAAACTCAAACAAAAAGCGGATCCAAAATGAAACAATCTCCCACGTGTTTTGACTGTAACAACAGAGCTAAGCACACACGACTTTATAAGGTTAAATCTGGTTAAATGTTATCGTGTTCCGCAAACATAAAATCAACTCATCATCTTTACAGCCAAGCACAGTTAACTTTGAAGTCAATTAAATTAACAATTATTCAGAAAATTTTGCGAAAAGCTCTGCGGAAAATTTGGAAAATTCGCAAATTATTCAGAAAATTTTAAAATCTCGATTACGAATGAAGAATTGTCGAGCAAACCTTGAAACTTTTGACTGAAATGCTCAAAAATCTGCTCAAAATCTGGAAAAAGTCTAAAATTTTCCTAAATTCAGGCACTCGTGCTTCTCCAAGCTCTTTTCCATGTGCTCAGCCACACTTTTAAGCGTATTACGTACAGTCTAATGCTTTTGCCTCGCTGCCAGAACTCACTGCTCCGGTTTTTGTTTGTTTCTCTAAGCTTCAGCACAAAAAAAAGTAATAAATAATATATGTACACAACTACAACAGAGCAATATTCCATTCCAATTTTGTTTTTTTTTGGCACGTCATTTAAAGCACAAAAAGCTCTCGAGAAACGTTGACGACAACGGCGCTACCGAATAAAAAGCAGCTAAACAACAGTGTCACCATATTTCAATGACATGCTTTGGCATATTTTTGTTTAGAATATGAGAAAATCATGGTTGAAGTAAAAGAGTTGGGGACACGCCCACTTTTTATTACTTATACGTCATAAATAGCTTTAAGTCACTCATACTTTGATAAAAATATCAATTCACATGAAAGTATCGACTTAAACGAGACTTAAGTCGATTTCCCATATTTTCAGATACAAATGAATACGAGATTAACATATGAATACAAAAAATCTAAAATTCATGAATACACCAAAAAAAATAATCACAGGGCCCTTTCTCCTCTTAACCATTTCTCACATCGCCTTCAGAGTAATTTTTTCGGATTTAATGGAATTTCGAATTTCTTGCTCGCATGAGGGATTCCGCGAAATCAATGAATATTCAGCGGCAGATAAGTTAATCGAGTAAACATATATTTTGTGCAAAATTTGTGGCTTTATTGGCACAATTTCTCTGTGTGTGAGAGTGTTTCTAATACTTCCTGGAAGATGATCACTTTGGCAATATTTGAAATGGATTCGAAAACTTTTAGCAATAAATCTGTTTGAAAGTCCTTTGATAAAAAAAGTCTTATTAATGGATTTAATTTATTTGTTCAAAATCTTTTGAGTTTCCGTTTAAAATTATTAATTTGGTAGATTGCCAATGGCTACAACAATAATCTTCTCTTTTTAATTTCTTAGAATTCCAATAATTACCCAAAATATTAAATAAATAACGCTCATCGAGGTGATTGCTCATCAAATCAAAAAATTCGCTGGAAATTCCACAAGCATTGGATTTTTCTTATCATTAATATTAAACCGTTTTTAAATGTGTGAACAACTGAAAAACTGAACAACTGAGTACACTCAATATAAATGGAATTAAAATTTCATCTATAGTTCTTTTTGCAATCTTGAGTCGTCTGGATTGACAAAGAAAAACTAATATCTTGAATTCAACTCAAAATCTCATCTAGTCCAATTTATTTCAAACTTTGGTTGCTGTGATTGATTTAGATATTAGGGAAAAAAAATTTTCAAAACTCACTGTGATTATTTAACTTAAAGAAATGATTTTTAAAACAACAATTTTACTCATTGCGCTGGCAAACACAGTTAATTTAATTCAAAGTGCTCCTACTGAGCAAAGTGTTGAAGAAGAAAACTTCAAGCTAGTACTACTCCACAACAATGATATTCACGGTAGATTCGAGCAAATTGACTCAAAAAGCGGAAATTGCAAGAAATCCGATGCGGACAAGAACAAATGCTATGGAGGAATTGCTCGCATTGCTACTGTGTAAGTTTCCTTTCAAATAAATTGTAACTAAAGGAACTATAATAGATTTATAAAATTTCATAGAGTTCAAGAATATCGCGCTAGAGCTGCTCGAGATGAAATTCCACCGGTTTTGTATTTTAACGCTGGCGACACCTACATGGGAACTACTTGGTTTTCTTTGTATAAAGATAATATTACAGCAAAATTTTTAAATTTGCTGAGACCTGATGCTATGGTAAGTTGCCTAATCCTCAATGAACAATCCAAAAGATAATTTTATAAACCAGTCCCTAGGAAACCACGAATTCGATGAAGGAGTTGGAAATTTGGGTCAACTTTTAAAAAAGCTCACCTTCCCAGTATTATCCGCTAATTTGGATGTCAGCAAGGAGCCATCCCTGCACGTTCTAGAAAAATCAAAGGTTTTCACAGTAAAAGGGACAAAAATTGGAGTTATCGGATACTTGACACCAGACACGAAAATTGCCTCAAAACCCAATCAAGTGGAATATATTTCAGAGATTGAAGCTATCAAGTAGGCTTTGCAAAAATGTTATTTTTTTTAATTTTATGAAATTTTATGCATTTTTTCAGTTTGGAGACTAAAAAACTGAAAGAAGATGGTGTCGATATTATCTTGGCTTTAGGACACTCTGGAGTTGTTAAAGATCAAGAAATTGCAGCTTCTTGCCCAGATGTTGATGTTGTTGTTGGAGGACATTGTGAGTACTAAAATATCTAAAATATCCACTAAAATATTTTTAAAAGAGCTTTATAACCTCAAAAACCAACTTTTGCCAAAAAAAACGACAAAAATATTTATTACTAAGAAAAGTGAGATAAAGGGAATTATTGTGTAGGTCAAGATGTGTAATAAAAAAGGCAGATTACACACTTGAAAAAAAATTGGAATTTCCAGCAGTTCTGGGAATCCCTTAGCAATCTATATTAATGGAAAGAAATGTGTTTTTTTTTTGTTGCAGCTCACACGTTTTTGTATAGCAGCGACGTTCCGAGTAAAGAAGTCGCCTTTTCGACTTATCCTATTGTGGTTGAGCAAGCGAGTGGAAAAAAAGTTCCGGTGGTGCAAGCTTATGCTTTCTCCAAGTATTTGGGTGTTTTGAATTTGGAGGTGAGATCAAATTTAATGGAAATTAGAGAATAATTAACCTAGAAATAATTTTAGTTCGACCCTCTTGGCAATTTAGTGAAATTTGATGGATCTCCGATTTTACTTGATTCTTCAATCCCTCAAGATCCAACTGCCCTCAAAGTCCTAGAAATTTATAGACCGGGAGTTAACGCGTTAGCTTTCGAAGTAATCGGAAAATCGAAAGTCTACCTAGATGGCAGCACGTGCCGGTTAAAAGAATGCAATTTAGGGAATTTTATAGCTGATGGAATTGTGCACTGGCACGCCTCAAAAACACTCACTGGGAGTAACTGGACGGATGCTTCTATAGCTTTAGTACCTTCTGGTGGAATAAGAGGATCTTTTGATCATCGGGAGTCTAATGGAACGATCACTAGAGGAGATTTATTGAAAGTTTTGCCTTTTAATGATAAAATTGCGATGATTGAGATGAAAGGATGGGAAATTCTTAAAGCTTTGGAGCATTCCGTTTATAAGTATGACAAAAATCTAGTACTTCCTATTTTTGTTTTAATTATGTTTCATTTTAGATATCCAGACGATTCTGACGGTGAATTTTTACAAATGTCTGGCATGACTGTTCTCTACGACGTCAAACAACCAACTGGTCATCGCGTACAAGAAGTTAAAGTTCTTTGCGCTGCCTGTCAAATCCCCAAATATGAGCCTTTGATCTACTCTAAAGCATACAACGTACTAGTTACAGTTTTCCTTGGAAATGGAGGAGATGGATATGATTTAAAAAACCATAACAAAACTGACCTCGAAGAATTTGATATCAACATTTTTGAAGGATTTATCAAGAAAAATTCTCCAGTGCTCCCGAAAATTGAAGGAAGGATCATGTTTTACAATTCTAATGTCACTTTTGAAGCTTAGTCGGTTTTTTTTTAAATTTTGAGTGTAAACAAGCCTACCTAGATTTTACTTTAACTTCCAATAAAAACAAATATTTTTTTAAGTCCCTTGTTTATTAGCCCCCTGTTTATTAGCTCCCTGTGTATTAACCCCCTGTTAACACGCCTACTTAATGCAATATCCAACCTCACTTTGCATAAGATAAATTAGGAAGACTTCACCATTAATGACAAACATTTTCTGTATGGTGATTAATAGTCAGTTCATGTAATTCTCACAAAACAATCCAAAACAATTGAAAGGAGCGCAAAAAACGTGCAACCCCAACTGATTTGAAAATTGTTATTAAATGTTCTCACAAAATCAAATGAACGAACTAGAGCAGTACCATAGTAGAGTAGTAGCTTCTAATCCATGATTTTGGCCCAATATCCAATTTTTTCTACTTGATGAAAAATGTTCAATAAAATTAAGCGTTAAACCGACTTGAAGCCATATAGAGCATAGAAAACCATAAAAGGAGCATAAAAACCATGAGAAACATGAAAAACATGAAAAACATGGGGAAAATGGCAGAGGAACGTGTTAAAATAAATTATTTCATAAAGCACGCTCCTGCTCTGAAACGAAAGCAATATTGATTCCAGCATCCGAATCAGCTTTATCATCATAAAAGCTCATTTATCTTCCCCTTTCAATACATCCATAAAAATGCTTGCATACAATTTTTCACCACTGCTTTGTCAGAATACTCTACTTGGGTTTCCTTGCTAGGATCCAAGCAAAAGGATCCAACAATTGATTAGATTTTAAAAAGGAGTTGTGTAACGATTATTTTCACTTTTTTCTCCTTTAGAGTCATTTATAAGGTTTTATTTGATGTGAAATTGCCGGGCTAATGGATTTTCTGTCAGTGTAGTGATAAAGATATGGTTTAGGAGCCGATAATTCAGTTTTTTTTTTTCAATGATATGGTGATTGATTTTCTAAAATTTCGACCCACGAAACCTTATTTTCGAAATTAATAATAAAAATTTGTACTCACCATCTTCTACAATTTTACGATTTGGGCAATTTCGTACTGAAAAGCAAAAAAAAAATAAAAAATATAAAAAATCATAAGAAATTTAAAAAATAAAAAATCAAAGGAAATTTTTCTTGTAACTACCTCAACGACTAACTACTTCTAATTACTTTTAAAAAAAAAATTAAAAACAAAAAAAAAGAAAAATATTGAAAAAAATAAAAAATAAAATCGATAAATTTTTAATGATTTAAACAAAAATTTAAGGCAAACAATAAATATCTCAACTCACATATAAAATTTAATATAATTCCATTTTATTTTCATCATTTTATTCTTCTAGAAGTGATTTTCTCATTTTTTGTTCGAAAAACATTAACTTAACCCTACATTTCACATTTTCCCTTTAATAGTTTACAATTACATTTTAAGATTTCTGCATTTTAAATAGTTCTCGTCTCGAGTAGTTCGGAATAGATCGAATTCGAAATGAATGAAGTTTTGATAGTGTTCATTTAGAAATTTGAATTTACAATATTACTTTGAAATGATTTTTTTATGATGGCCTTAAATAGTTGGTTTTTTGTATCGATCACTTAGATTTTATAAATTAATTAAATTTATCTACATTGAGTTGACATTTGCATTATTTTTCTAGTTTTGAATACACATTTCAATTTTTCACAGTAAAATAGAAAAACCATACTTATAGGGTTAACTATATATACAAAACTCTATAATAATAAAATCTTTTCGATAAATACAAATTTCATACGTTACATTTGTTGTTGTTGATATATTTTAACTATAAATCCTTTTTTGTTCCAATTCCGTAAAGTTTACACGATTTATTTAATTTCCTTAGTTTAAAGACTAATATCAGTTACCCCCTTAAATATCATACATTGATTTGAGTCATTGATTGAGCAAACGGCCATCAAACTATCTATTATCCTATCAATCTATCAAGAAGACCAAGTCAAATCGGAAGTTTTCCAACAAAATTTAAAGTTATTTGAAAGTACAACAAAAATTTTCAACAATCTCTTAGAAAATATTGAAACAAATTAATTTTAAGTTCAATTCCAATTTTTTTTTACGGTGAATTTTTGATCAAAGGATGCTGAATTTGACGTCACGATTGTCGATTACTACTGAATATTGTGACGTCATGTTTAACATTCTAGATCAACTTTTTGGTGGAGTTGAATTTTTACGGATTTTTGATCGTTGTGATCTTAGATTTCTTTGAATTTGGGCGAGATCACTGAGGATCATGTGTGATCACTGAAGATCAAGTACGATCACCTTCGATGAGTCTCATTATTATTTTTCTAATCAAATTTACATATAATGAGCCACGATCTTCTTCAAACAACCACGATCACTCGATCTAGCACCCAAAAGTCAAAGAACAACCAAAATCTTACCAACCCAACACCACCACGTGCTTAAATGTTCAATTTTAGTCATCAGTCTGTTTGTTTTTTCAATTAAATGTACATGCGGATCATTTGAAATCCTTCAAAGTGTCATCAAAAATTTGCCAAACCTGTTTGATCACTAAATGTCGACTAAACTCCAACTAATTCCACTAGTAATTTATTTACACGTGCATCTCACTGAGCGCCGCCGTCGGAAGTTGCTGGCAATTTTTGATATTCTTCAGCTGCTGAGTCATAGTCTCTTGTTGCTGCTGCTGAGATCGATTGTCTTGCGCTGGACTATTGCTCCTCGACACTCGATTCGCGTTATTAGTCCTTATATGCACTCCCACACCCACCAAGCTGCCATTTGGTAGTTGCGCCTGCTTATTGTTTGCTTGAGTCTCTAGATAAAGTAGCTACGTCAATAAAGGATCGTCTTAGGGTCCACTCATAATAAGAAAGAAAGAGACTAGTTACCTGAGTTGTTTATATTGTTTGGATTTCTGGGCAGTGTCATGCATTCATTTCGATTAGCAAAGCTCATTGGGATGTGAACTGAAGCTTGTTTGGGAAGAGTCATCATTCCGGAATTATTGAATGATGTCTCGTTTCGACTAAAGGATTGCTGCTGGTGCTGCTGATGGGGTTGATTTTTTATGGGAATTGTCACGTGCTCAGCTCGAGGCTTGTACGTTGTATTATTCGCTATTTGCATTTTTGTCTGCTATTAAAAGATTTTTAGGTTAGAAAAAAAATGTTAGGTTAGAATAAATTTTTTCAGGTTACGTTACCTGTTGAGCAGGTGAATTACTCTTCATGACATTAATCTGCATAGTATTCGAGCAAATATGTGGACTCTTCTCTATAAGAGTGCCAGTATCATGATTTTCTACATCTACAATGACATTGGCACTCTGTGAATGTCCTAGATGATAATGGGCGTGCTTAATAGGATCGAAAGGCTGCTGGTGCCCACTCCTCTGTTGATACTGCTTTTGCAGCGTTTTTACTTCCAGTCGCGTCTTGTCTCGCTGGTAATAAACTCCAGCAAAGATTAAGACGTTGAGGATAAGTAAACTACAGCCAATGGCAATTGTGACGCTTAGAGCTGTGGAGTAAGCTGCGTATCCCGCAGATTCAAAGCCCAAGGCGTCTGTACTTGTATTGGCTACTGAAGTTGGCGACAAGCCAGAGAAATTCGTTACTGGCATGCACGTGGTTAAGGAAGATGGCTCCACTGTGGTGATTCCTAGATAATTAACCATTAGGTCATGCCACAAGCAAATAAAATCAAATACAAACCATAATAGTTCCCATTATAATCCCCCGTGATATTATTCCTTCTCTTAAAGTTCTCATCTAAATAGGGCAGTCTAGAGAACAAGTCAGGCTTCACGTGGCCATCGTACATGCTCGGATCATCATGATTCTTAAATAAATTATGTCTAGCTAACACGTCTTCCATTCCTGCTTTATGGAGCTCAGGAATTAATCTCAGCCAGATGGAGAGCTGATGCGCCCGGAAGTGATTCTTCATGCGGGGTTTCATTCCTGAATAAAACAAAATTTATCAGATTATAACCTCAAAACAAGTAAAATTGAGTTTTTACCTATATCAAGGTACTTTTGATGTACAGGATCGTACTCATCCCACGTTATGCTTCTAAAGCGATTTCTTTCCTTGGAAGCTTGCAAAACTGAGTCTTGCCTGTGATGTTCGTTGGGGTTCCTGTAAAAAATTTTAAGGTTATTCCACTGAAATCTACAAAATATGAAAAATCTTACCCCGTCCTCGCAAAATTGCTCCAATAAATCATGATCGCTTCTGACAAAGCAATCTCAGACTTTGTGTAATTTCTAGGAAAGTGGCTGAAGCCTTCTACTAGTGGTGCACCAAAAACGAATGGCAAATCTTCACCATGCACCGTTCCCATCCTTTGCGGATAATCTCCATCTTTAGTTTGATAATCAAACACTGAGAAGAAGCATTTTGGACTGGTGGACTCTTGACCAGGCATTGGAGGTGGCGGCGCAAATAAATCACCTGTATGAACTAATGGAGCCACGTATTGAGCATCAGAGAGTGCTGTAAAATTGATTCAAGGATGAGAACATGATATTTGAGGTTAAATTAAAATATTTACCTGAAACTGCTGCATCCCTTGTGATTATTGGATGCTGATTCGTTCTCTCCCAGTCCGTGTACTCATTAACTATGGTATAAAAGATCTCGCTCAAGTGATAGTTGTAGGCATTTCTCACATAAGTTCTGATAATTTTATCTCTCCTCTCGCCCTCAAAGCCACTCTGAATATCACTGGCTGAGAATCTCCAAAGCGCCTCTCCAGTGACCACACTAAACATCAAATCATACATGCCAGGTGACGCTTGCATCCTTCTGGAAGATATTCGATCATCCATATCTTGATTTGATCTACCTGGTCTTATCACAACGCCATCTATTGACGGTCCGAATGCACTTAAAAAGTTTGGCGGCTGAATGTCTGTTGCATAAAGCTCCTCCAATGGAATGTCCCTCAAACAGTCCACAATTTGCTCATGATTTTTAACTAGATCCTCTGGTATGGAACAATTGACCTCTTTGGCCAGCTTGATGGCATAAATCACAGGATCTTCAACTAGCGCCCACGAGGAGTAAGCTGAACCCGACAGTAAAATCGCTCGATGAAAGAGACCAGGCACCATTGTGGGAGAAATCATCAAAAAGTCTATGCAAGCGGCGCCAGTGCCATGACCAGCTACTGTCACCATATTCGAGTCACCACCAAACTTTATTATATTTTGCTGGATCCAATGCAAAGCTCCTATTTGATCCATTATCCCAAAGTTGGCTACGCGCGCTTTTATGTGCGGCGTTGGATTTGCATTTAAAAAACCTTTTTTCGTTGAAAATTCATCAAAAATTAGATCAAGTCCATAAAATTTTAAAATTTTATTTTTACCTAATATTCCTAGACGATAATTAAAAGTAACTACAACCAAGTCTGCATAACTAGCTAAGACAGTTCCATCATAGGGGTTCCCACTGTTCCATTCAAAACTCTCACCATGGAGGAAAACCATCACTGGCAGTTTTTTATCAGAAGTCGCCGCTAAAAATTTGGTAAAATTGTATTCATATAGAAATGATTTTAAAATATTTTTAAAATGTATTCATATAGGATGTATTCAAGTGTATTCAAGTAAATTAAATTTTTTGTGTAATGTATTCAGTTTTTTGGAATATATTCAGTTATTTGGTGCATAAAAAATAAAAATATCAAGACTTTTGTATTGAAGGACTCACCATGCAACGGCGAAAAAACATTTAAATACAGACAGTCCTCCGACTGATTTTGCAGAAAAGGCAGCAACCGCTTCAAATACTCATAGCGGCCCTTTGGCATCTTTTTCAGTGCGGCCGTCTCATTCTGAATGTTAGGCATCCGCTGTGGACACACGGCACTGAACTTGTCCGATTTCCGGATACCTTCCCAAGGTGATGGCGTGCGTGTGGGACTGAATCTGAAATAATAGGAAGCAAAATACGGGATTCAGTAATCTGGAATGCATAATGGATTTGGGGGTTATATTAGCGATTGAATTATTTGTGTGGGAAGTAGTAGAGGCTCCTGTGAAATTTTTTTTTGTTGCTTGTGTTGGTCAATTGATGGAAAAGCAGTTTTTTTCATTTTAAACGCATTTTGTCATTTAAAAAAATTTTGTCCGACTGTCAACAAATTCTACAGCTTTAACACAGTAGACGCAAAATATTTGTGCAATCAGAAATTGCTATAAATATAATATGGGACAAATCGATATCCAAATTGTGATGGCTTATGTGGAATTTGTTCAGATTTCTCATAAATGAATAAATAATTCAGGTGGAATGGCATTGAGGAACACTAGACGATACTTTATCAGAGATTTGCATGTAAAATCTAAGCAAATGTTTAGAAAGTAAACAAGGAATATCACCCCCTCCCCGAATCCAAAAAATTCCCATCTAAATATATCCAAAAACAAGATCTGACTTGTGCTTTCTGTTTTCAGCTGCTGATGTGCCTTAATTGTGGATTATTTCATATTTTATGCAAATACGAATTAATCATGCTTCACCAAACATAAATGTAGCAGGAAACTGCTTTGCTAGGTTTACATGCACGTGTATGGGAAGTTATCACAAATGTGAAATTGCAAAGTTAACAGTAGAACGACTACGAGCCATGATAAGAATCTAATAAATGCAAATAACTGTGCTAGTTAATAAACACATTGTTTCAATGTCTGGAACACTTGAACATGTTTATTGTTTGAAATTAACATGAGCACTGAATGTTACCAATTAGTGAGCGAGTGAGTAAACAATTTGGCTGATTATAGGCTCTTTGATGTTTACATTTAAATTCAGTTATCATGTAAAAATAGTAGGCTTTGATTTTTGTGTTCTGTCATTTTTTTGCTAAAACTTTTTGTAATTTTTCTTTTTCAAAGCTTAAGGCAGGCTCAAACTGAAGAAAATTCTGCAAAAAAAATTATGCAGAATTTTTTGTGTTTACACGTACACATACTATTGCATTTGACGTTAAAATGCAGAGGTATCGATCGTCTCGGAATTTACAACTTTTTCCCAAGCTGTACTAAATTTATTAAACTATCCTTAAATCATGTTTTTATAAATATTCCATGTTATTTTCTGTACCGATCGTCATCCCTGCACTAAAAAGTTACGTGAATTTTGCAGAATATTCTGACCAATACTAGAACAAAAAATAAATTCTGCACGCACATTTGTCCGCGCAAATAATGTTATGCACGCACACTTGGGTGAAAAATGTGAGTAAACACACGGATGCGTAACATTATTTGCAGAACATTACGCAAATTTGCAGAATATTCTTCTATTTGACCAGGCCTTTACCATGATTTTTAATTTTTAATCACCAAAAACTCTACAAACTAAAATTAAACCTAATAATTTACATAATATTAAAGCTACTCATAGTTTCCATCACGACTACGCAATTAAGCACTTGAAGCCATTTTGGAAATTTTCTGAAGAATCTCAAGAATAAGCTCCATCTCAACTTTCTATATAATTTGATGTTTATTTAACAATCATTTTCAATTTTCAATTTTCAGTAGTCAGTTTTCATAATTTTCAGAATTATCCTATAGAGAAATTTTGCAATTACACTCGAAATACTCGAAATATTTGAAATAATTCTCATCAATCCAATAAGCAGAAGAGTTTCGTTACCAGCTCGAACAATCTCTAATATATGTGCATCTCAAGTCTTCCAAGTTGTGCTAAAATTCACAATTGTTTGTACAAGCTCGATAAGAAACATTTGTATGGCAGCAGAGACAAAAGAAATTGATTGGAAATTTTCTCAAATCTCCATTTCTTTGTTGCAATGATCATAAAACTGGAATAAATTTCAACTTTGGATGCAATTCGCGTTCTTTGTTAACTGGTTTACAGCACAAACCATCAAAACAATGAGTGAACATATTTGCAGAGGCACCCGAGGGCAAAATCTAGAGCATAGATAGATGTTTTAGATGAAAATTGAAGCAAAACACGTGTAAATGTGACTTGCGGGGCTAATAACTCACTCTTCACACGCGGGGCTAATATTTCTGCAAATACTTGCTAAAATTTTTCTAAAATCAATCCAAATGTATTAATCTTCACATTCCACCTGGTCCAACCCCTTATCTACATTTACTTTCCCATCAATTCCTTCTGCACTCATGGCTTCCATACATTTTCTCTCTTTTACAATTGATTGAACAGCAAATTCGATTTGTCTATTTGGAAGAATCAAATTTTAACTCTCACGTTTCAGCTTCAATCAAATCGACAAGAAACACGATTTTAAAGCGTTTTTGCTTGTAGCGCCAGATAAAAACTTCCGCCTTTTTACAATTCCTCCTTATAGCTTTTTGCTGTTCACAATCTTACTATATATACTTTTTTTCTTTCTGGCAATTCTCTGATGATGTTCAGGCGATGTAAATGCTTTCAGGATTCAATGTTGCACGTAATCTTTTACAATAAGTTTGATTTGGAAGCTTAACATATGAGTTTTTTGTCCGGAGATGGGATTTTGGCAGGGTTTGTATTCATGTGCTTATTAAGGTGGATTCAAGTCATTGATGGAGAAGGATTTATGTATTTTTGATTTAATGGATCACGTTTTGTGTGAAAAACATGGAAGTTTGAGAAATGTCAACAATAAATGTTTGGTGAATTTATTATCAACATTTTTCAGAGAAATCTTCGTTTCTACCTAAATCATCATCATCTACTCAAAAAAAATTTGATAACAAAAAAAATCAAAGACTACTTCAATTATTTTCCAAGACCCTGCTCTCCCACAACAACAACAGCTCTCTAGTACGTTGAAAAACAATCTTGATCTCATTCAGCTCCACGCAACGCATACTAGATCCATTCACCTGATAAGTGATAAGATAAGTACTTAAAAATACAGAAGCCCACATAATTCAATTATTTTTGAAAGTTTTTCCCGCAATATGTTCGCCTTTCTTGCAGGATTGTTTGGTATCGTTAGTGATGGCAGCAAAGTGTAGCAAAGTGTATGGCAAATAAAGCATTTTTTTATATATAAATATTAGGATTTTTTTGGAAAGATTTTTTGTCCTACTGTCCGTTTTTCATAGGATGGATATTGAAAGTTAGGTTAGTGACAATATCATAACAGACGTGATAAGAATCATCACATCCGTGACAAAAAGTTAAATTTTAAAATTCGAGTTTTATTTTTTGCGCCATTTTGAATTATTCCAGCTTACTTTGATCCAATTTAACTATTTCTAGGCTAATCTGTTAAAAAACAGACAGAACTTCCCAAAGCAATCTTAACTCCCTTCCTCATATTTATTTCTGTGAATTTCTTTGAATATTTCTTTCATATTTCTTGTATTTATGAAGGATAATCACGTCATAATAAATATATATGTTCGTTTGTATTTATGAATTTGTGAATTTATGTGCATACAATTTGCGAGAAGTATAAACAGAATTGGAAAAGCAAATCTGAACAATTTGTTGTGAGCTTTGTGAGCTTTTGCCTTGCATACTTTTCGTGTACTTTTTAAAAAAGTTCACTGTATAGTGGGGCATTGCAGAACGATTCGACTTGTTAATAATTTATAATGATCTTGTTTGGGAAATTGAAAAATGAAGAAGGAAATCGGGGAAAAGAACATTTTTGCTGATTTCTGAGTTTTCACTAACACTATCAAACTTTTGAATAAATTTTACAGAAAATGTTTGAATGTATTAGTGTTGTACATTGTGTCAAAGTGACAGTTTTATTAAATTGAACTTTCTGGATAGTAATTTCCAACAAAACGTCACTTGTCAACAAAACGTGACATAATAAAATACGACGTGACGATTTAGTAAACATCAACTTTCAAAAATATATTTATTATCCCCCAAGTCTCCCCCTCGAAGCTTCTACATCCACTTAAGTGTAGCACACTCTAAAAACGATGCAGCAAAAATACATTATGCATCATGAAAAGCAATAAAAAAGAAAATTGAATCAAAAACGAACGACTTAATAAAAATATGAGAGAAAATATTAAAATAACAATATATCGGGAAATATGAAGAATCATCAGGCAAACATAATAAAACATCATAAAAGCAACATAAGTTATACAGTTTCTTGAATATATTGAATGTCTCGAGATTTTCATCATTTCTTATGATTCTCACAACTTTTCTTGATTTTCCTTGATTTTCCTTAGTCTCTTTGATTTTCCCGCAAATTGTTTATTTTATTATTTTTAATAGTACAATATCAGAACACATAAATTGCTCAAGAAATGCAGAAAATATAGAAAATAAAAAAAATTTGATATAAAGACGAGAATCCTTCAAAACTCTACAAAATCAGACATACTTAAAAAATACTGCAGAATCCATCAAAAAGACAAAATCCAACAAAAAAATTAATATAACACAAAATTTCAACAGAAAGCTCAGCAAAACGAGCGAAACTAAAAAACTCTTAAAAAATACATAATTTCAGTTGATTTCATGTTGTTTCAATAAAAAGTGTGAGCTCCTTAAAGCAAATTTTAAATTTGCCAAACGACAAAAAAAGCTGCAATTCGGAGAATTCAGAGTTTGCAAGTTTTTCCACAACAAACATGAAAGCAAAATAAAACTTTTGTGAGGAAAAAACATGAAATGTGAATTTCTGGAGTTTTGTGAGAATTGTGAGAATGGAGCATGAAAATCAGCACAAAAATTATAAATTATGTTAAATGTAGAACATAATGAAAAATAAATAAAATGCAATCTTTTGTAGAAATTTATAATTTCAATAAAGTCGGATTTTGTTTATTTTTTAGGGGACTTTTGAGAATTTCACAAGAGTGGCATTTTTAAGAGATGTTCAGGAATATCTGTCAAAAAATTTCAATATTCAAATAAATTCAATTTAATGAAAAGTCTACAAATTATTCAATTACTAAATTTAATCAATCAAAACTGTCAGAAAAATCGAACATCTTCTCGTAAAATCGCCTCTCCTACTCCTGATATGTTTTTGTCGTGCATAAATTAAATTCTCCCAAAAAAACCAGAAAATAAAATTAAAATTGCGAGATATAAAGAAAAATATTCGCTTTGTATAGTTTTCATTCCAAAAACTCAAAAAACTCTAAAAACTGGAATTACCCGAAAAACTAAAAAAACACAGAAACCTCGCAAAAACACCAAAAACTCCCAAATTTATTTCATTTGGCGGAATGAAGAGCTTGCGGAACATTTTGTGAAGCTTTTCCACCCCAATTCCTTGTGTGAACAAGCAGTTAGTGGAGCGTTAATACATTTTCGCTGGGTGTATAATGTTTTCGGCAAACATCAGAGAAGTGCTCTGTGATGAGATTAATGTTCTAAGTGATTTTTGAGACGTTTTTCGGGGAAAAATCATTCATATAATTATTTAAAAGGATTATTTCACACGCTCGAGTTTTGTTTTGCTTTCAGACTTTTCGAGTTTGGAGGCTGCTTAAGAAATGTGAAAGAAAATTTTCCAGTATTTAAAATTTTATAATTATTTTAATTATATTTGTGTTTTTGTGGTTATATAACGTTGTAGGAATCATTAAATAACACATACGAAAATAAACCTAAACAGTCTTAATATTATTATTTCCACACTTTTGAACTTTAAACGTAAATTCAATGTATTTTGAACGGCTTCCGGTTTTAAATATTTGATGAAATGTTTAGATTGAGTGGGTGCTTCAAAATTTTAGAAGAGCTTTTCTATTTTATGAACAAAGTAAGCTTTGATTTTTCTTTCTTGTTTTTTGAGTGTTTTAACGAACAATTTGCTTATTTAATGTTGTTTATTACATGAACACATGAATACAACCTCGATGACGTCAACACAGAAATAATTGATGAAATTTCTTCTGAATACAAAGATGAGAGGGTTCAATATATCTTTCAAGGTGAACACAAATTCGACAAAATTTACATAAATACATAAATAACAATAGTCTCCCATATGAATACAAAAAAATCCACTCAAGTTCTTCCTCCGAAGCAAACGCACCTTCTACTACCACCACCACCTCCCTGGTCTCTATAATATGTTTTCATTCATCTCACCAATACCAAATTAAGCCATAAATCATTTGGATCTCTTTATGGGAAAAGTGGCAGCAATAAAAATTAGATAAATTTCCGATTAAAATGAATAAAATAAACGAAGGCTAAAGCTGTGCTAAAAGTCGAGCAAAAATGGAAAATGAATTGTGAAAAACTTTTGGGGGATAATAACTCAGTTGTGTAGTTGATTTGGCATATTTATTGGAAAGCGTGTGGATGAATATAATTTAGTAAAGGGAAAGGGAAAATTGGGCTTTGAGACAATTTTTCTTTGGTTTTGTGGTTGGAATATTCTAAAATAGTTTTGTTTGAATTTCTATGGAGTTAAATTAGGTAAACAATTTTTTGAGGGTTTCCAATTTAGCTAAGTGTGCTTTGATATTTTATTTTGTTGACATTTCAGAAATTTTGGCGCGTAAACATTTTTTATCTTTTTTTAAGACTTTTTAATTTGTTTTGGCTGATTTTTAAATTATAATTAATTTTAAACGTGAATACAAAATTTACGGTGAATACAAAATTACATTAATACAGTTTCCTTTGAATAACCTTTTCAAAATTTATATAAATTGATTTTAAGGGAAATTCTCACATAAATGCAATTTCCCAACTCCATTACGTCTAATGTATTCACCTACTATTAACTGATACTCACCGCCATAATGGATAATTCAGTAGATCCACATAAGCCATATTCCCACAAAATTAAAATAAATTGCCGCTCCAAGTGTCTCAAACTTTATAATTAATGATCAATTACGCTTTATGGATAATCCAGCCACAACACCGCTGAACCTACAGCCGATTATTGAAGCCTTCAATCTTAATTGAGCAAGTTTTCCATCAACTTGTGTCGAGATAGCGCCCGACAGCCCTCAAACTTTAACCAGACTGCATGGCGAACACCGTCAATTAATAATTCCATAGTCGACCACCACGGCACAACTTTCGGGCTAATGACTGTTTGTGTTGGATATTATCGGTGGCAGTTTTGTTTGATTTTAATCAGGACATACGACTCAAGGAGTTTACACAAATAGAAATAAAGTTGGGGCAAAAGTTGTGGATTTGAATGGCAGGGCAAGGTTTTTCACGAGTTTTTTTTTTATAGAGGAGGACATTGAAAATCTTGGAGCGAAAAAAATTTTTGGAGCCACTAAATCCTGGAGTTCAGCTGGTGGTGGATCCGCACAAAAAAAAAAAAATTTAAATTATTTTCATCAAGAAAAACTGGACAGTCGGTCAATAAACCAATTCAAAAGAAAATTCAATTTCAAAAAAGAAACCTTTCGAAACAAAACAGAAAATCAGAGTAAACTGCGATCAATCAAGGGTTGCTTGCTCAAATCCTTGAGTTTCTGTTAAAATGTCGAGCAAAGTTTACCCAGCAAGACCAAATTTCTGGCAAACATTCAATGGCAAATGAGTTTCCAATAATTTAAAATGATTCTGAGCGAGTTTTTCCTTCAATTCCCAAACAAAATTTACTTTTGCTTGTAATTTTACTGCAGCCTCAGCATCAATAATTGGATGAAATTGGATCAAATTCGTTGGAAATTGTTGAAAAAGCTTGCAAATCGTATCAAATGAAAGTAGTTCGAGTTGGCTCGAGTGTTTTGTGAGTTTTCAGAGTTGTGAGTGTTGCAGTAAATTCATGAAAGAGATTAAGTTTTCAATTTCTGCTGATGTTTCAAAAGAAATGCCAAAAATGGGAATGGCTTGGAGATTAATTTTGAATTTACGATGGAAAACTGCTTTGATCCAGTTTTATTGTGTTATTGCTGTGATTTTGCTGCATTTGATGGTTTTTGAGGAAAGAGATTGGAAAATTCTGAGATATTTAAGAAAATTAAAATAAAAAAATTTAACAGTATTTTTTGAATACGTGAATACACTGTGAATACATGGTGAGTACTAATTTTGGATTTTTAAGTTTTCTATGAAATTAAATTCCGATAAGTAGGGAATATTTGAAAGTTTATGGTTATTTAAATGTAAAAGGTGAATACATTGGGAATACAAGCTGAATACACACATTTGACAGCTGCAATCTCAAAGTAATCTTTAGCTTTCCAATATAATTTTCATCACATTAATTTACTACAACATCTAATTAAATATTGATGAATACAACTTGAATACAACCTGAATACACTTTTTGCAAAAAACCCATCAAACTCATTAAAGGCTCCAAAAGCATTAATGAAGATTGTATTCCCATTATTACTACCATCTTTGATCCTTTCGCTCCATTTCCTTCGCCCTGAACTTCCCAATCATTAATTAATGAGCTGCTGAATAATTGCTGAAAGGTGGAACAGCAATTAATCTTCCGAAAATCAGAGCTGCGCTCCAAAACTGAATTGATTATAGCAAATTAACATCACGATTTTATGGATCTAGCACAAATTTCCACCATTTTCCAACTAAAATCGCTCAACTCCTGAAACATATACTCGGCATTTCCATAAAATATGTGCGGAAATTTGTGTGAAAATTTTCTTGGTGTGTTTTGCTGAATACACGGGAATTTGCATAAAAAATCTACTTTATTCCCATATTTATGTAATCGCAAAGTAATCATAAATCGATTCGCAAGTATGAAATTTACATGTAATTTGCGAGAAATTTGAATAATTCAGCGAATACTCTACGATAACATCATTTTATTTATTATATTGAGATTAAATGAATATTATGGAGTGTGCTTTGAGCCTAAAGGTAATGTGAGGCTGTTTAAATATTGGTGTCAGAGTTCGAGAATGAATGTAATTTTAAAATTTTTAAGAATTGTTCAAGAAATCGAAGAAAAATATGAAATTCTGGATTTTGAACGATTTGGAACATGAATACATATTTTTGTGAATACAACCTGAATACAATTCATTTTAAAAAAAAATTCAAAATGGTGACAATTTGATTTTTTAGTATTCATATACGTGAATACATCATAAAAATACAACCCTTGCCAACCCCTGCCCAAGTAACTCCCAGTTCCGCATCGAAAAGGTTAAGTCAAAATTATAATTAAAACATTAATATTAATGGCCGCAATAAATTTGATGGTTAAAAAGGAGGCACAGCCCATTATCATACATGGAACACATGATTATTCAATAAATTCCACTTTGGGTGACAGCGTTCCCAGCAAACTTTCGCACATTACCTAATATTCCATCCCAAAGCCTTCTGTTTTCCAAAATAACCCCAAAGTATCAAAAGTATCTTCCGAGTACTTTGCCAAGTAGGCGCTGCCAGAAGTGTGTGTTTATGGCGCCATTTCGTCAATTTAATTATTTTAATGATTATCAAATTAATTCGGCTCAATTTTATGACACTTTCAAGACATTAAATAATTTTTATGGTTTTTCATGTTTTTAATGTTTTCAATGTTTATAATGTTTTAGCGGTTTTTTAGAAAAAAAATTTTTTGTCTGTATGTCCGTTTGTCTGTAACATGAAGGGATTTAAATTAAATTTCCAGAATATGAGCTCGGATCGCCTAGAAATATTTTAAAATTTATTTGGTGACGATTGGCTAACAGACGTGACCACTAGCGTCACAACCGTGATTTTTTTTATTTTTAATCTAAAATGTTTGGGCTCCCAAAAATTCCATTAAATCCTCCTTTAAGCCATTTTTAGATCTTTCTAAAGCAATCTTTCCCCCCCCTTCAACAATTTTACTGCTTTTCCATAATTTAATGTATTTCTGTATTTCCCTGGATGTTCTTTCAAAAATCGCAAATGCCAAAATTTAATTGGTTCTCATGTTTTCACGCCATGTCAAATGCTAAGCTGTTTGAAATCAAAATCAGCGAAAATTCTGCTAAAACTCAGCTGAAAATTTTAGCGAAAATTAAAACTTTTGAAAAAGTTGCGTTTACAACAAATTGAGTTGAGTTTTCACTTTCAGATGCAAAGTTTTATTTTTGCTGAGTTTGTCGAGATTTTATTGGAGAAATTTATTTTTTGAAGGTTAATTTTGGTTGATTGTTTGCAAATTAGCTTGGAATAAACTTAAAATGTTGATTTGCAGAAAAATTTGTTTGAAAAACTTTATTTAGGTTTTTTTTTGTATTAACGTTTCGATTAAAAATTTCTAGCATCTTCAGGTTGTTTGATAAATTTTTTTATAACTTTTATTTTTAAAATATGCTAAAATCCTCGTACAATCTAGTAATTTAAAAATATTTCTTTTTAAAGATTTTGTTGAATTTTCAGCCGAAAAAATTATTTTTTAAGCAACCACTACTGAAGATTATGGAAAAAATCCCCGAAACGTTCGTTTAATTAAAAAAAAATTCAAAGCCTTCTTTGATTTCAACGTCAATTAAAAACTCTAAAACGCATGTAATTCGTCCCCTTGATCCCTGAACATCTTTCCTGTTCCAATTAAGCTCCCCAGCACTTTTAATTATCGTTCCCCGACATTTTCTCAACAATTTTCCCAGCACACACAAAATATCATAATTAAAAACTTTTGCGCTTCAACTTCACAATTCACCAGCCATTCAACACGAATAAAATTATCCACTCACTGCCTTTGAATTATACATTTTACACGGGATTTTATTCGGATTTGCTGCTCGAAAAGTCGTTGAGGAGACACAAAAAGGATAAAAGTTGCCGTAATTAGGTGAGATATTCTTTTTTGCTTGCTTGCTGTGCCACGCTAAATCAAGGCGAAAAGTAGCAAAAAAAAAATACGAGCAAAAATAGTTGAAAGGAAATTAATGTGCACGGTTCGTTATGCAAACTGAAAAACTGAAAAAAATTGCAAAAAAAACTGGAAAAAGCTCGCATTGGAAAAACAAACTGAATATCTGGAAAAAGTCTGTCACCAACTGAAAGTTTTGCGGAAAGCCAAAGCAAAGTTTTTTTTTTATTCATTTCATTCAGTGTAGGAAAGAGATTTCTAATTAAATCATAATAAATCACGTTTAATTTGCAATCTCTTTGCCAGGGGAGAGATTGAGGTGATTTTTGAGATAAAAGTGAGTTAGAGGAGGATTTTGGAAGGTGAATTTGGTATTTGAAGGTTATTTTGGAATTTTTGAGGTGGAACAGAGATTTTTGTTAAAAACTCGATTTTCTGTTAAAAACTCCGAAAGTACTAGAATTTATTATTTAAAAACGTACTAGATTAAAATATTTACAAGAATCTTTTTAATTTGCGATGATTTATAGTAAAAACGCCCAGTACCAACAAAATCCTAAAATTAGTACTAGATTATACTTTCTCATATATTCCGTCTAATTTAGTCAAACATCTCTATAAACAATTCATCAGAAACTAAATTAACTCCTAAATCAAACAAACAAAATAACCGACAATTAATCATCCTTATAATCACTCCCTCCCCTATACAACTCCAACAACTATTCCCAGAAAAGTTTTGGACACATCACTCTGACCTCCAACATCCTCTAGCAATATTACTCTAATTAGAAGATTAATGGAGTTGTACAGTCATCTGTTGACAAAATTTAATCAAATTCGTGCACGAGAAAACTTCTTCTATGCTGGTCCAATTTTTTGCTGGTGAATTTTGGTGAATTTGGTTAGCCAATTTGCCTACACCAGAAAACTTATCGCCAACTGTCGCCGAGATCCTTGTAGGATGTGCGAGGACATAAACTCAATAAATACCCTTTTTCCTCAATTTCCACAGCAATTTTTTCTCGGCTGCTGCCTTTTTGGGGAGCAAGCGACCTTTTTGACAATGAAAGAATTTATTGGGCCGATATATTTCATGTGTGCAACGGTGCTTTAGCTGCGTAGATGTTTTGAATATATGAAGGAAATGGGAATTTGTTTGCTGTTTGACTTTGGGGCTTTTTTCTTTGCTTGGATGTACTGGAGGAGAGTGAGCCCGTTTCACGTTTTTTTGGATTTTTTTTAAAGAATTCAGATTTTTTGGTCTACTGGACGATTTGATGGATTTTGAGTTTTTAAAAGAAAAAAAGTGGTCTGAAGCCACTAAATCATCCCCAATGGATCCAATTTTTTTCAAAGATGTTCTTTAGTCTTCTGATTATTTAAATAATGTTTTGCTAAAGATCCAAGATCATCTTAGCATTTTAAAGATATATGGAAGCAGGAAGTGGTGGTACCAGAAAAAATGGGTCCACCTACTTTTTATAAATTTTTCGATCTATCTCATCCGAATAATCTCTTTAAAAACCCCAAATTAATTAAACATACACATTCTACATCACATACCAAACATTCATAATAAGAAACTAACCCATCTTCAAAGGATCCCCATAACTTCCTGAATCCTTCAAAAGTATCACCAATAAATCCATATTTTCATCAATACTCACCATCAAAATTTCCATCCCATTAAAGTTGATACCCACTCCATTCCAACAACAATTTACAAAATTTACGATATCTCTCAAATTCCATTTAATCCGGCATTTTATTGAATCAACTAGCGAGGAAACTTTTTTACAGACCGACGTATGTATTACAATATTCTATCGAGGAGGGAGCTACCGCTTGACATTTCAGCCTCCATTTCTCGCCATGCTCAACGATACTCCGGCAGCGCACGGAAAGCCTCCCAAAAGGATAACAAACAGGATATGAGAAATTGAGATATATTTGATTCGCAAAATTGTATTATACGTTTGGTACTTTTGGGGGTGCCAGAAGCTGCTATTGCCTACTATTAAGCGAAATGTCTCCACAAATTTCCTCGCAAAGTTGACTTTTTGTCGCTCCCAGCCAAACATTTAACTTAGCAAAGCGAAAGTAAAAGTTATTGGACAAATAAAAAACTCTTTATTAGACTAGTTTCATATATCATTAGCCCAGATAGACATTAGAGCATGTGGAGCGTGTGGAGCGAGGCCCAAATGGGCGCAATATTAATTTGTTTTTTATTGTCTGAGGGTGGAGATTCTAATAAATTGTTGCAATTAGATTAGTCGGCTTTTTTTGGTGTTTTTTTTTGTTTGTATTCATGTGGTATGTATTTATGTGTATTCATGTGGATTCATATATGAATTAGGTTTTTTTTTTAAATTCCTTGGATTGCTTGGAATGATCCAGGGACCTAAATTGGATTGGTTCTTCAGAAATTTCATGTAAAATTAAAAATTTTTATGAAATTCGGTGACTGATCTATTACTTAAGTATTTATTACAATTCAAATTAAATCTAAATCGGTCCTAACAATCTTTTAATTTTAATTAAATAAATCAGATCCAACCCAATTCCCTGCATTTCCTTAGATAACACATCTGTCTCTAAGAGAGTTGGCCATGAGATAATTTTAATTAAAATGACAAACGAAATCAAAGCAATCTTTTGGCCAGCCATAAATTAATCAAATGTTCTCCTTTGATTGCTGTGATTGCTATGATTGCACAAAAGAAAAAAAACTTGAATCTTTCCATTTTAATCAAATTTTGCAAATCTTTGATGTCATTCATTGATTCAAATTTGAATAACAAAGTTTTCCCTCTGATTCGATTTCTCCAATATTTTACCATTTTACCATTAAGATTGAAAACTTAATCAAAAGACCGAAGAAATGTAATAAAATTGTCCGCAAAGAATCATTTGGTCGAATGCATTGAATTTGCATTGAATTTGTAATGAAATTTTAGATTGTAGAGATTTTTTTGCATGAGTTTGGAGAGATTTGCATGTGAAATGATTTTATTGAGGAAGTTTTTTTTGTTGAATAATTTGATTGGAATCGACAAGTAGAAAAGTTCGCAGGGAAAATTAAATAGTGCAGGGATAGGGAGTCGATATTTAGAATTTTAGTTGAAATTTGATAATTTCCAACCCCTGCTTACAAATCCAATCCCTAATAATAGAAAAACTAATTACAAGTTCCAGAAAAAGAGAAAAATCAAATAATGAAACATCTTAAAATATTTCAATGAATTTTAATTTTCTGATTCTACTTTTTTTTCCTGATTGTCACAATTTTTTTGTTGCTTTAATTAAACAAAGGGTAAGGAAATTAATTTCTGCCATTTGATTAGAGCTTTTATATGATTTCTCCCGTTTGCTGCTACTTTTTATGGGTTTTATACGTTTTTTCTACTTTTCATTTGAATTGTCTTGAATTGTCTTTAAATGTCTTGGAATTGACTTGAATTGTCTTGGAATTGTCTGAAAATCGTCTCAAAGTGAAATGATTTGGAAGCTTTTGACGAGGATATTTTTGTTTTATTTTATTTTTATTCCTTATTCCTCAGAGTTTTCAGTCAAAAGATCAAGATTCCGTTGTTGTGAGATTTTTTTGAATGCAAAACTCAGGAAGGAAGAATACAAAGGAAGTTGAGAAAAATCAGGAAGTCTGTTTTTGTTTCGTTGAGAGAATTTTGCTCAGCAGAGGGTCAGAGATGTGTTTTGCTTTTGGGGAATAATTATCTTTAGTCTTTGTTTTGGTTTTCTGGTTTTTTGGTTGTTTTGAAAGGAATTAATTTTGCTTTTTGAAAAATTGTTTATAAAAAGTTTAAAAGCAAAGGCTACTAGATTTCTAGATTGGAAATGAATATTGCATGAATGATTAAATATTTTCTTGACATACTTTGATATATATTTTCTTGACATACTTTGATAAATATTTTTTCCTTGAATATTACAAAATTCAATGTTGATACTCAAATAGTTTTTTTAATTCAAATTTTTTATGAATTCTGAAATATTCCTTGGATAATAAAAATTTTACGAATACTTTCCAAGGAAATCATAATGAAAACTACCAAAAGGAAATGTCTTTCCTCCATTTAATCCAATATTTACCTAGAATCCCTTCTTCTCCTTAACAACGAATCAAAACTAAATTATTACTTGAAAACCCATTCAAGTATTTATATTTTCAGCATAAAATCTCAAAAATATCAAAATACTTGAAGAAAACTGGAAAATTTCAAGCAAAACTTGAGCAAACATAAAAATACATTTAAAACATTAAATCCCCAGCAACCCGAGCAACCCCAGCCAAATTGTAGAATAGCTCAAGTTGTTCGAGATGCTCAGTATACTCAAGACACTCAAAAATTCAGGAAACTCCGGCAAAACTTTCATTTCATCCACTTGTGCGAGCATTATTAATATTTTTGCTCGAGATGAACTCTTGAGCATTTCTTCATTTCTTTAATTTTTTTTTTTTCATTGTTTGGCTCCGCTATTTTTTTTTTGCTATGTTGCATATTTTATTATTTTTCCATGATTTTTATGATGCATTCACATAATAAAATGATGAAAAAATATATTATCATCTGATATTATAAAAGAGTTTATTTCGTAATTTTTTTTTATATTTTGTAGTAGTTTGTCTGACTGTCCGTTTGTTTATCTATTTATCTGTATGTTACAAGAAATAGAACTAGGAGACGTTGGCTTGAAAAATGTCATCATATTTTAGTTAAAAATCGATCTTATCTGTCAAAATATAAAAAATCACTAATACTATCAAAACTTCACTAATACTACTAAAAAATCTTTGTTTTCATCAAAATTCTCGGAAATCTTGGGAAATTCCTCCTAATTCTCATAGGGCCCTACCCTGTGTACTTATTTATACTTGCCAGACACACCAGCACAACAGCCGAAGCACAACAAGGCGAAATTGTATGCAAATGCGATTGAAATCGTTCATTATAAAAATATTATGGCGCACACAACAAAAAAAAGAGAGCTCTCGGAATCCTTTAGAAAAGAATTTTCGTTCAAGGGAATTTATTAAAGAATAAAAATATATAAAATACATGAAAAACCATAAAAAATATGTGTATATAAAAATGGAGAATCATAAAGAAAACTACGCTAAAAAATACTGAACAAGTAAAAAAAAATGAGGGAATGTTTTATTAAAAGAAATGAGAAAATGATGCACTTGAAGCGCTTTTTGCGCTTTCGGCAAATTGAGGTGAGATCTGCTGTTCTTGTTTAAAGGATTTTTATTGTGAATGGGATATTATAGCTCAGGTTTGTCCTTGCAAGACTGCGATAAGGAAATTATGTCATGAAACTCATTTTAGAAAAAAATGATTGTGTAATGAGAAAAATGGTTAATCTAGTACTTTGTGCACTAGTACTGCGGGAAAAACTAAAGAGCTAATAAATAAATCATTGAAATCTAGTACTTTTTACTTCTTAGCTGATTATAATTTATTATTATAACAAATTTTCCTAAATCTAGTACTTTCCTATTTTTTATGATTCAAAAACTTGAAAAATCTATTACTTTATTTTCTTTTAAATTCAATTATCCCTCCCTTCCGGATAAAAATCGAATACCCCATCATTCCATCATTAAAATTACAAAAGCTTTTCAAAGTTTCAAAAATAATTCTTAAAAAAAGAAAATCACATTTTCCGCCTCCTTCCACAATTTTAAAAGAAAATTTAAAATTGCAAAAGTAAACTCGAATTCAATTACATTCTACTTTAACTTTTCAACAACACGAGAGCACTCTCATCAAAATAATAAAAACAACAAAAAAATAATAAATAAACAAACTTTTTTTTTGTTGTCTTGAAATTTTCTATCCACTGATGACTTGGCGCTGGAACGCCATTAAAAATCGATTTTCTTAGCAAAACTTGATTATGATGCCAGAGCAGATCTAAGAAGCGTGTAGCAGGAAGCCGAAGCTCTGTATATTATTTTAATAAATTTAGTTTTCCTTCAGTTTTCCACAATTTTCCTTCAGTTTTCCACAATTTGCCGGAAAAAGGGATCAATTATGGTAAAGCAGCAAAAAATATAAAAAATGTCTCGATAATTTATTGCTCGGCAACTTTATTGAGTGGTTGAGCCATTTTTTTTTGTTTTTCTCGACTTATTGAAGGCACACAATTTGGCAAATCTTCTCTCTGCTTCCTGCGAGCTTAAGAACTGAAGGCTTTGAGGTATTTATGATGGTGCCTTGGGTTGCTGGGGTGATTTTAATGGATTGGATGGCAAAGTTTCGCCGCACAAATTCACTGACTTCCTTTTTTGTTTTGCTGGAGGTTAAGCTGATGTTTTTTTTTTTGCGAGGACAATTTTGATAATTGAAAATACTTGAGAATACTTGAGAATACTTGAAAATACTTGAAATAATTTTTCATGTCTGAGGGCCGGGAAGCATAAAACATAATTTTTCACCATTATTTTGATTGAAATGTTGTTCAAATATTCCACTCAAATTAAACTCATTTATCCTAAATGTTTTGTAATTCTTGAAGATTTTGGATTTTTTCTTCTTTTTGGTCAGAAGTACTAGAGTTAAAGAATGAAGTACTAGAGGTGACCTCTGTAGCACAGTGGATAAAGCGCTTGCTATAGGGGCTGGGAATTTTGGGTTTGATTCTCATAGTCGACACGAGTAATTTTTGCCATCAATTTTTCACCATGAAAGTTGGTGTCAAAAAATAACTTGTGGAAGCTTTGTGGACTTGAACCTCGAAATGCGAATTGATCGAACGCATTCGAAATTGGACAACGAATTGTTGCAAAGGAAATGGGAATGTGTCTTTGTCACGCATACATTTCCAATTTGCTTCATGAAGTTAACAGTATAATTGAGATCGAGTCATGCGGTAAAACACGTCGTTACACTAGTAAGACGTGTCTAAGCATGACCAATACTAGGCTTGTAACAAAGTCCCAATAATGCAGATATGAAACAGCTAATCACTTTGTGTGCAGCTGTCCTTCTTATACGCATCTTCGTTATAAAGTTTATGGACACTTCGTCATAACTTTATCTGACTACAGGAAAATCAACGTCTCTGATATTCTAAGATTCATACATGAATCTGGAAGATTAAAAGAGATTGTATGATAACCTGTCATTTCTGAGGATAGTACAATGGGCCGCATTTGGCCTCCGTGCTTGGATACCTCGGTATCCCCTCACCCGCCCCTTATAAGGGGTTCAATAAAAAAAATAAAAAAAAAGAGGTGACCTCACTGTATTCCAGGTCTTCATTAATTTAATATTTTTGAGATTACACCGAAAAAAATGGTTACTAGAAAAAAAAAATCAAAATAGAGTGTGGCATAAAAGTTGGACGTAATTATTTTTAAAAAATTTTTTCTAACAATCTTCAAATTTTCTGACAATTTACTTAACAATCTCTATTATAATATTCTCAAATAAACCTTATCTCACACTTTCTCCAAAAAAATCCGTTTCCTCATTTTTCCGAGCAATTCCCAAAAATTCCCCAAATCCCCCCCAAAAATATCAATTACTGAGATTACTGAGATCCCAGATCCATCTTATTCTCATCCCACACACAAAAGAATTCCAAATTAAGCCGACTCACCAGACAAAATTGCAATTCTTTGGCCAAATCTCTTAATGTGTGAATTAATGAGATTGCTGAATTGCCGAATGGTTGCTTCCCATTTTTTTTAGATGCTGCTTAACGGTCGAGGTCGAGGCCAATAAATTTATTAAATTGAATACGATGATACTTTCCCAAGCGCTGGATTCATGCGAAGGATTTCGCCAATTTTTCGATTTAGATTCGACCAAGATTTCCGCCTGTAATCCAATTTGCACTCAAATTAATTGGCGGCCGGGTGAAAAAAAAGTGTTTGCTTAAGTGGCACTGGAGGCCGTTTTAAATTGATTTTTGGGGGGAAGATTTTGGAGGGTTAGAGATGAGAAAGATTGTTTTTGAGAAAATTGTTAATAAAAATTAAGAATTTAATTTGTTTGAGTTTTTTCAATGGTTGCTGGGGTTTTAATGTTTGTCTTTGATGATAAAAGTGGGGTCATGACATAAATTGAACGTATTTAGTATTTTCTTCATAAAATGTCAAGAACTAAGAAAATTTGTTAAAAAACCATAAAAAAACTAAAAAAAAAAAATTAAAAACAAAATGGCCATATAAACAAAATGGCCGACTTATTAACTTAAGCGTTACATGAGTAGTACTAGATTTTTTTCTAGATTTCTGTGTGATTTTCAACAATAGAAGTGATCTCATTGCTCTTTCTATAAAATTTCAATCCAAAAATTCCAAGAAATAAATACAAAAAAACAAAATGGCGCCCAAAATCCACAGCATCAAAATTCAAAAACTCAACGAGTTCCCATCAAATATTTGCGTTGAAAAGCAAACATTCTTCCGCTGCAATATTTAATTCAAACTTTTTCCCTGAATTTTCCCCATTTAACGACTTCAAATTAATAAATTACACAAAGCATCATCGCTTATACTTGAGACATAAAAGCACGCACATTTATTGTGCAAACAATTCATTCGCCTTGCAGCCAGCGTGGGTTTGAGCGCTACAACATTACAATATTACAGAACAAGTCTTTCCGACTTCCATTCATTTATTATTTAAGTCAAACACATTCCGCTGAATTTCAATTATATTTTTCGCTTGTATCAACGACGCGTTCCCGCCAATCTGCTACACCATGTTTCTGACTTGTCGAACAAAAGTAAATTACAAGTTTGTTGTACAAGAGAGTGTATTAGGAGCTCACAAACATTCCTCCTTAATACAATTTTCTGCCAATAAACGATAATGAGCAGTCGTCAAGCTTAAGTGGTTTTATCTGAGATCTGAAAGAGCAGAGCTTGTTAGTTAGATGTTTTGGTGACTTTGTTTGGACCGAGTGGCGCAATTTGATGGACTTTTTTTTAATTTATATTTAAGTTATTTTAATCTAGTACTTTTATAGCACTTTCCTTTCTACTACGTTTCATACTTCTAGTACTTCATTTTAATTTGGTAGATTTGTTAGATATTGTACTAGATTTGTACTAGATTTTCATTTAAAATCAAAAAACCTCTAATAAATCGTCTTTCAACCAAAATCCGTACTAGATTACTCATAAAATGCACCCACTTTAGTCACTAGGTCCCTCCTTAATAGCTCCAACCAATGTTATCAAAGAATGCCAGAAGTTTATAGAATCACTCTTGAACATGAATAATCTGCCATTATTATTGTATGAGAACAAGCAACAACAAAGAAAAAAAATTAACTCAGAAAGCCCTTGTTAGCGGCAAACGGCTTCTTCGTCAATAAAGCTTAAAATACACAAAAAAAAGACACAAAATACACGAGCAATAACAAAGCTCACCAAGTCTCCAAAGGCCTCTTACGGCCTTCCTAAGACATTTCTCCACTGCCTACTTGGAAAATTTCAGGCGAGGACAAATTGCCCAAAAAATTCAACAACAAAAAAAATTCATCGATCTTCATGATTCTGAGTCAAGCTAGACAAAGTTGGGGGTGGAAAATGTGAATATTTTATATCATTCAAGAAATCGTTTTGAATCATTGCCGAGTGCTTGAGACGCTTAAAAGTAATTAGCAAATTGGTCATAATTCTACCTAGCAACATATTTTCTCGTAGATTTTTTGTAGAGTGGAATTTGAGGAATGAATTGTATTTTTAGCAAGATTATTTGTTGATTTTGGGTATTTTGGGGTGGTCAGAGTAGAAAATCGGGATTTAGGACAGGAAATCAAATATTTAGAAAATTAAGAGTGAGAGAGAATTAGAAAGAGATAGAAGTTTATTTTGGGTTAAATTGAGAAAAGAGAGAGTATGGAGAGAAAGAGAGAGTATGGAGAGAGAAAATACGTAAAAGAGACAATTCGGGAAAATTTGAGAGGATAACTCAATTCGAGAGAAAAGTGAGTGAAAATTAAAAGAAATATTCTAAAATTGAGAGAAAAATATACATTTAGAGAGAAACTGAGCAAAAGAAAAGAATTTCAGCTCATGCAACTTCCATCAAAGGATTTATCCACGATATTCTATGCAAACAATGAAAAGGCAAAGTTTGAAGCACAGAAACAATATTTTCGCTTGAAGGAGTATCCGTTCGGCTGACTGTGTTTCTTTCTGAATAAATGGGGAATAAAATTCATTTCTTTTGCTATTTTGCAATAATCATTGTTGACTCAAGAATATTTCCTGACCCAAACTTTTTTTTTGTGCCGCTTGCAAGATGTTTCGCTCTAATGTAAATATAATAGTTATTCTGATCGATCATCCAAGTTTTTCTTTTGTTGAGCTTTGTGCTTTCTGAGAAGACTTCAAGTTTGTGAAATGGCAAATGGAGTAGATTATTGTTATTTTTAGAATATTTTTGTTCGAGTTTTGTTTAATTTAGAGGGGAGGCTCATGAAAATAAATAAATTTAGCCAATTCTGAGATAATTTAAAAAACTAATTTAAAAATCCATAGAATCCTTAGTTTATTTTACTAGAATCCAACTCTTCAGATTAGCGAACATATCTGGTACTAGAATCCATCTCTGACCAACCGAAAAAGCTAAAAATAAATTATAACAAATAACTCCAAGTCTTTGGTCCTTTGCCCCATGCCGAGCCAACCCTTTTTCCCTTGCAACAACACAAGCCATCCTCTCCAAATATGAGCCCATCAATCTCCTCCACTTCCAAGTATTGCACGTAGTTTCGACCAGTAATGGCAAGTAGTTGCTTTTTTAACAGTTTAGTCACATCCTATAGTAAAACACCAAAACAGCTCTCAGAAACACCAAAAGCACCAAAACAAACAACCACTTGATTTGGAAACTATAATATATATTACATGGCAGTCGATTATCCTTTTTCATGGACCATTATTTTCTAATTTTGATCATGCCAGTTCTTTCAATCATGCTGAAGATTTTAAAGGCAGGGGTGGAGAGACTTTTTTTCAATTGTCAAATTTTCAAATTTGATGTTCATTTTATATTTCTATTTTGAAATTTTACCAATTTATAATGTTTGAAGGATCAACATTTTCAAAGCCCTGACATTTTTACTAAAATAAACATTTTTAATCTTAAAATAAAGTACAATCTAGATAAAAATTAGATAATCTTAAAATATTCCATAAAATCCTTTAAAAAACGTCAAAATATGAGACTCTCCCACCCCTGATCTTAAAAAACCTTGCCAAGCTTGCTCGATTATAAAGTTGGTGCTTTTCTTGCGTGAGTAAACACAGGACAAAGCTGGGTGATGTTTACTTTGAGCATTATAACTATTAGAAAGTTTTATTGGCAAGGTATATCAAATCGGTTTGTTTTTGCAAGGCATCAATCCTTATCCCTTTTCCTTTTTTCTTGAAGATTTACAATATTTGAAAGATCTAGTAAATTTACATGATGCGTGGGAGGATGTTCCAGGCTGTTCCAGGATACGGGATGTATGTTCGAGGATATTTTTTTGATATGGGGTTTATTCTATTAAAATTGGAAATTTTTCGGAAGGGTATACTGATTTTTAATGCCTTACAAAGTACACAAAATAATACTTTATTTGGATGGATCCCTACTCAAAATTCATTATAATCCTTATTGAAGGTCGGCAGATCTCAATGAAGTGCCTTGAGGAGGTTTTGAAGGACCGGGGGTTTTGAAATATTTGATTTATTGTTGGGTATTTGAAGTATTTTTGATATAAGAAGTTTCAGTGCAAATACAGTCCACTTTCTGGTTTTTGTGGATTTATGGGAATTTTTGACTAGAATAAATCATAATAATTGAATTTAAGAACTAGAAAAACATTTAAATCGAAAAAATCTTTGATAATCCATTTTTTATGGCAAAAAATAAAAAAAAAATTATACAGTCCACTCTCAAAACATCAATAAATCAATTTAAAAAAAACCCATAAATGAATTTCTTAAATTTTCTTAAATAATCTTAAATTTCCTTCCATGAACCCTAACCACAACAAATATCAACTTAAACACCCCCTGCAGTCAACTTCTCTATCAAGTAGCTTCTCATAATAATTCTAGAGCAAGTGAGTTGATTGCAAATGAAATGTATAATGGAACAGCAAGAATAAAAAATAAAACTAAAAATAAAAACTCTTACAAGGCACTTGAAACAGTCATGCAATTATTTGAACAGTGAGGCAGAAACCTTTGCCGGAACACAGCTCAGCAGCAAAAAAAAAATTTTTATGGAAATGGCAAAACTTTTCCCTTTTTAATTACTCGTTCAGTAGTTGAGTTCAACTAGCACAACTAGCAAAACTTAACACAACTAACAGAACAAGCAGATTAAAAGTTGCATTGGAGAACTCATTAAAATGGGAAATAAATGTTTGGAGAACCAGTTTACAGCAGTTTATAACAATTTTACAGCGTTTTTTGGCGCATTGAAACAGTTTTACTGAAGGAGCTTTAGTTTGTGAGAGGATCTGTGTGGGAGAAGTTTGGTAATGACCGTTAAATGTGAGCTAGACTCTAAGAATGGCAAGGGATGGCGCAAATGGGCAATTAGTTGGCTTTTTGTAGCATTTTTCATTGAAAATCTGAGAATGTAAACAAAGTTTGTAGAGATTTGAAAAAACGTCTGCTCAGTGAATTTTTTGATCGTAGTAACCTGAAATTTATTTAAATTTCTAAATCACAGGAGACTTGACAAAATTTTCTTGAAGTTTCTTAAAAATCAAAAATATTGGCGGGAAATTTGAAAAACCCCGCAAATTTTTGTTTTTCAAGTAAATTTATTAAAATTCACACCCAAAAACATCAACCCTTCTAAAACTTTCATTAAAGCTGTAAACCTTAAAAGTGCTGATACTTCCTAAAATCCTCAAAAACCCTCCATCATCCCTCCACCAATTACTCAACTTACAATTCTCAAATTAATTAATTCACTTCTCAAGCTTGTAATGTAAACACAACAATGAAAGCAATGTATGTAATGTAAGCAATGTGTTTCATAAAACTGATCAAAATACATCCATAAACAAAAGCCCCAAAATTGCCCAGAAATCTAGCAAAATCCAAGAATGATCCCGAGTAACTCTGAAATTTCTGATTTATTCCAAAATTTTGCCAGCACCACCAACAACAACATCCCGGGCGCAAAAATCTCGCAAAACTCGCTCCAATTACTAAAATTACTAAAATTACTTCACAGAGCTTATTTTGCCATCTCATGCCAAACTACATACACTGCATAGGATCTAGTACAGACGTATTTGTTAGTCGACATATCAACCGACAAGCAAGAAGCAGCTGAGGGAGAGATGGAAGAATCCAATAACATAAAAAACAAAAAATACATATTCTTGCTTAATTGAAACATGTAGGCATGTGAGCATCTAGTAAGCTTTAGGATTTTTCCGAAGGGTTTTTTTTTTTGAAAAAAAAAATGTTTCGGTTTTTGGCTAGTTGTCCGATAGAAATATTTCTTAATTTTGAAAATTTAAAATTAAAAAAAAAAAATTTTGCCTTGCAATCCTCACACAACTTTTCTTCCTTTACTTCAATATAGACAAGAATTCTGAAGAAAAATCTACCCAAAGTATAAACGACTACGAGCCGTGTACCTTTTGAAGGGATACTGAATTTTAGAGAGTGCTGGAACATGCGAGGGGTGTATTGAGGTGTATTACAGTTTATTGAGGTTTATTAATGTATGATTCATTAGGGGTTGAATGGAAGATGAACTTGAACTTTGAATTGTTTGGTTTTGATAGAATTCCAAGAAAATAATGCCAGGAACCGTTAGTTTCTACTAGATAATGGTTTTGTGTAATATTCTCACGATTCATGGTCTAGAAGATCTTTCATTAGGTCAGCACTTACCTGGAATAAAAAGAAAGTTTTATTAGTTTTTTCATAAAATTTCTTCAATGGGAGCTTTTGAAAGCTCTCTAGCGTATTTTTGTGTCAAAGAGAGATAAAGAGATGATCAGAGAACAAAAGAGAGAAAGAGAGAGAAAAAGAGAGGGAGAAAAAAGGAACAGAGAGAGAAAACTAGTGATGAAAATGACAACCTAAACCCCACCCTGCCATTTTTCCCTTCCACCCCAAAATCCATCCCAAAAAGCAATGTATGCTCAGCCAGTAAAAATCCCTCCACACTCAAAGTCTGGCGTATCAAAAAACGATCTATTAAATATCTTTCTTTTATAGAAATCTCTTTTCGTTCATTGAATAGCAAATTTGCAAGTTCATGTAGCAAAATTAAATTTAACCGCACTGGAAGATCAGAAACTCTTAGATTGAAATAAAGTTGATGAATCGACGATGCAATGGATCGGAATCAATTTGTTTTCATGAGGTTTTCGGTTTTTTGGAAACTTTTGGGGAGGTTGCGTGTTTTACAACTTATTTTCTTATTTTGAGGCTTTTCCAGGATGTTTTTGAATGAGTCAGTTTGGTGCTCCTTTTTTCTTCGAAGTGTCGATTTTAGGAGATTATTATGGGTTCTGGTTTAAATTTCCTTATTAAATCATGACAGTCCACCTTCCTTCACCTCTAAAACACCCAACACCTCTATAGAGTCATACAAATTACAATTTCTAATGAAAAACGTAGTTTCCTCCTTATTTTCTGCAATTCCTGCAATTTCCACAATTTCATCAACAAAAACAATTCACCAATTAAGAGATCAAAGCTGGTAGCTTCACTAAAGTAATCAAAGCAAGCTGATTTCTGCTATTTCTGTAATTTCCATCCAAATGCTGCATTGCTTTCACGACACTGAACAAACAACAGCAAAAATATTCAACAACCTCATTGAATCCGAGTAGCTCATGCAAATTAAAAAGCAAAAAGAAAATGCAACACAGCAACCCATGAGTTTTTTTTTTACTACAGAATTTCTGGTACAATCTCTACAATTTCTACAATTTCTCCATTTTGTGCAATTAAAAGTGGAAACTCTCGTGTTTCAACAATTTCACACGCGATTCTCGGCGAAACATTGGGACATAAGTGAATGTTGTGAATGTGGAGCACGAGAAGTGAATAAAAGGAGATTTCAGAAGCTTCAATAACTGAATCCCGTCAGCGAATGTGAGTGGCAAACAAAGGAGAGTGTCACAACAAACACACTTGAAAGATCTGCTGCATAAAGATCACACTTTATTGTGCACTCGTGTAGTTTTTTTTGTTTTTTGTTCCCTCACTTTTTGCAGCTTCTATTTGAACATTTTAGCACAATATTCTTTCCACCATTTTTCCGTTAAATAAGGCTGTTGTTGCACTTTGAAAAATGAGTAGAAAAAATGTGCTGGAAAATGTTTGCACTCAGCGGAAAAGCCATTCAAAATCAAATGCATACAACAAAGCACAAATCACACTATATGAGTTTGCAGATGTTTGACTTTGTAGTTATGGCTGGTTATGGCTGCAAGGAGTAAAAGAACTTCAATTTATTTGGAGCGACAATGAATGGGAATTTTGTCATGGTTTAACCAAATTGCAAATATGTTTGGTGAGTGTAAGGCAGGGATTTGGAGGAAAATTGGGAAAATATTTTTTTAGAGCTTTTTTTTAAAAGCTTTTTTTGAGAGCTTTTTGAAGAGCTTTTTCAGGATTTTGGTTTTTGTCTGTTTTTTGATATAATTCACCTCCAAGGGTCTTTGTTCCCAAATTTCCACCAAAATCCGAAAACTTTCAAGGAAATTACCAAAAAAGCCCTGGAAACCAAATCCCATTACCACCCAACCGGCAACTTTAACGTCATAACTTCCATTGTGTTCCCACAATAATGGTTTTGTTTGTAATTAATGAAAAGTGCTTCAAAAATTACACAAATGCAGTTTTTCTTCTGCATACAAAAACTCACAAAAGCTCACACACAAAAAATATTCAAAAAAGAACTCACAAAACTCACAAAACTCATAGAATTTGGAAACAACAAAAAAAAACAAACAAAAAAACAAGTTTATAATTGGGATAAAAGTTTTTCAGTAAACTCGAAAGCGTTGCAACTCTATGGTAACAACATAGCATTTTTCCATTCATTTAATTCCATTATTTAATTCGTTGCAGCAGGAACAGGAAACTCATTTCAACAAACGTTCTTTATGCGAACTTTTGTGTGCGATTTGAGTTGGACGCTTTCAGGTAACAACCCAGGCAACATACAAATAGGCAAAAAGTATAATTTAGGTGCCATTTTCCTCGTTGTGCGGAAAAAAAATGGAAAATGCATTTTTCGAGCTTTCCTGACAAAGTTGTTAGAAAATTTATGTGTCGAAGAACCATTACTTTTTTTATGTGCCTTTACATTTTTTTAAAGCTTTTCAGACTTTTTTCCCATTTCTACTCTTTTGGCAGTAAAACTGGCAAATAAAACAAATTTGCTTCAAGTGTCGCACTTTCCTGAGCGCATAAAGTTTGGGCCATGTGCAATTATGGAAGTGTTCCAAGTAAAGCTTTTTTGCGAGCTTTTCGGGGAAAAATATATTGTGCGGAATATTCGACTACATTTCATAATAATTTTTAGATGAGATTGGGGTTGGAGGGTGATTTTCTAATTTTGAATCATAATCATGTGAATTTATTGATTAATAAATGTTTTGCAGTCCACGTGCTTGAAAATTTTTTCGATAAAAATAAATATTATCAGAGTGTGCTTTGAAATTTACCATGAAAAGAAACAAAATCTTTCAAATAAATGAAAGAATCATAGATTGCCTTGATATTCACCAAAAACTTCAAAAATCCTTCAAAACCTCTCAATTCTTCTCAAAATCCCTAATTAAAGCCACATTAAATCAATTCCCATGCAAAATTCACCTCATCAATAAACTTGCACGCCATCAGACAAATTTTCAGCCCCGAAAAAAATTCAATTCAATAAAACGGCAAATAAATAAACTGCATAAACTTTTCAGTTTTTTACTTAGTGACCGAATGCATTGGAATATTTCCCGCTTAATTAATTAAAAACATGAATAAAAGTTTCCGGCAAACTGAAAAATATATCATTTCAGCAAAGTGAGGTAAGATTGCTTGGAGGAGGAAATTTACAGTTTATTTAGATTTTTGAAGTATATGACGTCATAAATCACATATTTCGAATAATGGTCAGGAAAAAATTTAAAATCCTTTGGACATCAAGCCACATCAATGTTTCACTCAAAAATCCGCTTAAAAACATAGCAGAGAAAACTTTTTAGTGAAATTAAATGTTCTACTTTTTCCCATTTGTTAAATTAAAGTACAACAAGCAAACAACTCCTTAAAGTTTGAAAACATTTTCTATTTTGCTGAAAATTTCTTTATATTTCTGTAATTCGAGGATCCTACAGCATTTCAAGCAAATACAGACAATCCAGCAAGCACTAAGAAAGTGCTCGGAGTCGTCGGAAATGGCGGTAACAACAATAATGTAAGCTCAACATGCAAAGCGACTATTTGGTAAAGTCTTTAAAGAGTCTCGGCAAATGGGTATCGGATTACTTGGGATAGGTTTCAAAGTGAACAAATTTCTTGCCAAGCATCAAATTGGCAAACTTCTGTGAGAGTTTTTTGCGGAGATTCTGTTAGATTCTCTAGATTCGGTAAATTGTGCAAATTATTCCAAAATTGGCCGGAAATTGTGTCAAGAATGTGTAAATATTCGTAAATGTTCTATTTTATGCGAGTTTTATGGATTGTTTCAAGTTTTCTTGAATGTTTTGGATATTTTGGATATTTTGGATATTTTGTAGAGTTTTGTAGATTGTGAAGAGATTCTTGGGTTGCTTGGGTGTTTTCCATTTTTTAAATATATAGTGAATAAAACGTTTTCCTAAGGCTACTAGATTATTAGATTTAATTCATTTTCAGTCTAAAGAGTAAATTTAAGAAAATCTAGTACGTTTTTTTTCTTCAAAAATTGGGAATTAACTTGATCTAGTACCTCATCTGGTGAAATAAACCACACATTAAAGAAATCTAACCAATAAAGAACAATAAACAGTTCATAACCCCAAAACCATAAATATAGTCACTTTTTCTCATCAATCTCCAGCAGCGTCTCTACAAACTACAAATTACCAGTTTTCTTTGATCAGTCGACAGCAAAACAAATGACTGCAAACTGCAAGAATCAAGAATCAGGCGGCACATTAGTCAATTGCTAGCAATGGGTGGGTGGATAGTGAATTTGTAATAAAATTAATCAAATTGTGCCAAGAAAATCCCCGCTTCAATCTTCTGGAAGATGTGCTCTCTCGCACAATGGCACAAATTAAATGGAATTGCAATTTATCTTCCCCCATCTCTGTATAGCGATTCATTGCATTTCATCCAAATTGTCAGTTGCTTAAAATTAAAGCGGTTGACAAATATTGCACATCAATCACCGTCTCCTTGTACACACAACTAGCGTGTACATTTATACAGCAAAGGTACATGATAGGAACAAATCGTTTGAAATCACTTCGTCTTGGGGTTTTGTGTTGTGCAAAATGGTTGGCAAATGTTTGGCAGCAATATTCTGTGTGCTATCGTGTGCAAGGCAACGTATTTACCGAAAATTTGCTGGATAAATGGAAAATCAACAAAGGATCGCTCTAGTTTTGGACTATTTTCGGTAATTTATTGGAGTGCTTGTGGAGCACTGAATAACGAATAAAAGAGTGATCTTTTTTTTGACAAGATTATTTATGATTAAAATTGGATCCATCTTTTTCAATGAAAATGTACTAGAATAACTGTCAAACATAAATTATCGGCCATTTTTAATTTTTTGTTGATAAATTCGATGAGAACTGACTTCACACGGCCATTGTCTAAAAATAGTGAGGTACTAGATCATCTTAATCCAAATTCTTTAAATTTCCTATCCCAACCCAATTCCTAGTAACCATCCATTAAATGCTCTACAAACAAACTTCTACTGCATATTTCCATTGGCACAAACTTTTTTAATTATTGCCAAAAATTTCAGAATCAATAATTATTTGCCAGTTATTTATCGATCCCTAAATTGTTTGGCAATTTTCAGCAATTGTTAAAATTGCCAAAATGGTTCAAATTGCTCCACAAATGTTAGCTGGAGAATTTATTGTCTCTATCGGAGCCCCACTTTGTTGTTGTTGGACCGGCCCCGGAATCGATAAGTTGGCAGGAATTATTTTTGCGGGTGCTGTTGAAAAACTGAAAAATTGCTTACAGACACTGTCGCACAGTTACCCTGTGCTAGAACATATATATTCTTTGGCGAATGGCAAAAAGTCTTATGCATTTGATTTATCGCCGAAACTTTGTCTTACATATTTCATATACTTTTTACTGGCGCTTAATAATGCACTGTGTGGCCCCCGTAATATCGTGATATCGTAATTTTGCCGTAATATGTTATAAAGTACTGACATTCTTACACAGCATTTCGCTTACAATGTTTTTGCTGAGCTTCACCGAAAATCGAGAAAATTGCAAGATTTATGGCTGAAATTAATTTGTCGGTGCGGTAATGGATTTTAATTGCTCGAAATTGTTTGGAATTTGCTAGAAATTGCCAGAATTTTCTTGGTTGATTGAAAAACCAAAAAAAAATCGGAAAATTCGAAAAATTTTCTGACAATGCAAAATAAATCATCTAGTGTGCCATGCTACTGCGATCAAAAGGTAAAATGTCAAGAACAATTGAGAATACTTCAATCTAGTGATTTTGGTGAGTTTAATGAATCTAGTAACCCATGGAAAAGCGATCCATCAAGCTTTTGTACTAGATGACCCGATCCATCAATCAGAAATTTCACAAATTGCTGGCCCCTTGGCTGTTTTGACTTTTTGGCATCGTAGGTGATTTCGGCATGCAAATTCAGTTCACTGTATTCATGTATTCAAGTATTCAAGTAATTTTGTATTCACATCAAAGATCACGCGGCCGGAAATATGTTCCACAAATAGAGCCGTAGCAAAAATATGAAAATTGCCAAATTGATTGACTGCTCCATAAATAAATATAAGTGATATCTGTTTGCGTGACATCATGATTATTGAATGTCAAATGTTCCCATTGTGCCGCCTGCCTGCTATATATTTCTTTTGTTCCATTTGGAGGAGTTACACATTTTCCACCGAACGAATAAAGCACAATGACAATTTATTCTCGTATATTGAGGACTTTGCACAGAATACCAATAACAAATATAAATAACGATTTAAAAAGCAATTTGATGTCGTTCTGTTTTTAAATTAGAGTCATTGAAGTCGTTGAATGAAAGTTTTCGGTATTTGATGGGATTTGGTGGATGGAAAATTTATGGTGTTTGTTTTGTACAGTGACGCTGCTACTCAGCTGCAATATTTGATGGCAATTGGTCTCATTTTTGATTTATTTTGACTTTAAGTGATTTTAAATTGGTTTGTTGGTATTCAATTTGACAGATGTTGTCGCACAGCCACAGCATCAAACTTTTCTCGATTGATTTGTTGAAATCACTCTTAAAATGATAAAAAGAAGCAAATTACTCCCCAACACCAATGAAACTTATTTTTCATGAGCTTCAAAACAATTTTCACCTTTTTGAGTGAAAATTAAAAAATAAAATGGAGGAAATAAAAACCCAACATTAAAACTTAACAGCTAAACTAGTGAATGCTCAAAAAAAAAGGAGGATGTACTTTGTTAAAAGATCCACTCTAATAAGTACAAAAGATAAAACCCATTAAAAATTTAGCGGGAAAAAAAGCAACGCTTCCAGATAAAAGCCATAAAATAAAGCATTCGAGCATTAAAACCGACAATTGATGCAAATGTGCAATGTTTTTAATTTCCGGAAAAAATTATCCTCCCCTTTAAATGTGTTCAGTGGAGTTGCGAGCAAGCTCAACGCTAAAGGAGGTGAAAAACTATTTTAATATCAAAAAAATGTATTTTCAGCAGAATAAATAATGTGGGTGTAAATGAATACGTTAAAAAGCAATTTATGGCTACCATAACAATATGGGAAGTGAGCTCGGCAAATTTTTAAGTGCTGGCTGATTTATCGTTGAGATGTTTAAGATTTTTAGAACGGTGAAATGCATTAATTCAGACAAGTAATAAATATTCACGAAATATGGATTTTCAAATAAATTTCATGTGAACTTTGATCTAATTCCATACTGCGGCTATGCGTCAAGAAATGTCATAATATTACTAAATTGCAGTGACGAAGATCGGATCGGATTTTTTAAACGTCAAAAAAAAAATCCGATCCGCTGCGTTTAAAAAAAACGATCCGATCCGCGATCCGATCCGCACATTCTTAAAAAAAAAATCCGATCCGCGAATCGATCCGCAGATTCTCAAAAAAAAAATTCGATCCGCAATTCGATCCGCAGATTTTCAAAAAAAAAATTCGATCCGCAAATCGATCCGCAATTTTCGAAAAAAAAAATCCGAACCACTAATTAAAAAAAAAAATCGCCAAAATCCACCAATGATAGAAAAAAATTTTCATCCTGAAATCCAAACTATATTTTGAATTAAAATATATATCAATACTTAAAGAAAGGAGATATTTTATTATTTTAATCAGTTTTAATTAGTATAATTAATCTGATTTTAGTATAATTCATAGTTACATGCATTGGATCGGATTCAATACATACAAAAATGGTTTATTTTGATGTTGGTTATAGACCTTTGACGCATTGAACGAATTTTAATGACATTTATTACACAATAAATTGATATTTACTTCTCCGCAAAATCGGAGAAGTATTGTTTTCGTCCCAGCATTTTCAGGGTTTTTTGACCTTATCTGATTTTTCCTGATTTTTCCCCGTAAACAAATCTCAAAAATATCCCATATTTTTTTGTCGGCATTAAGTTGAAAAAAATTTCTGTGATTGCAAATTCTGAAATTTTTGAACCCCTGACCCGTGCCATGCGAAAAACTAAGGGCCGTATGTCCTGTGGATCCGTGGATTACTGTAAACGCTCGATATGACCTCCAACCCAACCGATTTCGGATTTTTTGATGCCAGTCGACTTGTTATCTCTTCCCATCGTGCACCTGATATTTTTGGTGATGATGACTCCACTGGTTAGGTCACCAGAACTACTTCCGTGTCGAAAAGTTGGATTTTTCATACAATAAAAATCTTTTTTTTTTGAAAAACTAGAGATACAGCTTCGGTCTCTTCATGAGTCAAAAAATGTATCGATGATTGGTTCACTACCTGTTAGGAGTCATCTGGGGGTCATCTGGTGGTACCAGACAACTTTTTTTGTTGAAAAGGCTTTAGAATCTCATGATACGTCCAGAAAAAAAGGGTTTTCGTGATTTAAACCAACATTAAAACACAATTCCACGGAGCGGAGAAGTTCTGATCAGCTCACAAGCTGCACAACTTGTTCTTATTAATTTGAGCAAATAAAATCTGATCCACAAATCGATCCGTAATAAAAAATTAAATCCGATCCGCAGAAAAATTCGATCCTCAAAAAATGCGGATTTAAAAAAAAAATTCGATCCGATCCGCAAAAGTTGCGGATTTTTATAAAAAATCCGATCCGATCCGCAAAATTTGCGGATCTTAAAAAAAAATCCGATCCGATCCGCAAAATTTGCGGATCTTAAAAAAAAATCCGATCCGATTCGCTAAAATTTGCGGATTTTTCAAAAAAATCCGAATCGATCCGATCCGATCTTTGTCACTGCTAAATTGCCATAATTTGCCACGAATAGACACTTCAAATAGCACCAACTACGGCCAAGCGTCAAAGCTGTCAAATATATTACTTGAATCAATAAAATACTACGGATCAAAACCCAATCAATCACCCAATCAAAAAATCCCAAGCGAATAAATTCGTTAATTGCCCCAAATAGCAACTTCCACCTATTTTATTTATTTTCCAGCACTTTATATTCCACTCTAATTAAATTATTTAAAAATACATGTTATTCTGTGTTTCAGTATTCCGCCAATTTGGCATAAAAAATTAATTGACAAGTTTCACATCGATTTACAACAACTGATTTCAACCTACCCCTTTGTAAATGGCAACAACAAAACTGTATTTCATTTTCAATTTCCAAATTGCTACAATTTCAAAGTTTTTTTAAACCGGTTTGCATGTTCCACGTCCTTTCATGTCCACTTTTTTTATTTTCGTTAAATTATTTTTGCGTTTGCCAGTTTTCGAGTATATTTTCAATTGAGTAGTATGAATTATTCAAAACGGTTTAATTATACGCGGACGGTCAAAGGCCACTACTCAGAGGAGCGCACAGTCAGAATATGTATGCACAAAGCGATTAAATCGATGGAAATTCATGAGCTCTCTGAGTTAATGGGAAATGTTGCAAAATTGCTTGTGAAGGAATTTTAAAGCGAATTTTGGTGATTGGAGCGTGAAATTTGGAGGAATTAATAATTTGACATCTCTTGACGCACAGCTGCAGTGCCAAATTTTCACAACAATTGAAAATAACAATCAACCTAACCATAAACTCCAAAAACTCACGATAAAATGGTAAAAACAAATCTCGCTATCAAGATGCATCCGATAATAAATTACCCAACAAATTCCTCGCAAACACTCGAAAATAGCGCAAAAGGTAATAAACACATCAACCAGGAAAAACTCCCCAGTAAATTAATGTTTATCTAGCACACATTAATTCATGAATGCATAAATTGAGCAATTTCAGCCAATTCTGATAAAAAGATACGGAAATTGAAGCTTCTTTCAAAGCACCGCAATATTTACACAAAGTTCTACTCATCTACCTTAAAAGCTCAACTTTATGGCACTTTCTAAACATATCAAGTTTGCGAGTAAGTTTTTTCATAAGTTGCCCTCACTTTGGATAGTTTCCTCCTCTGATAAAAGCTAAAGCAGAAACTACCCGAAACTCACATAAATTCTTGTTTACTGTTTGTTCATGATGCAGTTTTATGTTTGCACACATGAACATGTGAAAACATAAAACACACGGAATTTACGAGCAAAAGTGCATTAAAAGCTTAGAGGAGGAAACTTTTTAATTTCTTCCGGAATAGAATGTATGGAATGAATGGATGAAGCTACTTTCTGGCTAAATATAATGTTTTATGGGCTCGAAGAATGTTGCGGTGCATTTCAATTAGGCTTTGATATACTGAAATATTTCTTTCTTGGATATTTCGAGAGACAAGAAATAAATTGTAGAGTAGGCCATGAATAACCTTAAATAAAATATTTCTTGACGCTACAGCTGTGCAGCTTAATTTGTCAAGAAATAAATTTTGATGCGTTGTCTGAGCGTAAATTTCCCTTTCAATTAAATTTGGATGCTAAACAAACTTCCTCTTCAATTTAATCTTTAAAGCTCTAAAACATCAATTAGCATTACCAAACATTCTGACTGACGATCAAATTCCCAGAAGATGCTCAGCTGCAAATTAAATTCAAATTTAATCTCCCTAGCTCGCATTTTCTACTGATGGTTTCTGGTGAATCCCCACAGTCTAAGCCACAACAGCCTTCTTGCAGTTATCGCTTCTGTAGCATGTAAATTGAATATAAGATGATTATTATTTTATTATTTTCCGCAGAGCGACGAGTAAGTTTGCTTCGTCTCTCTAAAATTTTAATGAACGAACTTTTAGCATTTTCCTTCCATTTGCATTGAAAACTCACCATAAGCCAAAGTTACCAAAAACTCTGGCAAAATTCTGAGAAACTCAAGCCAATACAAAAGGGTACAACTAAGTACAACCAACAGCCAGAGTACAAAGACCTACACAACATGAAAACTCGTTTCGAGACTATTTGGGTGCTATTTTTGGATAGTTTGTATTGTGAGGCCACATAAATGTTTTAGCAGCAAATTTGCTCAAAGACCGACTGACATGCATGTAGAACAATACATTGTACTAGACAAAGACAAGACAAAGATAAAGTGGGAATGGACAATTTGAGATTTCTTTTTTGTTTGTTATTTAGGTGACGCACAGCCGACGCATCAAAAAAATTTTATCTTTTCAAATGTTTTTTTTACGAAAATGTCTGTAAAAACAATTCCCTGTCCAACTAGCCATTACGTATAGTCCTTGCTTTGGCCAAGTCTCAGCTGCCGAAAGTGAATGACTTGTTTGTTGGATGTCGGTTGCTCTAGCTTAGAGCTGTTTGTGATGTTATGGAAAATATTTACAAAACGCTGCAAGCTCTGAGAAACTAACATAAAACTGTAGATGCTTGGCAAATATCAGGGTTGGGAAGGTTTAAAAATCTAGAATTTATTTCATATTGAAGCCCTGCCAACTGCTAATAAAACTGTTCTCCATCCCTTGATCTCGACAATTTTCTGGCACAAATTTTTAATGTTTCCTTTTGCTCAAGCCTCTCATTGTTGCTGCACCTGATTCATAGCAGTGGCTTTTCAATGCATGCATACATCAAGAATACAACAATACCACTTACCAACCATACACAGCAAAACAAAGAAAATGACAAAGTCTACTCCACCAAGCCCTCAAGCCAAATAATCTACTACTGCAACAATATTCGGATTTCCATTTTATGTATTTTAGATCGTAAAAGTCCCCCCGCACAACCGTTGATGGCTCCAACAGCTCTCTGTCGCATTTTATAGTTCCTTAATTGTGGCACTATGATTGTCACATCTTTGACAATAAAAAATTTGTTACATTTTCACGTAGTTCTCCGTAATTTGGCCTGATGTGGCGTGAATGGCAACATTTTGGAGATAATTCTTTTTTCGGTGGAAAATCACGTACAATTTATGCTTCTCGAGCTGGTTTTGGGGTGTTTCTAGGATTTCTAGGATTTTCAGAGTTTCCAGGATTTGGAGTTGCATGCTACGTCTCTATTCAAAGTTATACTGCACAGCTTTGAGGTTTGCAACAGAATGTCGTCCCACATGAACGTTTTTGCATTTAATTTTAATTTAATTGTGATTGTAGAATTATGGCAGCATTAGGCAAGGATGCAAGTTGTGCGAGGATGTGGAAATGTTTGAAGGAATGTTGAAAGATTTAATCTGGAAATTGCATAACTTTTGCTTGTGTTCTTAATTAGAAAAGAATTTGTTGGATGCTTTGTCGCATTTGCGTAATTAAAAGCTTTGTGGTGTACTAGATCATGTTTTATTGCAATTTAAATTTAAATTTTGACTTTTCATGACGCATGGCGAACGCATGAACTTAAAAACACGCAAATCTACCTAATTATTGATATATTCGAACGCATAGCCGACGCAAAAGATTTTTTTGAAAAGCATCAACTTTTCTATTAAAAAAAGCTTTAAAATTACTTTTTAATGAAACTTTAAAGTAAAAGTTTTAACTATCCAAATAAATTATCAAAAACTATTTAAAACCTTCGCTGAAATGCATACAAAAAAATTAAAAAGGCTTGCATAAATAATAATTCGTAGCAATTTCAAGCAAAATGATGCAAAACACATACACAAACTCTATGAATAAACATTTGCAGTATTTCACCATTTTAAATGGGAAAAGCAGCCAAATGTATGCATAAATATGAAATTGCCAAAAGTGTACTTTATAAATTTGAAATTCCGTACATTTGTATTAAAGTGCAAATTAATTTGTCCTCAATTCGGCACCGTTCTGCTGAAAAGCGGCCACAATGCTACAATTTTATAATGTAGCTCGGCGCGCAACCAAAAATTTAATTAAAAATTAATAAATTCTATACCAACCCCGCCCCCTTCCCGCACAAATTATAAGCAGCATTGTTTTGGGCTGATTAGCATGTTCCAACAATTAAACTTAACCGTTCTCCAAAAAATGTGCCACGGCTCTAGCGAGAATTCCATTTGTACAATTTTCGATTATTTTTCAGGGTTTTCCAGTTTTTCTCAATATTTCCATGGATTTTTATGAAAATCAGTATAAAAGGATATTTCAGTGATGTACATGAGAAAAAGGGTCTAATTGTAATATCATTTCAATTAGTTTGTTGCACGAGCTGGAACGGCAGAAGAGAATTCCGACTGATTCCAGATGTGGATACCCATGTGAAAATTATTTGAAATAATACTGCTCAAAATATATCAACTTAATACATTAAAATATCACGAAATTATGGAATGTATAGTATTTTAAAACACTGCTTTATACTGCTCGGAACACTGTTCATATGTGTAATTTAATGCATTTTGAACAGTGTTTTGCAGTGTTAAAAGAGCAGTATTTCTTATGTATTTCGAGCAGTATTTTGTAATATTTGGCAAAAAAGAAATTTTTGTATGTAGGAATTGAACTTCGAACAAATCTGAATTTTTTTGGAAAGTGAAGAATTGAACTTGATGTTGCTGGTGCGCGCGGCTGGTACTGCTGGGTGAAGGAAATATTTTATTGTATAGCAACAGGCTTAGGTTGAATTTGAAAAGAATTGAATTTTATGTAAATATATTAAAATATTTAATTTTTAAAATGCTTACTATTAGAAATCAAACCACAAATCTAAAGTATTAGTTGAAAAGAAATATTTTTATAAAAATTGAGTAAATTTTTGAATTTTTTTATGCGATACTTCATGTTTGAAGCAGGAAACTTTATTTTATTGATTTTATTGTCCGGTATTTTATTCTTAATTTGATCCTATGCGTTTTATATGGTTAAATGAGACGAAAGATAATCTTATTTCACCATTATCCAACAATTTTCCTGATAATTGAAATCCTGATCTGAATCAGGAAAAATATTTTTCTTATGAAAAATATGAATTTTGGTAGAAGTTTTTTTAAAATAATTAATAAAAAATTTTATAAGAAAATTTGAAGTTTTGGTTTGACTTTAATTAAGTATTTTTTATATTAAAATATTACTTAAAAAATTAGTTAAATAGGATAAATATGCAGTTTTTGTAAATGTCTCAATTAGTTTTCAAAAAAATGTCAAAACATTTAAATTCTTTTTACTTCGACTAAAAAAGTTGTATGCACCCAAAAAACAAAAATCTTTTAAAACTCACTAATAATGACTAAATATCGGTGTCACACACCCTAATATCAGTTTTTGCCGCATTTTGTTGCTTCCACCATGTAAGTCCCCAAACAATCAACCGGTTTTGATGAAACTCAGGTTTTGAAAATTATGAAATCTTATAAGTATGTCTATTCATTTTAATTGTGTTTTAACAACGCCATCTTGTAGCTCCAGCACAAACGATCATTCTTCATACAAAAACTTTTGTTAAACCGAAAAGCTTTATAAAATTCGATTCATGCAAAAATATTGTATTTGTCTCAAAACACTGAATTCCAAAAGATATTCCGAAAATAATAATCCATGACCAAGTGTACAAATCAAGAAGTACAAAATGTCAAATTTGTGTTGATGCTCCAATTGCTCCAAGCATCTGCAAGATTTAGCTCAAATTTTCAAAATAGAACGGCTAGATTTTACGATCGGGCTAGTCCTTCGAGTACCTGTCATACAAATGTTTTGATATTTTGTACTTTTTTGCAATTATATAAATTTCGATACGGCAGATTATAAAATTATGTATTTAGGCTGTATTATGACTCAATATTGATAAAACCTTATTTCAATCAAAGCGCTTGATTCAACAAATTTATCAGCAATAATACAAAATAATCTCCACGCGGCGCTCTGATTGGATATTTAAATGTCGGTTCCATATATTCGAATAGATCTCAGTTCTTATGTTATCAAAGAGCCTGCCAAAGAGCCGGGATTTTTCGATTTTTTATCTTACAATTTGTAAAATGTGTCAATTCAATTTTTTTTAATAAAGGAATATAATTTAAAGTCTTACATACATTTAAAATACTTTTACTTCAATTTAAATTTAAGAAATCAACTCTTGTTGATAGTTTCTTATTAAATCATATTTATTTACTGAGTTTTAAATGATTTGATCATTTTAATAAAAGATCTTGATAAAATCAATGTGTTTTACAATGTATATTATAGTATTCAAAACACTGCAAAATACTGATTAAAATATTTAACATATGTGTTACATTCTTAGCAGTGTTATAAAGTGTGTTTTCACACATTAAAATACATTTGATAATTGAAATTTTATGTATTTCACACTGAAATTTGACATTATTAACAGTGTTTTGTAGTGTTTTGCTGTATTAACAGTGTATTTTAATATTGAAGGCATACAGCTCATTTTCACTTGGGTAATGAAAACAAATATTTGTGTTGGCGATTTGATTAAATTTTTGTGAGGGGTATGTGGTGGGATTTGTTGTGGTAGGCTTAGCAAATTTTAAATTTCAAGATTTTAACATGAATACAAGTGTTTCACATGAATACGTTAAATTTTATATGAATTCACAGTATTTTTTTAAATTTCATTTCTTGAATATTTTGAACATGAATACAGTTCAAAATAGCTTGATATGAATACATATGAATACATGAATACACATGAATTAAAATCAAAGCAGTTTTTTTTCTTTACTCAAATATCAATTTAAGACCAAATATGACATTATTTCCCCCTCTCCCGCACCTTTTGACCTTTTGACATTTTCCATTTCCCGCCAAACTGCTCGTCGCCCCTCGCAAAAAATTCACTTTTAATTAGACAGCGACCTTTTGCAGAACGTGCGGTTATTCGCATTCTCCGGGTATGTTTTTCACATCAATTTGATCAAATTGATCAAATTAGGGCTAAAAGGCTCCGCCAGCATCCACATCACTTGGCGCACAATAAATCAATATTGTATTACTTGGCGTTTACTCCATTTTCACTTCTTTTTTTGCACTGTATTATCGAGGGCCCCCACGTAGTCCGCCGCCTTTCAGCCATCATTTATCTTGCCTATACCAATCAATTGACTGACATACCCCCAGCCAACAAAAAAAGAAATGTGCGGAAGCAAAAATTGAAAATATTCAAAAATATTCAAAATATTCGAAATATTGATGGAATTGTTGCAGAATTTGTGAACATTTTTAAAAATGAGGATAATTTGTTTTTTGCCGGTTTCAGCCAGATTTTCACAATTTTGTGTTTTTTCAGCGGTTTTCAAAGAATTTGTTGAATGTCTGGCTGTCCAACTGATCACAGAAAACTTTAAGATGCTTTAAGAAGGTTAACCACCGCTTGACTGAATCTTTCCTGACAATTTATCAAATTTCGAGAAATATTCAAATTTATTTGAGAGATTTTCCTAGGCAATTTTATATTCTATAAATAAACAAAAGTGGGTGTAAGTTTGACGTCAAAAGGTCAAGGTTTTGGTTTTACAGCAAAATTTTCTGAAAAAATTGAGAAAATATTTTTTTTTGTATTCACGTATTTCTGTATTCATATGAATTTGTATACAAGTATTCACAAATGACATTGAACCCCTGCTTTTCGCTTTAAATCCTCCAAAATTATTCTTTGGTCGTAAAACATTCTTTCATCTCACCCAACAGCAAAATGTCCTCCAAAAAGCTCCAAAAACAACTTGCAGGACGACAATTCATCATTCACAAGATAAACAACGTCGCAAATTTTAATAAAATATTCCAAGCATAGCAAAACATTAAAAAACTACAGCAAAAGATATTTATCAATGTCATCGATACGGATTCTGAGACTGGAAAGCGATTAAGTAGCTGGAGCACGCAAGACTCGCTGACGAATCGTTGGCTGTCTCGAAGACACTCAGTTTCTATTGTATTGCATGAAATTGCTGGAAATGGTTGAAGATTGTCGTTTATATTGCTAGAAATCGCTTGAAAATGCGATATCTCAAAATATTCTTGAAATAGTGGAATTGAAATTGAAATTGCCAAGAAATTGATTAAATATCTGTTTGCTCCGAGAAAATAACTCGAAGGATAGTCTAGGCAAGTACTTGGATAGTTTTTTGACCCTCTCTTGAATCCCGTGATTGTCATTTGATCTAAATTGTCGAGTTGCTGAGGAATCTTTGGAATTCAATTTCGTTATTTGTGTGTGAATTGTTGGATTTTTATCAAAAGTGATCGGAGTGTGCTTTGAAAACAATAAAATGGATCGGCTCTGTTTTAAGAAATTTGGTTTTGGTTGCTTTTTTTTCTAAATGAACTTAAAAAAGTCTAAAAAGGGTTTTTAGTTCTTTTTAACTAAAATAAATCAAAAATCGGTGTGAATACAGTTTTTTCTTGAATACATGAATACATAAGTACACTGTTTTTTATAAATCAACAAAAATTATTGTCTAACTAAAAAAACTTTTTTTATGACTAAAAATCTGACGTTTTTCGATGATATACAAAAAAATCCCAAATTTGAGCAAACTCCATCAAATAATTCCGCACAGTGTACTCTAATCAAACTAAACATAATGCCATCTTTTTATTCCCAAAAAATCGTCAAAAAGCAGAAAGCAGAAAACAGAAGCTCAACTCGGAACTTCTTGAAACGTCATAAATTTTTATTCACTGTAGCTTGAAGCATCCACAACAGAGCAAAATATCGATTGGCCGCCCCGTAAATGCTCCATGTAATGTGCGAGCAGAGTTGGCGTTGTTGCGAGGCAAAAATTTTATACTTGACGCCATCATCAAGCCAGATGATTGATGTTGTTATCGACTTGGTGCCTCAATGATTGCCCATAATTGGTTTTATGATGGAGCGAATCGCTGAAAATTGTTGGTGAGGAGCGTATGTCAAAACACATAATTTTTACTGGTGGATTTTTATTTGAATGTAGTCAAGTGTGCTCAAGTGTATTCATGGGTATTCATGTGTAGCCAAGCGAAATGGAGTTTTCAAGGAAGAATTTGATATTTTAAAGGAATTTTCAATATTCCAACTTATTTTGTCAAAGATTTGAATACATTTTGACATGAATACAAAATTTTCTCTGAATACGGATTTTTCACTTTTATTTGAGGATTTTTCTGTTATTAGTTATTTTAATTTTTTCATCATGTATTAAAATTCCTCAGAAAAAAATCAAGACATGAATACAAATTTTAACATGAATACAAAATTAAACATGAATACAGTTTTGTCTGAAACTATTTTTTTTTTAAATTTATTATCGATTCTAAAATAAATCACAAAATTCTATTCGTGTATTCAGCGAACTACATCAGCCCAAGCATCCCCAATAATATTCCTGCATAATTGAATCGAAGGGTTGATTTAACTTTCTAAAGCATGCCGAAACTGCAAAAAACTGCAGAACCTGCAAAAGTGGACGAAACTTTACGATAACATAAAAGAAAAACTCGTAAAACCAACAAACTCCAGCAACTGGGAACAATCTCGAGCAAACTTAGCACAGAAGCTGCACAAACTTGCACAAGAACTCTCTCCAGCAGAGGAGGATGCAAAATATAATCGAAAAATAATCCACTTTGAATATTTCAAGTCGCATGCAAAACCCATTAATGTAAAGTCACTTGCTGCACAAACGTATTGCATTAATTTCCTTCCTGAGCCCGACAGAGCTGAGCATGCTGAAAAAACATTTGAAAAAAAATTGACTAAAAAATTCTTTGAATTGCTAACACAGCCGAGTTTTCAATTTGTTTTGCACATTATCAAAAAATTGGAATCTTGTGCAAATTCCCGCGCGCTAACAAAAAAAATTTCTACAAATTTTATTTCCATATTTATGGGATAGGGCGATTTTCATTTATGATTGATTAATCAGGGAAATTTTATACGAACTGAAAATTGAATATTTTTAGGGAATTTATCGAGATATTGATTAATTTAGTACGAAATTTTGAAAATTACAATTTTATTTACTAAAATCGATTAATCGATTATTTTGAACTATATACATAATATTTAATTTTAGAGTTTTGATGAAAGTCTACGGATTCATGGATTTGATAATAAATCTACTTTCACATCAAATATAACCTCATTTTAGATAAAATAATCGATTATTCTATTTTAATCAGTGATTTAATTAAAAATATACAGTTATACCAGTCATCGTTTGAACCTGGTTCACTAAAGGCATTCCCACCCATTTTGTGTATTCATGTATTCATGAATTGCTCCTATCAAGCTCCGCGTGCTTTCACAAACGAATAAATTTCACCATTTGATCATTTTGGCCGAAAATTGAAGTACTAAAAACGGCAGCTTTCAGTTGAGCGGACAATGAAATTACTTTCGAGCGATTGCAAAGCAATTATTTGCCATAAAACTGTTTCTACTTCGCATTTGTCGTTGTTTATAGCTGGAAGTTTTGTTGGTAGCTGGTTGTAAGTGGTAAGGGAACTAGAATTGAGGTTATTTTGGTTAGATAATATAATTTTTTCCAGGCGTGGGATGAGAAAATTAGCATTTCAAGAGTTTTTCCAAGAATAGAAAGAAAATTGGTTGAATACACATTCTACGTGAATACACACGAATACAAATAACCAAGATAATCCACAAAAACATGAATACAATACCCAGTTAACCAAGTAAGCTAACAAATCACAACAAATCCCCAAAGTGCCACCTAATCGACGTACTAGATCAACTCCCCAGCCTAATCCACATTCCCCATTCTCAATAATTTCAAGTAAAAGTAGAATACCTTTGTTGTATTCCATTCTCGCAAAAAAAATGCAATAAAAACAGCTCCAAATGTGCTCCACATTGACAAAATATCAAAATATACACAAAAAGTATTGAAACCAAATAGGAAAATTGTTTTGGAAAATTCTGGGGAAATATCCGAGGAAATTCCAAATTGTTCGCCGTTTTTTGTGTTTTTACTCGAAAACTCGACGAGCGCTTCCTTTATTCGTTTAAGCTGGCACAAAAAGTAATTTTATTTGTCGCTGAAGCTCGCAAAAAGCTTTTTTCTGTGTTTTGAGCTTTTTGTTGGGTTTTTGAGAGGGAGACGGATGAGATCAGATTTTTTATTTCATGTAAAAAATTTGAATTTGCATTTTATGAAAAAAAAGTTTTTGGAAAAAAAAGATGGCTGCCATGACAAAATTATCCGGTGTCCGATCCTATGGATAAAATTTTACAGAAGCCGATCTTGAGTTTTCCGGTCTAAAGTCCAAAACATCCGAATTTTAATTTTAATGCTTAAATTTCGAAATCCGATCTTCAAACTTAAAAAAAATCCGGGTCCCTGGATTTTTCTTTTAAAAAAATTGTTTTAAAACATTTTCCTAACTTTTCCCATTTTCCCTTGTATCCGAGTGAATTTCAGTGTATATTTCTCGTATCTCTGTTATTCAATGTTTATTTTATTTTTAGAAAATAAAGCAGCTATCATACATACACGCTCTACTATCCCCATAGTTCCACCTTCATCCACAATAAATTCGCCAAATGTTTTCGCTTTTATTGGATTAGGAATTAAATTCCAAAGCTCGTGAATATTGTACAAATAAAATGTGTACGAGCAATTATTCATGTGCGGCCTAAATTCTGGACCATTTGATATTTTTTTGAGGCACTGGAAGGAAATATTTCAGATTTTCTTGCAAAAATGAGATTTGAGTGATTTTACATTGAAGAAATGTAGGAAAAGTAAAAAAACTTTGAAAATACTTCAAAAAATTACAAAAGTTTACAAAAACTGAAAAAAAACATCAGAGGGGAAAAAACATTGCCTGTGTAAAATTCCTCGAATTTTTTTTTGATAAATTTTCATAAATTTTAATATTTAAAATATTTTTCAACAGTTTAGTGGAAAATTGATGGTATGTTTACTTTCATCCTCAATTTATTTCCAGAAAAACAAAAAAATTTCCAGCAGTGACTTCTATTCGAGCCTCAATTATTCATGATTTAAATTTTCCATCCAATTAATTCAAAAGCCCATAGTGAGCTAAATCGAGTCCAACAAATCTCCGGAAAAGCTTCGCCGCTCGCGATTCTTGATGCACTAAATCAGCTAGCGTCCACAAAATGTACAAAATCCACCAAATAAATACAAAATATACAAAATTATTCGCAGCAAAAGCTTCGCTGCATGAATTTTGTTAGATTTTTTGCTGGAGATTTGTTGTAATTCGCTGTATTGCTGTAACTTTTTTATGATGGCGCGTGATTTTGAAACTTTTTAGAGGAATTTTCTTGGGAGATTGGATATTTTGATGTTTTGGCTATTTGTCCTTTTAATTATTTTCAACAAAAAAATTTAAGAATGATCTAGAACCCAAAAACGAACAGAAAAGCTCGAAAAAAGCTTTTTATTAGATAAAATATTTTTTTGTTCAAAAATGTTTAAAAATTTCAATGCAACATAAAATTGAAAAAAAATAAATTGGAAATGTACTAGCTCATGGTCAAAAATGGTGGATTTCAACTACTTTTTCAAAAATTATCTAAAATCACCAAATTCTTGTGAAATATTCGGAAATATCACAAAAATCCTTTTCCAAGCTGATATCAGCTCTGCAATCTCAACCTACTTATTTAGGCTGAATTTAGGAAAATGTCGGGAAAATGCGAGAAACAGCCAAAAAACAAAAAAACTGTTTAGGAAATGTAGCAAAAAATACACAGAAATATAGAAATATGATTCTTGGCAAATATTAAATGGATTGGGAAAAGCAATTTCCATGAGATATTGAATATTTTCCTATTAAATGAAATGAAACTTGAGCGGGTATAAGTATAATGAAACATACAACATAAATAATACATGGAACTGAAATTGATTTTTTGTTTTGAAAGTTTTCGGTGAGTAGAAAAGCTTTTTGGAGGTTAGATTGGACTGGAAGGTTGATTTTTGAGCTTTTTCTTGGTTTTGAGATTTTTAGGTTGAATTTAGCAGATTTTCGATGCTTTTGACATTTTTTAGAAACTTTTGTATTCACCATTTAAATTTTCCGTTGGATATGTATTCAGGTCAATAAATTTTTCTCTAATTCTACTTGATATGGTTTAATGATGATGACAAGATCATTTTTAATCAAAATTTCCGCTAAAGCTGTATTCACCATTTGAATTTTCCGTTAAAACTTTTTTCACTTTTTGAATTTTCAGTTAAACATTTTGTTTTCGAACCTCAAAAACTAACCTCAAAAACCATCTAAACCAAACCATCTCCATATTCACCCACCAAGTGAAACATCACAAAAGCCCAAATACATTTGCCTTCTCCCAATAAAATATCGGAATGTGAATATGAATAAATTCTGGTGATTTGATAGAATTTTTGCGAGAGCGAGACTTTTCCAAGTGTCAAACAGAATGTATGCGGGTAGAAAAAGCATAGTTTTTCCTTTTTTATTGTTTTTGCTGGGATACACAATATATTCCATTTTTAGCAAAAGAACTGCCATCATAAATTTTCCCAGCGAAAATATTGCAGAAAAAATATAGACTAAAAATGTGGAAAAAATTTTATGTTCAGCTATTCCATTTCATTCCCCGAAATATTACGGTATGCATCCCAAAAAAAAAATGTTAAAAAGTGTAACAAAAAGGCGACGAGCAATATTTTTAAATATTTTTGTCCTCCCGCAAAAAAGTTTCACGTTTGTTAGGGAAATTGAGCAAGTTTCTAACAAAAGAGCTTTTGAAGCTTTTTTGCACTGTTAAATGGGCTGAAAGGCTGTAAAAGCCATTTAGAAGTAAAAGGTGAGCTAAGTTGCCTTTGATTTTTATTTATGCAACAACAACAAAAAATACACACAAAAACGAAGGATTTTTTGTCGCTAATGGAGATTGTGGTGTATGTTTTGTATTCATGTTCATAGTTGTAATTCTTGGGAATTTAGTGCTTTTTTTAAGAATTTTTCGTATTCTCTTAAAATATATATAAGCGAATTTTTAAAGATTTTTTTAACTGTATTCATGTATTTTAGTATTCATGTATTCATGCATTTAAGTATTCATGTTTTCCTGAAATTTCAATTAAAATAAATTTTTGTTCATTTTTATTTGTTTTTAGCAATTTCCAATTTGTATTCATGTCTTTTTCACAAATCAAAGGTCAGCATTCATGTATTCACGTCTCGTATTCACTTCTAAAAAAATATTTAAGGAATTCTTCATAAAATAATTTTTTATCTTAAAAATTTTTTACCCAAATTCCCTCCACTCAACTCGCTCTGCATAATTATGACTGGTCGCACATTAAATCAAAACAGAAATTCAATTTGCGAACATGGCAAATGATTCATTCGTCTGATTAAGTCATACGCATATATTTCAAATATTCCATGCCATTTTAAGCCTTTGCCATGTTACATGTAACATGTTACTATACAGTCCCCTCTATCGGTTTTAATAACCATATTTCTATATTTCCATATTTTCTATGGCATAAATCCTGCACACCCGCCATTTTAGCCATGTTCCAATTAATTTAAACAACAAACTGTACATGAATACAGCAATTGAAACAATGGGCGGCCGATTTGCATAAAAAGCATTTGAAAACATGAAAATACATCGAAAATAAACAATAAACATTCAAATACATGGAAATACATCGCCAAACCAGGCTCAAGCATCAAAAGTTATGCTTTTCGACGAAATCTCATCACAATTCCAGTAATCGTTTTAGCGATTTTCCCAGTCAACCGATCGAATAAAAAAACAATCATGGATTGAAAATAATTGAAGGCACTGTTAGAAATTATGTAAGTGGTTATGGATTTTCACTTTTAACACGATAGAGGGGAAATTTCATTATTTAAGTGTTTTTAATAATTTCAAGTCTTTTGGGGGATTTTTCCTTGTTATCGTTGAAAAAATGTTTTTTTACATCCCAGATTTTTTTTTTACATTCCAGAATATGGAATTTTCTATTAAAATACAAAAAATATTAAATTCATTATTCCTTGATAAAAATTGATCAAAAAGTATTTTTACATTCCAAAAAAAAAAAATTTTCACAGTGCCAAACTGGTCTCCTAAATTTCCATACAGAATCCATTTTAATAGCTTTCAGGAAGCGCACAGAACCGATTTTAAAATGTAAATCGGCGTGTATGTGAAATTGTGAAATTGTTAAATTCGCAAAATTAATGGGCGGCAAATAAAAATCGACAACAATTACAATAAAAAAAACTGTATGCTAAAACAGTAAAAGGCAGTAAAAGTCAGTAATCGTAAAAAACGGCTGGGATCAAGGTTTTCCCTTCCACCAGCGCATTTTTTGGATACTTTTATCGCGAAATAAACTTTTTCCGAGCATTTCCAAACTTTCGGCATTTTTTATTACACGAGAAGCTGCTCCCAAGTTGCCAAGTGCCACGCAAATTGATAGCAGCAAAGATTTGTCTTGTTTGTATAACTCGAAGGTTTTCGGCATTATTTAACTTATATATACAATTTTTTTGTTGCTGTGCGAACTGTTCCAGTAATGTTTGAGTAATGTGAAATGATGTTATGGAGTAATGGAGGGAGTTGAGCGAGGAGACAATTCTAGAATAAATTTGACGCTTTTGGGACTTGGATTCATGATAATTTGATATTTGGGCATGTTGGACAGTGAAAATTTGCTTGAAAGGGAAATATTTATGAGTACTAGGGAGATGGTCGTGAAATTAGGAAAATACAGTCCACTGCAATTTTTTATGGTTTTTTTAGGTTTTACGAAAATTCAAGCTATAAAGTAGGCAATGAGAATAATTTTAACAATTTTTTGATCGAAAATTTTAACCGCCATTTTTTAAAGATGAAAATTAAAATACAGTCCACTTTTATCACTATAAAAAAAATTCCGTGACAATCAAACTCACAAACCTCCCTCATTTACAATCTAAAAATATTCCAAATACAAACGCTTCTGAACCTTAATCAAGAGTGATTGATCTAAAGAGACAAAAAACAAAATATTCAATGTCGGAGTCTCTTGAGTGCGCCTTACATAAATTACACCAAATTTATCGCAATATTTGGCCAAAAATAAAGAAATATTTAAATAATGCGAATAGAATTGAAATAAAATTAATTAAATTCAAAATCATTTACGACGTTTCCGGAAGAATTTTTTTGTGAAGAGATTTTGCTCATTTTCTATAAAACCATATAGTTCTTTGTAAAATAATTCAAAATGACTCACCTATTAGATTTAGTAGGAGGAGTAGCATATGGCACCCCCAAAAACGCCTCCACTGGCTTCAAAAACTTATAGTTGTCCAGTGGCAGGACCAAGCCCTGCAATCTACCATACCGCGTCTGCACTATCCTTGTGCCTAGACGAGCATTTTTATATAAATCCAGTGATGAGCCATTCGTCAAATGAACAATTAGATTTGTAAAAATTACAAAATTTAACACTAAATACGCGGATGACTTCATTTTAATGATTGAAGGGAGTGAAGTTGGTCACTATTCAAATCTAGTCGGCTTTGTTGCGTTATCGCAGGTCATCTGTGTTGCGTCCATTTTATTTTTTATTTTTTGTCACTGTCACGAATATTTCAAAGCTCACTGAAATTTTTAATCAGATTTTCACTATCTATCGATTTATATCGCGATATTTCAACGCACACTAGATAATCTGCTAATATTGTACGAGTTCATTCATCACACTTTATAATTACAATTCCTGTTGTCCAATATTATCAAAATACACGAATATTCGACAAAATTGTGCAAATTGTTTAATTATTAGCAACAACACATTAAAAATAATTGTGTTTAACTATAAAGTTCATAGTAAATTGAGGGTTTGAGGGCATTTCATTGTTGCTTGTTATTACGAGCACCATCATTATACGCTCTCCTATATAATATATTTTAATTGATTTTCATTAAATTTCACTGTAGTTGTTGTTTTTTCATTATATCTTCCATGTTACCATGTTTGTCCCTTCCAGCTACTCGGCTAGAGAGCTCACTATTACACTATACATAAATACAAAGCACTAAAACCATTCCACCAGCAACACAGGCTCTATGGCCATAATAAAGTATGAAAATTTATCAAAAATTGTGCTATATTGTAAACCTCTTTTGTGTCGACTAAATTATGTTTTTGTCCCTGGCACTAACAATTTATACAATCTACACAATCCCACGCAGTTTAAATTATTATAGGCAGCTCACAAGAGCACCAGTGTCACAAAAATGTGCCGCATCTCACCACAAACACCAAATAATTTAAATAACGCATTTATGATTGCTGCCATTTTGTAATTTTGTTGCAGATCCCACTTCATTATCCTAGTTTTTGCAATTAATTTTAGCATAAACTTTGCATCACAGGAGGCTTTGCTGAACCGCCAATATGGCCACTTTGACGTTTATTAAGTTTGTTGTGACAGCCATCCTTTCTAATTGTCTGCGCGCTTTGCATTGATAACTAGATTGTTTTGCTGTTTGTAGTTTAATTAGTTGGTTATTAATAATTTCTACTTTATGGCTTGTTGTGCTTTTGTTTTCGATGTTTTGTAGTTTGTTGGAATTATAGGGCTTGTGAAGTTTAATTAACCTGCAATAAAAGAGACAATAAAACATATTAATATATTGGTTAGGGGTGGACATAAAGCAATAATGACATGGATTATAGTTTAAGGAGGCACATTCTCAATAAATAATTGGACAAATACATAAATAACTCGTATTTAATCCAGGTAATCCTCTCTAACCTAAAAAAGCACATGTTCCCATTTATTTGTTGAAGGAATAAAACACCATTCCCTGTTATTCCCTGTCCAATAAACTAAACCAAGTAAACATCAATTCCCAGTGACAAAAACCAAAAATTATAGTTTCAATTTATATTCAAAAAGTTAATTACTGTTTATTTTGGTCATTTTAATTGGAAAACAAACTAATTTATTTTTCCTTTTCCAACACATTTTTGAGCAATTTTCCAGCATTTTCCTAGTTATTTTGGCTATTTTAGCAATTTCAGCAATTGGTGGAAATTTCTCCAGAAAAAACTTTAATTGCCAGTTTTCCCGTTGTTCAGCTTTGATTAATGGAATTTAAATCAGAAATTTATAAAATGTGAAAATGCCTCAAATCGCCCAGAATGTGGAGCAAACTGAAAATCCCCAGTGACTCGCAAAACTCTATGAAAAATTCTACAAAAAAAAAAACTCTACAAAATTCAACAAAAGTCTACAAAAACAAGAATTTAATTAGTTAAATTATCTATCCGTAGCTCAGATGTGAAAAACTTGGCAAAACTGAAAGAATATACGGAATTTGGCTAGAAATTTAATTAATTAGCGGCAATAATTAGATTTTGGGAATCTTTCTATGAGGCTTGTGTGTCAGGACGTCAATGGAAGCTAATTTAGCGGCAAATTGGATGATAAATTTATAATTTTGTAATTTATCAACTATTTTTGCAAAGCTTGCTCTGATTTTCTCATGGAAAACTTTGCATCAGAGTAGTCTGCTCTCTATTTTCTATAGAAATTGTGTTTGCTTTGTGAAACTTCATGATTTGTAATTTCTGAGGCTGCTTAAATCATTACAACAGAAATTGCAAAGATTGCTTAGATCATTATCAACTATATAGCACAATAATGTCTACACAGTTATACAATCATCCGCATTGCTTGGATTGCTTAGAAATTCTCATTTCAAAGCGCAAATTTTGAAATTCATGGAATTCATGAAATTTATGAAATTTTGAAATTATCAAGACTTTGTAAATTGTTGAATTGTTACAGAAATCAAAGCATTCAATATTATAATTAACTGAGTCACTATATAAAGCAAGGCCTGCTATTTTCTAATTAGATTGGTATTCTAAAGAACTTTGAGGAATTGTTTTCGTGCAAAATTAATTAATTAGTCTTTAAGGAATCAGTCAAGGGAAAGGTAATAGTGGAAAATTGTGGAATTGGAATGTAATGGAGGGACTTTGTGGTAAAATTCCGGGAATTTTGTACAATTTCAGCTTTGATTAGGAATTGATTGGATTTTGGTTATTTATTGATTAAAACTTAGCTTATCGATAAATCAAGATTTTGAATTATCAAAGGAGTACTAGATCACTCTAACAAAAAATTTTGAAGAATTAAAATTCACTAAAAATAGCAGCTACTCGCAACATTTAATTTATCCCCTCAACGTCATTAAAAAGAGCTTTTTTCTTAAAAAATGTCAAAACTCATCATTCTCAAAGATTAATTCGCTCATTTTTTATGATCAGCTTCATTTTGCACCCCAAAAAACGTGGAAAACTCGGAAAACTCGGGAAAATGTTAAATAAGTTGAAAGTGATTGATATGAGTTTGCCCCGCTAATTTGTTTTTCTATACCAAAGCTTGCTTCAATCATATTTTTTTATCAAGACACTCGAAATTGCAGAAAATGTCTAAAAGTTTCCAAGAAATTGTAAAATTCGAGAAAAATTGACAGAATCGCACAAACAATTTGGAAAAATTTGAAAATCATGTAAAATTACATGGAATCAGCACATTTTACAAGAAATCAGACGTGACAGACTTGCAAAAATAAAGTTGTGGTAATATGTCATGTTAAGTTTTTGTCCGACTGTCCATTTGCTTTAGGAAGTGATCTTGAGATCCAAATTCTCCAAAAACTCTTAAAATTGTCTTAAAAGTCTCATTTGAGATTTTTGTGGAGTGAGTCCACCATCAGCTGGGGATGATTTAGTGGCTCTAGACCAAATTTTTTATTGAATAAAAAAATTCCATAAACTTATGTTACAAGCTGAGCAACCCCAATTTAACTTATTTTTTTGTTTTCCACAGGAAAAGCTTGCTATGATTGTCTCCAAAATTCAAAATGACAGCTTCAAATCTGTTAAAAATCATCAAATGTGCATTCAGGTAAAAACTGAAAAGTTCGAACATATTTTCCCATCATTTCTCAGCTATTACAGCACATTTTCATGATTTTTTTCACCATCAACTTTAGGGAGTATTTATTGATGGTGTCGACTGTTCCGTATATTGAGTGTAGCAAGAGAACTGAAGGAATCGAGGATGGGAAGGCGAACATAATTTGAATCTTGTCGCCGAATTGAACACCTCACGCCAGTGCCTCCAAATTAATGTGTGCTCAAGCCATGTATTTGAATTGGAATCTTCTTTATAGAACAATTTGTGATTTTTTGCAGAGTACTTTCAAAAGGGGACTAATTTTGGTGACGTCATGATGTTTTTGAATTGTTTGAACGAACAAAAAATTTGTAGACATTTTATTAAGTGCTTGTAGAGTTTTCTTTAAGAAAGAGAATAAAAGTAGACGCCATTTTGTAGAATTTTTTTTGACGACTTTTTTGTAGACTTTTTTGAAAACTAATAAAAAATAAATTTCAATGACATAACACATGATCCAACCCCTATCTTCGTCATTTTCAGGTTATTTGCGTTTTTCCTTACATTTTCAGAGCCTGTACAAGCAAATAAGGAATAAGAGGGGGCGGAAAATGGAAATTATAAGACAATTGCTTTCTTATGGGACTTTTATGCTTTTATGCGTTAAATAAATGTCAATATATTTTAGCAATCTAACGACTCTTCTGTTTTTCTTGCTGTTTTCGACTACTGTAAGTTTTTCAAGTTTTTGCCGCTTTTTGTTTGGGGATTTTGGAGTTTTTCAAGTTTTTCGAGATTTTCGGATTTATGGGAACTTTTTTGCGAGTTTTTACTGATATTGCTTGCGATTGAGCTTTTATCTGTAACACATATATTAATTTGGATCTTGGAGATTTGCACACTTTATGGATAACAATTTGTTTGGAAAATTGAGGTTAAGTCAAGAATTTAACAGAGATTTCAAGCAAAAAAGATTTTTTCATTAAAAAAATTTAAAGAAAGCTTTAAAGCTCCATTTTATTGCTTTCCCATAAAAAAGTTTAATTAAAAACATTGTCATTGTCAAACTGAATTGTTTGCATTGTTTCCTCACCCAGAAAAAATTAAATTCTCAAATTACCAGAAATTCCTCACAAATTCCTCAGCGAAATTCCATCAAATCTTTTGTACTTCAAGATTTCGCGCATAAATTTGCATAATTATACGATTCTTTCTTTTAATGCAATTTCAGACGATAAAATTAAAAAAATTAAAAAAATGATAAAAAGTGACAGAGCTCATAAAAGTTGCTCGAATAAAAAAAATCATACAAAAGGAAATAAAAATTCATTATCTTTTTTAATTTGCAATAATTTTAATTACACCAAATGATATTAAAATGAGCAGACGACTGAATAATTTCGTTTTTCTTCGTATTCTTTGGTGGATGTCATAAAAGCCAAGAAATTAAGGTTATGGCAGGGGAGGATCAAGAAATACTTCTTTTTTATACTAATTTAGAAAAATGTATTCAGGGCTGTATTCATATGTATTCAATACATTGTGTATTCATGTCTTTTTCAAGCTAATTGCTGAAAAAGTAACATTTTAATCAATTATTTAATCAATTTAGGTTTATTCAAATGTATTCTGGTGTATTCATATGTATTTCTTAGTATTAACATGTATTCACGTGTATTCAATGAAATTTCATGTTTACTCTAACAATCGAGGTTAAATTACTTATGTTTTCTTTTTAAATGAAGGACTCAAGTGTATTCAGCTTTTCCTTCAATCCTTTCCTTACAAAAGCCTCCCTAATTTCTCCCCTGCCATCACCAACCACCAGCACACCAAAAAGGAAAAAAAAAACTTTACCCATTCAACTTATTACAATAAATATTCCCTTCAGCACACTAAACTGTGTCGTAAAAAAGATCAAAAGGCAAAATTGTAAAAAGCTTAAAAAAGCTTTTTGTGTGCCAGAAACTTTGCCATAAATTAATATGTAAAATTATGTCGGTTGAAAAAAGGCGCGCACAAAAAAGTGGAGAAACTGAGCAAAGTCGGGCAAAAGCCGCAGCAGCCCACAAAAAATTTGGGAGAAGAAGAAGCCAAAATTTTCACAGAAATTTCATGGAAATTCATGGGAAAATCATGGAAATTGGACAAACTGGGGCCAAAATCAGGAAAATATACCTCAACCCGTAAAAATGTAAAATACCATACTTTTTTCTGTACTTTTAGTAATTCTCGTATTTTCTGTACTAAAGAGTTTGTAGAACTCAAAGCATGCCATGCAAAAAACGAGAAAAAAACCTGAGCAAAAACTGAGAGTTTGAAGAAGTGGAAAACAAAAGTTTATTTTTCTTTGGAAGCTTCAGAAACACAAAGCACACTTCGCTTGTTATTAAAATTTTTAACTTCTCATGGCATGCTTAGTACTCGAACTTTATTCACTTTTAAAGCGAGTTTTTCTTTTCTCAGTTTCTTTTTGGAAATGGGATTTTTGATTTGGCTGATTGTCCAGTTGTCTATAAATTGGTAGCTTGGAATTAGCTGGTAGTGGCTCCAAAGATGAATATTCTCATTTCCCGGGAAAACTTGGAAAAAACTTCAAACAAAGTTAAAAATAAATAAATATGATATGCAATCCCACCCCACTTCCTCTTTACCATAGCAGGCCGCACACAATACGATCGTGCTCAAGCACGCACCTGCAGCCGCCCAACAATTGAAGTCTTCCTCATTATTTCTCAAGTAAACCCAACTCCCCTAAGTCTCTTATTCACAATTTATCTCTCACATGCATTGTATCACGACCAGAATACCAAAAGTTTAAAATCCACTAAACCTCGATTAAACTGCTTAAAACGTTTATCCGAAAAGAAAAAGTCACCAAAAGGCGAAATCTCCAGGAAATCTAAAAAATAAACCTAACCTAAAACTATTACAATAAATCGTCTCTGAGAGCATGAAGAATAAGAACTCGGTACTGTGTGTAGCTGTGTAACTATTTGACTATGCAGTGTGTGAAGCAAAAAGTTGCTAGCTCGAGGGGAAGTAGATAAAGTTCGAAAAAGGACCATCAGAGGAGCATTTCTGCCATTTAGCATATTTTATTCCATTTGCTTATATTTCAAGTGTTCATAGGGTAATAAGATTTGGTAATACCCATTCAACTTTGTTTGATTTTTTTGGTATTCAAGAAAATTGATTGTCGATGTAATATCAACAAAAAAAAATTGGCACTGTTGAGAATTTATTTTTAAATTGGAGGAATTTTTTTGTACTAGAATTTTTTTATTATTCATGATTTAAAGGACTCTGACAGTTTAAATGTCAGTTACTAAATAAAAATTTGAACAAAAAAGAAGTAAATTTTTTTTGAGGTACTAGATGAAAGTAGCAAAGGTACTAGATTACAATTAAAAATTTAAAACAACCAACAAAACCACCAAATTCCACTTTGTACTAGACTCAAAACCCATAAAACTAAACTGCTCCCCCAAATCACCAATAACTCAGCAAATATTTTCCAACCGTGCCCCGCCATATATTTTTATGAGATGCTTCAACGGGCCGCGATAAAATCAGTCAGCCCACTAAATAGCAGCGGGGCAAAAAATTAATGCGGTCTGTATATCCATCAGCCATCAAAAGCAAGCACTTGTATAACTTTCCCTATTGCTTGTCGCTGCTTGTAGTGGATGTACTCGTCTCAAGAATGCCAACACAGCTTCACACAACAGCTCTACATGAGCATTCATCAGATGCGATAAAATAAAATCTAATGCTCTTTAAAAAGTAGCAAAAAAGGCAGCCAAGTCGAGAGCGAGTTGCATTGTTATAATTTTATGTTTATGATTATTGCCAGTTTCAGTTTTGTGCTCAGCGATAGCAGTGACATTATCGTGTGCTGAGAGCGGTGATGTTTTCTTGGATTTAATGGGGAACTCGTTGGAGTCTTTAGAAGTGTGATTTAGAAGCATCCTTTCATGTTAATCAACTAAATGGGGTGAAATTTCCAGATATTATTATTTTTAACGACGTTGTTGTGGTGCATCTAGTACGTTGATGATTTTTTAAGATTGGAGATGAATGGAGTACTAGAATTTATAATTTTTGCATAATTCTCGACCATTAACACCAGTTTAGACAATAATCTCACAACACAACGTACTAGATTTTAAATTACCCGTTCTAGTACTTCAAAAATCACAAAATTTAGATGAAACTAGAAAATTTCGATAAAACTACAAAATTTTAATGAAACAACAAAATTCAGCAGATAATCCCAAAAAGCTAACACTTTACTCTTTATTATTTCACCTTTCGCTCACCTCCCACTATCCGAACAACCCAACTCAATCAAAACTCAATCAAACTCCCTGTTTTTCATTAACTACACCTTAAAAAGTCCATTCTATCTCTCCATTAAGTCCCTTCCAGCTTTATTTCCTCGTAAACCGGCACATTTTTTGTATGTTTGCTGATATTGAGAGCAACAACAGCTGGCGCGTTACGTCAAATGCTTTAATAATTGAATCACTGAGGCATCACTACCATTGATACACGAGGAGCTAGAAAATAATACACAAGTAATACAAATCTCTGATCAGTTTAGAAGCGACTCCGTGTGCTAATTGAATTAGATGTGAGGCGTAAAGCTCTCACTTTTATACCGTCCTACGTAAACATCAATTTGGAGCCTTTATTTGATAGATTTTTGGTTAATGACACATTCTGGTAATTTCATGAGGGCCATTCTATGTTAGACGTAATTTCAAAGTTTGGCCGTGAATTTTGGTGATTTTTGTGATCTCGACAACCTGACCGGTGCTCCGAGTGCTTTGGCAAAACGGAAAAAATCGTAAAATTTGCAGTAAAATCTCAGATACTTGGATTATTTTCGTAGAGCGTTTGAGGAGTGAGCGAGGAATGATTAACCAAGAAACTTTGCCGTAAGCTTATTTTTGATGGTTAAACAAAAAAATGTAATTTTTCGTAAAAAAGAGCAAGAGGTACCTCTTACTCTTTTTTTGAAAAAGTAAATTTATTCTGGAAAATCGAAGAAAATTCACAGGAATACTTTGAAAAACTTAAATTGATGTAAATTTTATGTTTGCAGGTGTATTCACTTAGTATTCTGAAAATTATGACATTTTTTAAGTTTTATTTTTAAAACTCTAGTGAGTACATGTAAAATGAAATAAAAAAATCTTTTAAAGTGTATTCACGTTTGTATTCATGTGCTCAATGATTTCAAAATCATTTAAAGAGTTCTAGCACCTTCTTCTCGAGACAGTCCACACAAAAGGCAAAAAACTATCCTCAAACAATGAAAATTTCCTGTTTCTTTGGGTTTTCCCATTCTGTGGTTGACCAAAAAGTTTTCCAACTCATCAAAAGCTTCTGAAAAATGGTTGTCCAGTCCGAAATATGAAATTAATTCAAACATTTCCGAGCTTTTCACACAAATCTCCGACAAAACTCACAAAACTCGAAGCATTATAGTAAAATGGTTAAAAGTAGGTAACCTACAAAAAGCACATAAACCCCTCCCAAATGAGGATACTTGGAATCTACAGGATATACAGGATATTTAGGATATTTAGGATCTAGTCGGAGGCGATAAAATTGAAGAGTGTATTTTATTAGCAAATGTTGAATGAGCTATTCCGCTCTGAAATTAATGATATGGCCTTTTTGTTGACCGAACGCAGTTCCTGAGGATACTGAGAGCTACTTGTTTGTCTGTTTGTGGAGGTCGGTATAGCAGTGACGATGATTAATTTGCGAAATTTTCTATTTAACTCACAGAAAGACGGATACACGTTGATTAATCAGAATGATTGTCATTTTTGTGGATGATTAATGAGCTTTTTGATGTCAAATTCATACAATTTTTATGTTATCTCCTATTTTTGATGGGGTTTCCGGGAGCCTTTAAGGTTAAATACTTTTTGTGTTGAATTTTGATGGTTTGGCTAATTTATTAAATTTTAAAGCAATAATTTTAGATTTTCTTCGTTTTAATATTTTTTTTATCTCTCTTTCTTTTATCATTCTATCTCACTCTTTCATCATTCTCTTTCACTTTTTTGGTTTTTTTTTTAATTTTGTGAAAATTTATGGTGACGATTTCAAAATAATTTTAAAAAATCGATTAATCGATAAGCTCCTCCCCAAAATCACCACCATTAAAATATGCATTTAGAAGGGTCGATCATTTTCGTTTAATTCTACATAAATATTTGCTCCTGCCAAACGGGCACATCAAAACTGACGATGGCGCATTTACCAGTAAATGTTTTGTAATTAAACCGTACATCGTTTATAATTGTTTTTTGCCTTAAAACCTGAATACTTGAATATTTGTGCATGTCGAAAGGCTTCAAATGCTTGAAAAACCTAAAATACTTAAAAATACTTGAAAATACTTGAAAATACCTGAAATACTCTGAATAAGCTCTGATGTGTGTGTTTTTCCATTTTCCGGTCAAAAGAGGAATTTTCCGGTCCATTAAACATCATGAAAAACTATAACCCACCCACACATGGAGCTGGGCAGCAAAAAACTACTAAATTTTTGATGACGGAATATCCTTAATTTTATCCTAAAAAGAGACCTGACCTTTTATTGTGCTCACTCAGGTTCAACTGGCTTTGATGAAGGAAATTTCCAATTAAAATTACATATAATTAAGCAATAAAAATGGGTAACGCTCTTCAGCTTTTCCAGCTTGTTTAATTAATCAAACATGTAGTTTAATTGAGTTTTGAAATATTCATCTTGTAGAGAGTGGCAGGGGTGGGAACTTTTCAATTTCTTAGCTTTTTTGGGGTTAGAATTTATTTTGTGTCAATTAGTCTTGGGAATTTAACCTTAAAAGGTACTAGATTAGATCAAATCAGCCAATTGAAGGTAAAACCACCAATATTAATCCAAATCAAGAAATCTCTCAAAAACTAACCTAAAAACCTTTGAAAAGTTTTTTTCAAATCCAACTCCTGCTTCAAAACCTCCAGCTCCCCGGTAAAATACATATTTAATGATGTTTGATTACGTTTGAAATATTCTCTCCAAAGTGCTTCAAGAGTTGGGTTAGTATCAATTCCATCAATTTCTCGATATCTCCAATTTCTTCAATATCTTGAATTCCACAATTGCCACACAAATCAACAAAAATCTACAAAACTCATCTCACTCCAATAAAAACTCCACATGGAACTTTTTTCCGTTACTTTCTTAAATAAAGCGCCAAGACGAAGATGTCAAAGCATAATTATGTGGATATTAGCTCTTGAGATTGTGACTTTATTTGCGTTTGATTTTCTAGACTAACAACTCCATTTAGAGCTGCCTTTAGCTTGCGAAAAATTGACTGAGCTAACAAGTAATACAAGTCTTAGTAATATACCGGCAGTATCGCAGAGAGTGAATGCAAATATTTAATATTAGCTTGCAAGTCACATCGGCAGCATCGCTGAGCGAAAGTATGGAAGGCAAATCCTGACTGAATTTTTTGCTGATTCGCCTGCTTTTCCATTTGGCATGTGAAACATGGTGTATTTGCTTGTACTGCTGGTGATTGCTTGTACATATATCTTGTATTGCCTCCTTCTGCTCACAGTGTGTGCTGTTCTGCCAGTGTTTGCTTGCTAACTGGGACTTGTGAATTACAAGTTAATCGAATTGTGAGCTTGTCAAGAGCACGAGGTTGAAGACTATCATAAAATCAAGAACTCCTTGATGCCTTGATTGCACAAAATTAAATCTGTTTGGATTTTTTTGGCTTGGAGAGGAGTAGGGTGATAATTAATCGATTAATTGGGTGGTGATTAATCAGATACCTAATTAAAAATGTTTTTTACTTCTCCGCAAAAAGCGGATAAGTATTGTTTTCGTCCCAGCATTTTCAGGGTTTTTCAACCTTATCTGATTTTTCCTGACTTCCCCATAAACAAATCTCAAAAATATCCAGTATTTTTTTTGTCGGTATTGAGTTGAAGAAAATTTCTGTAAAAACAAATTTTGAAAATTTTGAACTCCTGACCCGTGCAATGCGAAAAACTAAGGGCCGGATGTCCGGTGGAATTTCCGGTGTATTACTGTAAACGCTCGATCTGACCTCCCACCGGACCGAAATTTTTTGATGCCAAAATCTCTTCCCATCGTGCACCTGATATTTTTGGTGATGATGACTCCACCGGGTAGTTCACCAGAACCACTTCCGTGACGCAAAGTCGGGGTTTTCATACAAAAAAAAACTTTTATTTCGAAAAACTAGAGATACAGCTGTGGTTTTTCATAAAAAATGCGGAGGATGATAAATTAAGTCAGGAAGTGCATCGATTTTTGGTCCATTACCAGATAGGAGTCATCTAAGGGTCATCTGGTGGTACCAGACAACATTTTTTTGAAAAAGTCTTAGAATCTCATGATTCGTCCAGAAAATTAGAAAAATTGAGTTTTTGGAGGATCAGTCTGGTACCGCTTACTCTCAGCTCCAGAACTCGAGAACGACTAGATATAGCACTTCGGTCTCTTCAGAAAAAATGTTTGAAATTATAAGTTCTGTCAAGAATTGCATGTTTGTTCCACTACCTGCTGGAATTCATCTGGGGGTACCAGACGATTTTTAGAACGACTAGAGATAGCACATCGAAACAATTTTTAATGAAAACACCATTCCATGCTAGCGGAGAAGTCCTGCTCAGCTCACAAGCTGCACAACTAGTTTAGAGTTTCGATTTGAAAAGCTCCTAGAAAGTTGTAAAAGCTTAAAAAACCGAAATTTCCTCTTTTTCCAATTTTTGCGCCTAAATCACCACCCCAACGTTTAAAAAAATCACCAAAAAATATGTTAGCAATAAATTTCCTCGATAATTAAATAAAAGCAATCCATAATCAACCAAAATCACCCCATCAAATCAAACAACCAAAAATACCCGAATAATGAACAATAAACGTTTCAAAAATTCACCCACAATGGCACAACAGCATAAATTACTTTCTATTGCACAAACATCAACAGAAATCTAAATAATCAAAGTAATCATGACTTTATGTGACTTTATTCCACTCTATTCTTGCCTTCACTTCGACTTTATTCAGTTTTTATGGTTTTTATGGCATTTTATGGAATTCTAGATTTGCCCAGCTAATAAACTGCTCAATTGCGTGCTGCGACAATTTTCAAGCGCTCCACTAGTTCATGGAACTTTCACATACAATACCATACACTCAACAGTCACGACACCAAATCAACAAACTAAATCAATATTTTCACTCGAAAATTGAAATCAATAGAAATTGTGTTTTGATTTCCCACAGATTATTCATTATTCATTTGACACTCAATTTTGAGCTGCAAAATCAAGCTTGACATTCCTTATGCACATATCATTAAAAGATTGGGCATGTAGATACAAGATTGAAATGCTTACGGTGGATAGATCCAAAAGTTGCCAGGGAACTTGGTAGGATTTAATTTTTTATTTTTAAACATCAAATTATTTTCAGGATCGGATACCGGATTTTTTTATAAGATCTTGAAAACGGACACCGGATTTTTTTTTCAAATCTTGAAATCGGACACCGGATTTTTTTTTAAATCTTGAAAACGGACATCGGATGTTTTTTATTAAATCTTGAAAACGGATACCGGAAAAAATCTGACAAGATTGAGATCGCATTCCCTTGAGCTCCCTCCATATATATGTTTAAGATTGAGAATCCTCCTTGATTTGTTTTTGATTTTACTGAGATGTGCAAATTCAGCCAAAAATTCGTCTGAACACACAAATTGGTATCGAATGGAAATCAAATGTGGCACATCTTGAATGAAGATTAATTTGCTACGTCTAATGAAATCATCTGAATAATTGAGTTTGAGTGGTAGTAAGTCGAGAGATTTTAGGGATGAGCACGAATACAGTGGAATAAATGTGAAATGCATGGAATTAGATTGGGGAATTTACATAATATGATTAAGTATGATGGGTCTGGGTGTCTTTGAATGAATGATGAGTTTCACTTTTTTAATTAAAATCGAGCTTGCGAGCAATATATTTGAGTAATCAGAATTTTCGAAGATGTGAATACAATTCTTGAAAATGTGAATACAATTTCTGATAAACATGAATACAGTTAAAGTTGAATACATCAAAACACGTGGTCAATACTTCTGATTTAAAAAATAAATTTAAAATCTTAATCTGTATTCAAGCTCAATTTTGTGTATTCACCCATCTCTAATGAATATTTCCCAAGTCTCCAATAGATTCCACAAACTAATTATTGCCCGCACATCTAAATCCCATCTCATTAAACTGACGAGCCGCATTGTGGCTCCCAGACCAATTCAAACCACAACAATAAACGTGTGGCAATCCATCCAGAGCCTTCATATTCAATACAACAGCTCTTACTCCTCGCATAAATCATGTTTGCACAATTTACACACTTCCAACACATTTTCAACACAATTCAAATAATTTACAATAATCCTCAAATCTTCCTTAGGGATCCATATTATTCAACATTAGCCCAAATTATTCAACATAATTCGACTTTAGTCGACATCACCAGGTTTCAACTAAAGCTGATAATTCTAATGCTTTGGCTATACCGTCTACATAGTGGAATGCTCAATCATTTGCATAAAACTAGCTGAACTTAGTGAGCAAGTGGCGAGAACACGCAAACACACGGCATTACAGCTTGCGAGAGGCACCATGAATTTCAATCAGACAGAACGTAATCATGAATTGGCACTGGGAAGGCTTGGATTCTTTGGGGAGAGAGCAAAGAATGGAATTTTCATGTCGAAGAAATTTTTTGATGTCTTTTTTTATCTTCAGAGAATATAAGGTAATACGTCTGAATACATTGAAAACATGAATACAAAAGAATACATTTAAAACATGAATACACGTGAATACACGTGAATACACGTGAATACAGGTAATTATTTAAAAAAAACATGAATTTTCCTCAAAACAACTCAAATTCTGATCCATCTTTATCCCTGCTCCATCACCTTTTGCTATTTCAGCTCATAGCGACAACATTCACTCGCTCAGCATTTATTTCCACTTTTTGCCAATAAAATCCGGCACTTGAGCTATCAAATGAAAAACTTTCATGTATTTCATGTATTTTCATGTTTTGTGAAGCTTTTTATGCCATTAAACCATATGTTCGCCTGCATAGTTTTCTCCCATGGAAATTTATCCGCTTTGCTATTGCGAGAGTTTGCCTCTAATATCCACTAATAGAAGCAAAACAAGCATAGTGCTCCATATCCAGCAAAAAGTTTAAAAACTTCATTGTTTTAGCGCTGGCAGAACAAGAACCGACCGTAAGATATGAATAACCAGCTTAAGCGAAAACTTCTAAATGCATCACAAAAGCTTCAGAAATCCTGAGGAGGCAGAGATCTGGGTCAGAGTGGATTTTTTGAAAGTTCTATAGTTACAAAGGATTTGATAAAAAATTTTATTTTTTTTTGGTTCAAAAGTATAAACTACTAACCCAATCCAATCCAGGTCCCTACCACGAAGCCAAAAAGCACTTGACAACTTTCCCGGAAAACTTTCTCTCTAAAGTTTCATTGAAAGTTTCCATCAAAAATTGTGCCAACATGTTTGCCAGCAATTTCCATAAAACAAGCTTTTAATAATCTTGTCAATGATACATAGCTCGAGAGCTGTAATGAACAATGATTTAAATTTTATGATACACTTTTAAACTTTTAAAGCGTGCGAGCTCACGATCTTTTGATAAACTGGCGGGATTTGCGCGTACTTTGCTTAGTCTTTGAGTGTTTGCATTGCTTTCGAGTACTCTGGATTGCTGGGGATAATCTTTTTGTAATTTTCAGTGATTCTAATATTTTCACGCGAATTCTGCATTTTTTCGCAGGAAATTTTCATTGAACATTCGGTTGTCAAGACTAAAGACATTTTAATTCAAATCGGAGACGCGTGTGTTTTCTTTATTTTTTATGAGATTTCCAACATTTTCTAAGCCTTCCGTATCAGTATTTTCAAGAATATTTTTCGAGTATTTATTTTGTTTTCTTGCTTTTTTAGGGTGAAATGATTCGAGTATTTCGAGAATTCTAGGAAAAGTTAGGAATAATGAAAAGGAGGCCATGGAAAATCTTTTTTTGACTTTTATTTTCATTACCCATTTTTTTTTTCGATCATAGCAGGCAGGGAGAATTTTTTTCATATTTTTTCCAGGAGTGTCATTTTTCAAGAGAGGATTATACTGGTGAATTAAAAAAAAGATACCAAAAATGTAAGAAAATTTTCCAAAAGGCTGATTTTCCAAGAAAAAAATTTATCTTCAGCTTTTTCATCAAAATTTTTGACATGCCAATAAGGAGCCCTCTTTTTCCACTCTAATCCGTTTTTTCTTCGAAATTAACACAAAGAGTTGAACACAAAAGCCATGAATACAAAAAAAAATATCTTAACAAAAAAAAAACAAACAAAGCTTTCTGCAATATTCTACTGAATCCCAGATTAAGAACTCAGAAGTTCAAAACATTGTTTGGAGCACAAAAAGAAGCTTCAAATTGTTTAGACGACTTTAATCCCCCAAATTCTCCCAACAAAATAACACAAATTCCATTAATTTTCTAAATTTACACAAAATTTACACAAAATTAAGCAAAATTAAACAATTTTACACAAATTCTCTTTGTCTTGCCTCATATTTTATTGCCTAAATAATTTAATTCCAAACTCAAATATTCATGGGCAAAGCTCCCTCATGATTACTTTACCTGAAATTTCTGAAAGATTACCTGCAACACTAGGGGCCAGGTGGAAGCCCAAGCAATTAAGTGGAATGCACAGCTGGCAGCATCAAATTGTCACATTTATTGGAAAATTATCGCATTCAATGGTCAAACTTTGTTTACTGGGACTTTTTGCACCACATGGTGCTTTTCCCACTGAACCTGAATTTTTTCCATTGAACCTAAATTTTTTCCATTGAGCAGACCCTCTCCACACAACGATGAATACATTATTTATGATTCTTTAGATTCCCCACCTACACCAAGGAGCTAAACAATTTAGGTGGCGCAATTTACGGAAAAACTTTATAATTACAAACTTTTTTGCTGTGAGCGCCGCCAAACACGACAACCAAGTTAATTTTACACACCGAAAGCTTTATTGTCACATAATATTGCTATTAGGGCTTTATACTTGTATACCCTCGACTGCCACCCGTAATCCAAGTGTATAGTCAGGCAGCAGGAATATTTATGGGTTATTTGTGAGACATAAATAACGTTTAATTCTAATTTGATTAAGTGGAAAGTGTGGCACAGTAAACTTTTGGCTGGCAAAAGGGTCGTGTAAATTGCCTTTTAATTGTGTACACTCCGCTGTTGTAAAGTGGCCCGCGCGCGCCTCTTCCTATGCCGGGAGGTCGAGCCAGCGAAAGTGTCGTGATTTAGGCATTAGATTAGAATTGTTGTTAATTGTAGAGTGGCGAGGAATTTTGTTGAACATTATAAAAAAGCTGTAAAGATTAAGGGTGACGCAAAGTTTGCGTTAGAAAAGAATTCCCGGGCAGTAAAGATAAAGGAAAAAGGATTTATAAGTGGTCACCTGAATACACTTTGATTTTTTAATAATTACAGGGATGTTGATCGGATTTTTTTTTAGCTTGAATACAATTTCAACAGAATACATTTTAACTCTAGAAAATAAATCCAACTCCAACTTTTCAACAAATAACCCCCCAAAGTACATCAAAACCCCAACCCCCTCAAATACTTAATGATCTACCAAACCACACAATATTGTCGGTTGTTGGTCCTATCAATTAGTGTTGATAGTTATAGCTGGAAACCAATAAATTATAATGTGCATAATACTGACCCCACTCATTGCATACTCATTGTTGATTGCACATTATTGCACATTATTGCATCAATTGCATAAACTTGGACAAATTGGCATAAATTGGCATAAACTGATCAAAGTGCACAGCAATTTATGTAGCTTGAAACTTGTGAAACTTGTGAAACTTGCAACAGTCACAGATAAAAGTTGTGGACATAAACATTAATGCATTAATTGGCAAACAAATTGTCCAATGTCCATGTTATAACAAAAAGGCACATAATGTAATTAGACACATATTGTATGCGTCCAATTGGCACATTCATTATTCAATTGGCCTGGAGGCTGGAATGAATGGTGTGTGGCTTTATGTTGCCTCAACGTGTTAACAATGTGCCGAGGAGCTGATGAATGTGCATGCATGTTCATTTATTGAAAATTCGGTGTATAATTGTTTGATGCTGTGAAATTTCTTATTTTAGGGCATTATGGTACATTACTTTAATGGAAATTTTGGTAATTTTAGGTGGATAGAGAATTTGTTGGAAGGAAAATGTTTCTAGTTGAATTTTATTGACAACACATGTTTTATTTAACATAACCTTAAAATTCAATTCTGCTCCTTCTTTCAATTTCCTACCAAAAACTCAACTAGCCTAAAGCACTTTCAAGTTTTCTCTTTCATAAATCTTCAACAAAAACCAGGAAATTACTGCCAAAAACTAAAACTGTCAAAAAGTCACTCCCACAGTAAAAGAGCCATAACCTAACATAAACTTTCTTTAGTGTTAATTTACTGGGTGGATCTTTAACCCCCCAGATACACTTAGTTTGGTAGTAAACTATTAAACTATGAGAGATGTAGTGGTAATTCATAAAAACCTTCAAATTCATGAAATACATGTAAATGCCACACAATAAATTGAATTTAAACTTTGTCGATCCGAAAGCCAAAAGCAAATCCATTTAAATAATTTCAATACTTTTAATTCAGTTAATCGCTTCAATACCTTCAAGTGAAATGCAAATAAGACCTATTTCTCGAACAATATACAAAAGAGACAATCTTAAAGTTTGCACAAATAATGGCGCATTTATTTAATCATTTCCATTAATTTGCACTTAAACTTAATTATGCTGGAACTGTTGACAGAAACAATGAAACATTTCAAAGAACATTTTTAGCCAAACAGAATGCGAAAATTAAAATTGTGCTCACAAATAGAATTATACGATAATTGTAACTGTAATTGGTGTTCCCTGCTTCAAGTTTTATAATTAGATTTTAAGCTTCCACTTCTTATGTAAGTTAGTTTTTTTCACAGAATTTTTCATAGTTGCTCAGTTCTATTATTCAGTTATTCAGTTATTTCAGTTACTCTGTTACTCAGTAGACAAACATGGAAAAGTTTCTAAATTAATTAAACATTGCTGAGGAAACTGTGTCAGGATAGATTCTTGGTATCGAGGAAGCGTGGTAGAACAACATGAAATGGTTCGAGGGGTAAGCTACTCGCTCACAACAGTGTGAAGTTAACTGCAATTGTTCTCTCGAGGGGTTGATTATTTTTTTCAAGTAAACATTAAATAATTAAATCATTTAAAACCATCTGAAATCTCACTCTTCTGTCCCCAACATTTTTCTGCATACAAAGATTGATTGTGAAAAAGCACTCTAGAAAAAACCTTAATAAAAGTTCACAAGATAAATGATTTTGTATTTAGTGCAGTTGAAAAGTTTTCCCTCTTTTCCAACTCTTTTCCGTTCTTTTCGCAATTTTTCCAACTGTTCTATATTCCTGATCTTTTTTCCTATGAATCCAGGACATTTTATCAAGCACACAAAAGAAACCATTCAGTTTGGTATTCAGATGATATATTAGCTAGCCACACTATCCAGAGCTACCCAGAACTCTCCATGCTTTTCTATGCATCCCTACACAAAGCACCGGCTGAATAGTCTAAACAGTTGAAGCCATAGGAGCCTTTTGTTGGACAAGCAATTGGAATTTGTCGTTTATTGGATTTTATCTGTAGCGGGACATGATTTGTGGATTTTTTGGGGTTGCTCAACGAGCATTCCAGGCAATAGAACTAATGTTTAATGGACTCAGTAGACTTCCCCCTATGACTATGAATTATAAGTCTGGGAACACATTTTCAGCTCTTCAGCTCTTTACGTCTTCATTTCATTACATCCCCTACTTAAAAATCCATCAAAATCACAATTTTTCATTAAAATATCTTTAAAGGAATTTTTATTACTTTATGATTAGCCCCCTCGCCCCCGCATAAAAGAATATCGATAAAAATTCATTATTTCTATATTTTTACAATTTTTTTAATAAAAGAAAAGTGTTCAGAACAAAATAAAACAGTAAAGCATAAAAATCAGAATCGCCTTGATTAACTTTATTGCTTTATCGCAGCGGCCCACTAGAATACACAATTTTGCCTTTTATACATCTTTTATAGCATTGTCGCAAACTTTCCTCGGGGGAAATAAATCTTAGCGTGCAACTATGGCAATATCCAGCAATATATATTGCTATCTACTGTTTATACACTGGATACATCTATAACATCCATAGCAATCGGGTTCTGGCTTTGACAATATATTGCTACATTGCAACAACATAACCGAAAACGTGCGGGAAATTGTTTATATGTTTATATCGATAATGTTTCAATGTTGTGCTCTTGTGATTGTAAGAACTTTTCTAGTGAAACTTCTCTGTTTAAAGTTTGTTATAGTTGCTGTTGAGTTGATTGAGATGGTGTAATGAGATGGTGTAATTTGAACTGTTTCAAATGTTTGCTGGGGGAAATGTTATTAAATTTACTGTTGCTTTTCAGTTTGACAGGATTAATGGTCGGAGAAGTTACTATCAAGTTACAATAAGCTGCACAAACTTTTCAAATGAAATGGCATGAATACTATTGAGTAAACTTTGATGGAAAGTAGGCTGAGAGAAACTTTTAAAGGAAGAATAAATATGATTTCAACTAGTAAGCTTCGACTTTATGAGTTTGTGAGTTCTGTTCAACATGAAGAGCAAAGTGAGCTTAGATTTTATTTTTGTAAAACAAATATTAAATACAGTTTTGATAGGAAAACTAAAGGGTAGGCTTTGCAAATATTTACTATTAAAGGCAAGTAGGCTTTGCTAATATTTGATTAAAATGATTTTATGAAGAGTGCGTCGAGTTTAATTAATTTCTATTTATTAATTCAATATTTTAATCAAATTTTCATAGAAAATCATGAAACTGCATAAATTATTAAACCGCACTCACACAATCCTAATCCCTTGATAAATGACAGATTTGTAGCCCATTCAGCTCTAAATCCTTTTAAATCAACCATCCTAGATTCAAGATTACTCCCAGATCCTTTAAAACCCCATCTTGCACGCGACATCATTGTTTAAAGCCCTTATTTATCGACGCAATAAAAGTTTAATCTCCTCCAGTTTCAAAAAGTTTCCCAGCCAGTCTTAACAATAGAAATGAAAAATGAAAAAATAAGAGAATTCCACAGAAAGTCTCTGCAAAATCCAAGTAAATTCACCAAATCCACATAAAACTCCTTAAAAGCACCAAAAATATCCTCCTCATATTGTATGCGGGGATTAAAAAGATATCTCAAGAAAAATGACGTCATAAAGTAAAAGATCTGCCTCGCGCGCGCTACAAAAAAAACCGATCATAGTGTGCTTTTGTCGCATTGGTAAAAATGCTATACAATGAACAACACCATAATAGAAATACTAACAGCAGCAAAAAACACAAAAAATGATAAAAGTTGCACAACTTTTGCAATGCTTCTTAATTTTTAATCCTGGCGTAAAAAAGACACAAACATTTCGCTATTTTTTATTTTTTGCTTCTTAACTTAATAAAGATAAATGATTATGCCGAAGCTTTTCTCAAGCAATCGCATGAATTTGAAGAAAAAGGAGAAAAACTGAAACAAAGCTGCACACAACAAAAAAAATAGTATGAGAAGTCTGACAAACTCTGAAAGTCGGGGAAATTGCATTAAAAAGCTGGCTAGGCACTTTTTGCTGGAGCTATAAAGCTAGCATATTGCTGGACACAGTGTGTTGATAAACTCAAGTGCTTTTTTTGCACATAAAAATCAATTTTAACACTTTTTTGCGGCAGTGCATTTTTTTGGGGCAGGGAGCGGGGTGGAGCGGATTTTTTGGATTAGGTGAATACAAATATTATGTAAATATGTAAAATAATCATAAATGCAATTTTACAGTTTAGTAATTAATGATTTATGAATACAAAAATGCATTCAAACAAAATTAAATACTTGAATACATGTGAATACAAATTTTTTTTAAATGTGAATACAAAAATCCTCATGAATACTGAAAAATTATCTAAATTCTAAAATTTTAATCCACTCCCCCTCCCTGGCTCATTTTTTCCATCCATTCGCCTTAAAATAACACAAAAAGCACGAACAGCATAAAAAAACACAAAAGCATAAATTGATAATATTATTGTATGAATGGCTTGCCATTTAAAATGCAAACTGAAATGATTTATTTATAGGCCTTTTTTCCTGTCGCACAGTTTTCGTTACGTGCTTGTTTTATTCGTCGAAATGGATTTTAAATTTGAAAACTCTGAAAAACTCGACAATCTACAACAAAAAAAAATTATTCAAAAATCTCGAAATATTCGAAATCTACAAAAACTGGAAAAAATCACATAAAAGTCCCCCTTTTCCCGAAATCCTACCCCAAACAAAAAAAACATGATGAATTACTCTGCCATCCGAAAAAACTGCCAAATCGAGTAAAGCGACTCTTAATTTGATGTAATTCACTTTTTGCCAGGCAAAAATACCATTAAATGTCCATAAAATGCGATCCTCGCAATTTGGCATTCGGCTTCACTCAACTTCATCCAACGCAAACTCCACAAAATGCTCCACCAAAGTTGATTTGGTCTGTTGACCTAAATACCTAAAAATCTAGATAGGGCCCCGTTCAATTACTCGAAAGCACACACATGAAAAAAAAATATTAATTCAGATGGGCGAACTTTTACTATGGAGAGCCAACCACTCTTGCAGGATGATGTATTGAAAAATAGGTGGCTCCCCAAACGAGTGGCCTGAATGCATGTTTCCCTCACTTTTATTTATGGATTGGATGTGCTGGACAATGTTTATGCTTTTATGTCTTTTATGTTGGCCCATTGATAAACAATGGTTGCATCCAATGTTCATACGAGGCTACATACGAGAAAAATGGCAAATTATTTCAGCGGAATTGGCTGGAGTAATGACGTAAAAGTGTTGATGGAACGTCCGGTCGTATCATATATTTTTTAGGAAGAGATTGGACTCATTATGATTGAGTGTGGTAGGATTTTAGGTTGTTTTTAAAATGGTTAAATGGATCTTTAGACTTTTTTCAAGAATTTTTGTTAATAAAAAAAAAATGATCAAAAAGTTTACTGGGAATCTCACCCGCTAACTTCACTCCGCAATTAATCAGAAGAAAAAAAATGTCCACTACCAAACCACATTCTTCAAGTCCAGAAAAAATAGTATACAACTCGTCTTCTAGTGCCACCAGCAAAAAAGAACATACAAAACATGCAACAAAACATAAAATATGAATGGGAACAACTATTCCGCTTGTTTGTGGGGCAATTTCTCCATGTTGAGCAATTTTTTGCCCAACTTGATACAATTTATCTTAATAAAAGCATGTTATTTTTCATGTCAAAACAAATGAATTTTGTGGAAATTTAGAGAAAGCGAGGGGGGGCGAGAGAGGCTGAAGCTTTTTTGTGCTAGAAGCGCTCGTGATTGATGTTCTTCAAATTTATTTTTAATTTCAGTTTCAGCCCAAAAATCTCTTGCAATGAATGGCGAGGAGTTGAACGTTTCGCTAGAGCAATTGCTTGAGAAATGTTGTGGCTCTGACGGTCGTTAGGCAGTCGAGTAATTCCAGAGGCTTCGTTTTAGCATACCAAGCCAAGGATAAGCATCAACCAAGTATAAGCATAATTAATTTGCTGATCACTCAACCACTTGTTGGAGAATGGGGAGGAATTTATTAGACTGATTGCTCATTTTGCAGTTAACAGCTCATTTGGACTTAATTTCTTCTTGTGTTTTAAAGGGGATTCAGAGCACATGGTGCTATTTTAGGTTATATTTTTTTAATTGCTATTTTTGATCGTTAACGGAGTGTTTTCTCGTTTAAAGATCGTTAGAACAACAATTGAAGTTAATGTTAGGTTAAATTTAGTTTTATTTATAAAGCACGTGATAGTTTTTGAGGTTAATACTCTATTTTTTTTCTTAATGACAAGTCTTATTTAAAAGCAAAACCCCATTAATAATCCTTAAAAAATCACAAATTCCCACCACGTGAATAAAGTGAGGTTAAACTTCAACTTTTTTAAAACAAAACTGCATTAAATTCCAACCAACAAATTTAAAGACTGAAAAACTCAGCAACTGAACAACTGACAGTATATTAAAAACTTTTATCGGATCCCCGTCTTTGAATTGAACTGTCAAAACTTTCACGAGAGATACCGCATGCTAATTTGCAGGTTATAATCTCCCAGCTAACAAAACTTCACCTATTTTTATCTTTCAAAAGTGCATTCAAGCATAAAACGTCTCCTACTCCCCATTTACAATATTCCTGCACAATTTCATATCTGCCAGACACATTCTTATTTAAAATGAGATTGTGCAAGTAAATTGAGGTACTCTGTAGGGTACTTTTCATGAACAAAAATTCTGTATTTTCTCGCAGCTCATCTTCAGAGATAACTAGTTCACCTGTCTTGTTTGCGACAGTGACAGTCTCTTCTTTGCACACAATACACGTCTTTTGTGTTTAATAATTTATATAATTTATTGCTCCGCCATTCTCGAACAGCAAGCAGCTTTTTTGTAGATGCTCAATTAAGGAGCAAAGGGAACAGGGTCGGATTAAGGAGGGATTTTGTAATTTTATGTTATAATCCTTTTTTGGTTAATTGAATAATGAATTTAATGTTTTTTTGGTATATTAAAATATACAACTCATGAATACATATGAATACATGTAAATTTTTAAATGAATACAGATCGATTTTCGAAACTTTGAAATTAATTTCAATTGAATACTTAATTTTTCTATAGAAATATTTATTTCTCTTTGGGTTTACTTGAATACACTAAATTAAATACTTGGATTCATATGAATACACATACATATTTTATTATTTTAAATTGTATGCTATATTTATAGAGCATTATAGTAAGTTAATCTTTAATAATAATATATAACCTTGAGCACATATGAATACACATGAATACACTTATTTTATTGTATCTGATTAAAAATTCAAAAAAAATTTTTTAATGAAAAATACTATAATTGCGATAAAACATAATTTCACCCCTGCCCTCTTTCCCTCCACTATATCTTCGAAAGTTATTATGAAGAATTGTCGTGTCATCTGCAAACTGTCTCTGCAAAACATTTTTAATTTAATTTCTCAAATGGATCAGCTGTTTTAGTGCTTTAGACGTAAAAGTTGCCATTTTTCATATTAATTCGCATTAATTTGCAATAACCTAAGACGAAACATAACCTCGCCTCCGAAGAATAGAACGAAAGTTGTTGGGTTTTGATAATGGTTTGGACATAAAGACGTGAATACACCACAAGGAGGAAAGATTACGCTTTTGCCAGAAGAAGCTCCGGTACCGGGGTATCGAATAAAATTTTATAATCATCCCTTTTTAGACCTCTTTTAGTAGATTTTAGTAGATATTAGTACATTTTACACTTCTTCTCCGTTCGACTGGCTTCATTTGCCAGCCAACATTGGCACATGACTCTTATTTAAGTTTCCTTTTTTATTATGCTCGGGCTTTTCTCTGTTTTTTGTTTTACGTTGCTCGCTCGTGATGCTGAGCTTGGCAAGACGGAGCTTTTATTAAGGCAATGGATAAACCTTATTGACTCACTTTTTTATTTACGACTAGTAATTTTGGCTTGCAGGCAGAATACTTTATTGGAAAAAGCTGGCGAGAGTGTCAGTTGAAAGCTTTCGGGCTTCCAAGGAAATTGAATTCTTGGTTGAGAGCTGTTTGAGTTATTAGATGGGTATTTCGTTGGATGGAAATTCTGGGGGAAATTTCCAAGAATGGCGTGAATTATTAATTAAGTAAATCTTCAATACCTCATCAATTTCCAGTAAATGTAAGAAAATCTTTGAATTCCGGTGAAATATTTGAATTCAGTTAAATATTCCCGAATTTCCCGAATTTCCCGAATTTCCCGAATTTCCTGAAATGTTTTGTTGAAATCTTGTGAAACTATAATTTGATTACATATTCTGTTGTATCAGCCCAAAGGCTTCTTAGATAAATTACTAGAATTAATAATATACTCGGAACTATGCACACAACCTAATTATTTCATCTAGCATGCTTTGCAAAAAAGAGAAATTTCAAATTTTGATGGCATTCTTGCGTGGGACCCGGACAACTAGATTGTTTTTTTTAAGTCAAATTTATGAAATTTTCGTCTCAACAAAAGTTATTGTGATTTTTTCTAGATTTTTTGGAGTTTTGGTGATTTTTCGAGTACTTCAATGATTTTTAGATATTTTAACGAATTTTTTTCAAATCTTAAACAAAATATCAAATATCCATATAAAGAATTTTAAAATATTCATTTAAAAATTAAAAAAAGCCAAACCCTCGACAAATACTCAAATCTACTGTAAATCAAATTCAACAATGAATCCACCAGCTTCCCGACCCTTTTAATGTAATCAAGTAAATTTAATCTCAAAGAAAATCACAAAACGGCTTCATTACCCTTTTAAGCTGAAAACCCTAATTCCACCAAACACCTTCCATCCATCCTAAACATCACCTCAACTCCCTAAACATCAACATATCACCATATCACCATATCAAAGCGCAAAAAATCTAGTTTTCCGGGCCTTTTCATCGTAAAAGCAATCTCTCTTAATTGAATGTGTGAATATGCAAAGAATGGTACTATATTGTATATTGAAACGGAACGCCAAGCAATGTGTAACATAATCCAATTCGAATCAGATAAAACTGCCTTACGTCGAGTAGTAAGAGCCGTCATGTGAAATAGAAGAAGAAAACTCGATACGGAAACACAAAAATCCCATTTTACCAGATTCTAGCAGTCACTACTCTCTTTGAGTCGTCTTTCATCTAAAAACATACCATACACCAACATTCTGGCGAGCAAGCCGGCAAAAGGTCCAAAGTCATCTTCAATCCTATTCAATTACATTAAATAATAATAGAAATCTATTTTCATAGATGCCACATTGTGTGTTGGATCGGCTTCAGCTCCTTCTAAAGGCGCGCTGTTGTTTCTTCACAGAAAATACAGAAAATTCCCAAAATACAGAAAACATACAAAATTCTCTAAATGTGCGTCCAAAAGCCTTTCGTCCACAAGGCAGTTTGTCGGGCGACCATATTACGGATGTGAAGGATGAAGGATATCAACTTTTTTGGGGCTCACAGTAAAGGCGACACTGCGGAAAGCTCTTAAGGAGATCGTAAATGAGTGATATGCGAAGCATCACCCAAACATCCTTTCTAATCAATAATATGGTCGTTAAGGCAGTGTGTGACGGGGGGAGAGTGTTTAAAATTTTTAAAACTAGGTTTATTTTTTTTTCTCTTTTCTAGGTCAATTAATCATAAAATGAATTTCAATGCTCTAAAAAATCCATGAGTCGTAAAAAATCGATTAATCAATTTTCTGATTAATCACAAAAATTATTTTTCCATCAAATTAAATTTTTTCAATATTTTCCTAAATTTCTAAACGAATTTCTCTTCAAATTCATTTAATCTTTAAAACATCCACAGAGGAGTTCCTTCCGCTCATGTGAACACTTTCCCACAATTCTCGCTCCATTCACATCAGAAGAAAAAAACGCTGTGCTGATTATAAATATCTGTAAAATACTGAAAAGTATCTGATACTCTTATTTTCCTTATATTTCTTATATTCCTTGTATTTCGATAAAAATCGAGGAAATTTCGCTCGGCACCAAAAAAAAAAAATATCCCTTAGAGGCATTGAACACAATTTATTGCGTACGAATTGATACCGAAAACACCGATAAACTGAGCAACTGAACAACTGAAAAGCAAATGAGACTTTAAAAATCCCAAAAAAATCTTTTTCATGTAATTTAATTCATTTTTTGTGTCGTTTTTTTTTCATTGTGTGCACTGGGATCGAAAATGCGACATGAATACACTCGACATGAATACACTAAACATACTTCACACAGCCTGCAACAATGTAGAGTAGCAAAAGATATTTGAAAAAATCTTTACCCAGATTGCTACGATGGCTTTTATGCTCTTTTGTCGAATTGTGTGTGCTTTTTGGGCTTTTCAGTGATGTCACGTAATTTTGCGGGTGATGGAAAAATATTGCCGGAAGGAAAACTGTTTTAATTGAATTTTGAAGGTATATGTGGGCGAAAGACTTTAAGTCCTCACGAGATGCCGGAGATTGTAATCAATGAAGGATCTTCAGATCGTTTCGCTTTTGGGATGAACTTGATTTTATGAGAATTTTCCGGGCATTATCCAGTTTTCAGAGTTTTACGATTTTTTCTGAAATTAATTGGGGAATTGGGGAAATTGGCAAAAAATTGGGAGTAATGTGGGATTTATTGGGTTAAGAGATATTAGAGATTGATTAAAAATTGTAGAGAAAGTATTTTTTAATGAATACACATGAATACAATACATCTACTAGTGAATACACATTTTGGGATTGCAAATTTTAGGCAAATTGTATTTTTAATTTTTTTTTTTAATTTTCTCGCAAAAATTAATGAAAAACCATTCAAAAATCCTCAAAAAATCATTAACCCCCAAAAATCCACCCAACCTCACCCCTCCCATCTAAACCCTGCAAATTCATCGAATAAATCTGAGCTAAACAGTCCCAAGGCCTTCTTTGATCGCAAATTCTCGAATTTCTTGAAAATTCCAACAACAACAACAAAAAAAGCTCAAAAAAGCTCCAAAATCATCGAAACATTTCCAAAAATATGCAAAAATTGAGCTCCACCAGTGCCAAGTTGTGGCAGGTTCAAATCAAAATTTATTGCCGACAACATTGCATGCAAAATCATGGCCAACTTGATCCAGCAAAAATCAACCGCAAATTGCCCGGAAAATTCTGTGAAAACTCGGAAAATTGTGAAAACTCGGAAAAACCCGGAAAAACTCCAAAGAAAACGAAAAACTTGTTGAAAAGTTTGCCTCGCAAGTCTTAAAGTAGGCCATTCTTCTCACTGACGAACTTTGCCAGTCTCTCTTGGGCACTTGAGCCTCGACCTTCTCCCCCATCTTTCGGTTCATTCTAGGGATCTTTCGTCTCTGGGCCAAGCAAGAAACATCGAGCAAACAATTAAGCGTCGACTTTTAGCGTTCCATTAGTTTGAATACCACATTGTATTTAATTAAATTTAAATTCAGAGGAAATTCACCATAGGCGGGAGTGAACCCTTCAATTTTGCACAAATTAATTTACATAATTTAAGAAACAATCATTGTGATCCATTGTTGCTCACTTTCGAGCTTTATTTGAGAATTTTGCAGGGACTGGTAGGGTCAGGTACGAAAATCCTCGAAAAACAGCAAGTATCCTACCAAACCCTGCCCTCCATTGTATTAAAAGGAAAAATATTGCTGTTTGGATTATCAATTAACCCTTTTTTCCATTTTGCCCATTTTCACCCATTTTTCCTCAATTCTTCCAAGTTTGTTGGCAACTTTTGTGAATTTTCCAAAAAAAATTCTTCCAAGAGCTTTTCTAAGTTTATTCGAGGTAATTAAATTAATTGTGGTGTTTCGGCACCTTCCAATTTTTCAACACTGTTCCATTATTCAGTAATTCCAGTAATTTCAGTATTTGTGGGTGTTTGAAAAGTATTTGAGAATATTTCAAGCGTTTCAAGGGGTTGATGAGAACAATTGCAAGAAAATCTGAAAGTTAAACAAAAGAATTGGTTTTTCGTTCATTTGGTGAATTTTGGTGAGAGGGAATTATTTTAATTGAACTTTTCGGTTTTTTTTTTGAGGTTTCACGGGCATTGTTTCAAATTGGAAGGTTTTTTTAATTTTTTAAAAGTATATATCAAAAATAAATATTTTGACATATTGAGACTAAAATTTTTTACAGTGTAAGATCCTGTAATTAAAGAACGGTTTCTATTCAAATTTTTTTAATTATTCAAATTTTGGTTTTAAAAGAAATTTCACATATTTCCTTTAAAAAAATTCAAATAACCTTCCTCATAAACCCACCTCAATCAAAATAAATCACGATCCAACATTTCCTCCAAAAACAACCCTAAACTGCCCAATACTATTTCCTATTTAAATTCCCACAAAACTCAAAAATCCTGCAACATTTTTCGGACATTTATAATCCCAACATTATACACTAATAGCCCTTAATAACAAAAATTACCAGAATAAACCAAAACAAAGCTCACAAAGCTCAAAAAGTTTAAAAATTCGAAATGTTTGAAAAACTCGTAAATCCCATAGTAACCCTAGGAAAATTCCAAAAATACCAAAAAATACCAAAAAATACCAGAAATACCGAAAAATACGGCAAATGAGACAAAAGTTGTGTAAATTCCAAAAATATTCGAGAAATTAGCCAAAAACAAGGCAAAACTACCATAAAATGGGAAAATAATAAAATTATTAGAAAATTAGTTGAAACTTACATTTTTCATCCTTTAATCCTTTATCCAAAAATCCAGCCATATGTGTGCTCCTTGTAGAAATTTGTTGCAAATCCACAATTATTCCAAAAATATGCTTTTGTTGGATTTTTTATGTGAAAATTGAAATTTTCTTGAGTTTTCCTCAATTTTCCGATTAGTTTCTTGTTTTTAGGATTCTGTTGGATTATTCAATTTATTATTCCTTTGTTAATTGAAACTAGAGCACTTAATCTTATAATCTATGTTATCTTATTTTATTTTTATTTAATCCTTTATCTAATCCTTTAAAGAACTAGAACACACTTTTATTTTACCGAAAAACTTGAAAGAACACTAGACCACATTTTCTTACACTTTAAGGTTATGTTAAGCACAAAAAGGAGCAATAACCAATTAGGCTGCTGACAATCAAACAAACCTATCAAAAATTCACTTTACAGATTTGATTCAACCTAATTCACCGCCTGGGTTCACTTGCCTGATCTTACAGCTACACGAGCATCAGAATTTATTCGGAAAAAGTTGAGCAAATATACATAGAATTCCGGGAACTTTCACAAATTCGACGATAAACAGGAAAACAACACCCTCGTCACGAAAATATTCATTTTCTGCTTTTTGTTACTTTTCAAATAAATTCGTGAATAAATTTACGCTCATTTTTGTAATTTTTTTTGTTTGGTACATTTCTGTCATGAAAATTCCGAGAACACGAGAAAATTCACAATGTACCGTTATTTCGCACTAATACATACAACGTGCGTAGATTTCGCCTGAACTTTGGGATTTTTCGTCAAAATGTATGAGAATCTGTAGAATTGATGGAAGTTGAAGGATATTCCCTTAGGATAAATCTCTTCTTTCGGGTATTATGCGTATATTTCTGTGTTTTAATGAGTTCTTTGAGATATCTCCAAGATATATTAGAGTTTTTTAAGTTAAACACTGATTTTCACTATTATTTGGCTATTTTGCTCCCAATTTGCTTTGTTTTGTTTATTTATTTTTATGCACAGCATCCTTTGTCTTTTTTTCTGAGAAATTCAAATTATTATCGGTTGCACTTTTCTCGTCAACAAATCGTAGCAACCTTTGAGAATCTTTAAATTATTTACACAATTCACAAGTTAAGCCAATTTTTAGCAAATTTCACGAGATTTAGAGAACTTTTCACTTTCTCATTCAATTTTCCGGGGTTTTTCTCACTTTAATCCATGTTTATCTTAATTGTCATGAATACCGATTAAATTAAGATCCACAATTCTCTAAACACTTTTAATTATATTCCGATGCACACAGCTTGCACAATAATTTGTTTCTTGAGAGTTCTTTGGATTATTCTCAAGTGTATCAAAGAAACCGTCGAGAGCGTAGATATTGAAGCAACACACTTGTTCTAACCTCAATCGTAGACTAAAAGAATTTGCTGCCAAAAAATCGTTAAGCAGCTGTGGAACTGGAAAGCGGGTTTCCAGTATTCCAGTTTTATCAGTCTGGAAGTTTTTGCGTTAGTCTTAGTGAATCATTGGAAGTTCGAAAATGTTTCAATGTTTTGCGTTCCTTCAATGTTTTGTTGAATGTTTTGATGTTAATTATTATTTAACTCCTTGAATGTTTACTATTGTGGTGATTTAAAGATCTGAGATGAGAGTCCAAGGTAAATTAATTAACATTGGTTCCAGGCACAAATCGCGAAAGCTTCTTAAATCTTAAAAACAACGAAAACCGCGAAAATTTCTTCTCTTATTCCTGAATGGTATCCTAATTTTAATTATGCCACCTATATTCATAAGCTTTCTTTTATTCAAAACACTTGACCTCAAAAAAATAGTCCATTAAAGAAACTCATGGCCAGTGTTGATTTCAAAAAAAATTCTGTTCAAAAAATGATGAATATCTTTGCAATAAATCGTAATTTCCACCAAAAAAAACCAAAGCATGCTTTGCCAAAAAACAAACAAAATATCCATGTCCTACCTTTCATTAAGTTCCTCATTTTGCCTTCAATTCCTCGAAGAAAGGAAAAATTCGCAAGGAATCTGAAATCCAGAAAAGATGCCAACACTGTCCCAAATATACATCTAACGGTTAACATGCGATAGATGGCAATTTTACGTTTTCTCTTTTTTGCCACCACAAAACCAAAGGAAAATTTGTTATGTCATTCTCTTATATGAGGAGAAAAAGCTGCAGATCCCACAAAGATTATCCATTGATATATTAGATATTTTTTGTTGGTTTGCCTTTTGTTCACAATCATCGTCTCTTGGATTTTTCAAGATGAATATTCGTTGATGCTGTTTTTTGTCACTTATAACGCTTATATTATATTCTTTCTTTTCCTTCGGGCTGGTTTACAACTCTAATGATCGAAATGTTTGATGGGAATTTTCCAAGAGACCCGGAGAACTAGAGGTCTATTTGAAATAAGCAAAAATGAATTATTATGATAGTTTGCCCGGGTAACCAGAGGATAAATTTACTTTTCTTTACCAAAGGAGACTTAAGGAGCTTTAAAATAAATCTTGTTTAAATATTTAATTTGTTTTTATATTTTCTAGACCCAGTTAACAAATTTCCGTTAAAAAAAATTTAAGACATGTTTATCGGGACTTGACCGCTTTGTATTTGTTATTTGTTTATATTTATTGCATTGTGATGTCATTTATTTTTCTAGCCACACATTTTTATATCACAAGTCAGAAACAAGTTAAGATTGTTAAAAACTGGAAATAAATTGGATTCATACATCAAATGGGGGGAGTTTTCATATATACAGCAAAGACTGCAAGTTTTCTTGCTTGAAAAAGGGTTGGGTTGGAATTATTTCAAGAAATATTTTTTTTTCGAAATTTCATCAAATTTGATATTATTTTAAACCAAAAAAAAATTCAAGAAAACATTGACGAAATTTATGGACAGTCTCCTGTCCTTGTCTGTTTAGTTGTTTGGCTGTATTAATAAAAATGTAAAATAAGAATGAATCGCTGTTTATTGGATTAAGTTCTCTTAGTTTTTTATACAAAAAAAAATGATTTATTTAACAATTTTCTTTATTCTTTGGTTCTGGGGAAGGGATGTCTAGACATTATGTCTGTTTTTATTGAATTCATTAGATTTCATCATTTTTATTCAGGAAAATATAAAGTAGATGAAATTCGGGAATTTTAAATGAAAATAAATATTGACATCATTGAAATCCATCCCCCATAATGAAAATTCATTTGATCGTTCTCCTTTTAATAAGAAAAACTTCAAGAAAAACTGTAATAATAAATTAAATTAATTATAATTAAAGTTTTTTGTTTTGGCTCTTAATTAGAATTGTCTACATTTCACAACATTTCAACATTATTCAAAGTCGTCTCGTTTTCGTAGAGCTTTTTGAGAGCTTTTTCACTATTTTCTTGATTTTAATTGGAATTTACCAGAATATCCGTTAATTTTACAACATGATATTTTTTTTTAAAGGAAAATATCTAGAAGAGGAGGCTTTGGTTTTTTGCTAATTAATAAGAGATTTTTTATTGTATCCAAGTAAGCGTGAAGTAAGCCTTGGATTTTTAATTAAAAATAGTTTCCAGTCTTTAACACAAAGCCTACTTTGCTTAAACTTTTTAATTAAACACCTCTAAAAACTAATTCTGCTCAAGAACTTGTAAAACTCTCGGCCGAGTGCATGAACATTGAAATATTTTAATTTAAACATCTACCAAACTATTTTATTACATTTTTGAGTGTATTTTGAGTAGTTGACACAAAATAAATGTAGTTCCTGGCAATTCAACTTTAATTTGATGTTTCCTGGCAATGTTATGCAATTCCACAGATTTCCTTGAATTTGAACATTTCACATAAAATATTTAACATTTATGGCAGCTTTATGAATAATTACCACCGGAAACTTTGCTTTGGAGTTTGTGGACTGTTTTGAACATTTTTGTTGTGCCATTCAACTCGCAGAGTCTGCAAAAAACTGAGAAAATTCAAAATAGTAAATGCTAAATGTCAACACGAAGCAAAATATTCAAAATTATTTATTTTTCTCAGGAATCTGGGCTTGTTTGCTGTTTATTCAAGCTCAAGGAGAACTAGAGGAAGTTAAGACTGAAGACTCTTCTAATTATAAAACCAAGAGTTGACGCAATATCTCATCAAATCTTTCCTTGCCATAAATAATGCCCAAAGCTATTTTTAAACAGCCAATACAACAACAACACCCAAACCAGTTAAATACTTTATAAATAGGGCCCAACTCGCTATATCCCCCTCAAATTAGTGCCTGTTGTTGGTTTTGAGATGTATATTCATAAAATGAAACAAAAACACAAATATATTTGCCCATAAATTATTAACAGCAGGACGACCAGCCTGAAGCTGTTTGCAGACGGGAATGGGAGCGCAAAACAGAGCCAAGGATAATAAAGCTAAAGTTTCTCCTAGTGTTTGGTCTTGTGCAGCCTTATTGACTTGCACGTCTGAATAAATGGATCAGAACTATAAATTGCCAACTAAATCAACAAAAAGTCATTCAGAGTGACTTATGTATTGTGATAACTTTTCTATTGTGATGGATAATTGACATTTCTAATGATCTGTCAGAAATAACAATATAGACAAAAGAGTGAATAATGTATTTTTACACACTTTTGGTCATAATATTTTTTCTGACAGATCATAAGAAACGTCAAATATCCATCAATTATCACAAATTGCCAACAAAATCAAACAAAAAGTCATTTAGCTCATAAATCGTTCACAAATAATTACCATCCAAGTTTTCGGGATGAGGTTTCAGTTCAGTTAATTAATATTACAGCTGTGGGTTATGTATAGTATTTTAGTATTTCAGCGCAACTGCAAATTAACAGCCGAAAACCAAATGATCAAAGAAAACTTTTCCTTGCGAATTTCCATTTGTTTTTGTTAGGGGGCGGGCGGTAAGGATGTCAAAGGTTTTTGTTTTTAAAACTATTTTAAAGGAAATTTTGTATGTTAACCTCAAATAAATTTTTAATTATTTAAAAAATTGAATTATAAGGAAAGTTCAAAGATTTCCCCACAAACAAATAAACTCCACAACAAGCCCCTACTTGAAGCATCATAACTTTTCACCAGTTCTTTCAGTTAATTAATAAACCAACCATCAACGCAAATTTATTTACTTATTCATTTCCGTCAAATTTTTAAATTGTTTTTCACCAAAAATTTTTCAACAGATCACCAGCAGAAATTTCCTCAAACTTGGTGAAAACTCGGTGAAAAGTTGCAAAAACTCTAAAAACTCTAAAAAGTCGAAAATAACAAAAGAAACAGCGGAAAAGTCAAGGAAAAGCTCTTAAAAAGCTCCCGCAGCACCAAAAAAGCTACAAAAGCACACCGGAGGGCACCCGAAATTCCGTGTTTGGATTTTTTATCAGCTATGTTGCCTTCCGCCATGATAACATTTTGTTTATCTGAGCAAACATATTGCGTATAGGCTAAAAATAAACTGTCTTGGTTCTTTCCATTTCTTGGGAGATGAAACGAAAGCTGTAATTTATGGCTCATCAGAAAATATAAACTAGTTGTGCAGCTTGTGAGCTGAGCAGGACTTCTCCACTAGCATAGAATGGTGTTTTCATTAAAAATTGTTTCAAGGAAGATATTAAGTTTTGGAACTGAAAAATTGTCTGGTACTACCAGATGACTTCCAGCATTTAGTGGGTCAAATATCGATAATAAATGTCATCCCAAGCTCTCCAATCTGACTAGAAATGTGTTTAAAATGAGAAAACGTATTTCTTAAAAATAAATTTTCATACTATATAGTAAATTTTTCCAAAAAAAATACCTGATTCGAAAAATCAGTCAGAATGTCGAAATTCTGGCTAGAAATGTGTTTAAAATGAGAAAACGTATTTCCGAAAAATAAATTTTCATACTATATAGTAAATTTTTCCAAAAAAAATACCTGATTCGAAAAATCAGTCAGAATGTCAAAATTCTGGCTAGAAATGTGTTTAAAATGAGAAAACGTATTTCCGAAATATAAATTTTCATACTATATAGTAAACTTGTCCAAAAAAAATACCTGATTCGAAAAATCAGTCAGAATGTCAAAATTCTGGCTAGAAATGTGTTTAAAATGAGAAAACGTATTTCCGAAATATAAATTTTCATACTATATAGTAAATTTTTCCAAAAAAAATACCTGATTCGAAAAATCAGTCAGAATGTCAAAATTCTGGCTAGAAATGTGTTTAAAATGAGAAAACGTATTTCCGAAATATAAATTTTCATACTATATAGTAAACTTGTCCAAAAAAAATACCTGATTCGAAAAATCAGTCAGAATGTCAAAATTCTGGCTAGAAATGTGTTTAAAATGAGAAAACGTATTTCCGAAAAATAAATTTTCATACTATATAGTAAATTTTTCCAAAAAATATACCTGATTCGAAAAATCAGTCAGAATGTCAAAATTCTGGCTAGAAATGTGTTTAAAATGAGAAAACGTATTTCCGAAATATAAATTTTCATACTATATAGTAAATTTTTCCAAAAAAAATACCTGATTCGAAAAATCAGTCAGAATGTCAAAATTCTGGCTAGAAATGTGTTTAAAATGAGAAAACGTATTTCCGAAAAATAAATTTTCATACTATATAGTAAATTTTTCCAAAAAAAATACCTGATTCGAAAAATCAGTCAGAATGTCAAAATTCTGGCTAGAAATGTGTTTAAAATGAGAAAACGTATTTCCGAAAAATAAATTTTCATACTATATAGTAAATTTTTCCAAAAAAAATACCTGATTCGAAAAATCAGTCAGAATGTCAAAATTCTGGCTAGAAATGTGTTTAAAATGAGAAAACGTATTTCCGAAAAATAAATTTTCATACTATATAGTAAATTTTTCCAAAAAAAATACCTGATTCGAAAAATCAGTCAGAATGTCAAAATTCTGGCTAGAAATGTGTTTAAAATGAGAAAACGTATTTCCGAAAAATAAATTTTCATACTATATAGTAAATTTTTCCAAAAAAAATACCTGATTCGAAAAATCAGTCAGAATGTCAAAATTCTGGCTAGAAATGTGTTTAAAATGAGAAAACGTATTTCCCAAAAATAAATTTTCATACTATATAGTAAATTTTTCCAAAAAAAATACCTGATTCGAAAAATCAGTCAGAATGTCAAAATTCTGGCTAGAAATGTGTTTAAAATGAGAAAACGTATTTCCGAAAAATAAATTTTCATACTATATAGTAAATTTTTCCAAAAAAAATACCTGACTCGAAAAATCAGTCAGAATGTCAAAATTCTGGCTAGAAATGTGTTTAAAATGAGAAAACGTATTTCTCAAAAATAAATCTTCATATTATAAAAAATTTTCCTAAAATTATACCTGATTCGAAAAATCAGTCAGAATGTCGAAATTCTGGCTAGAAATGTGTTTAAAATGAGAAAACGTATTTCCGCAAACTAAATTTTCATACTATATAGTAAATTTTTCAATAAAAATACCTGATTCGAAAAATCAGTCAGAATGTCGAAATTCTGGCTAGAAATGTGTTTAAAATGAGAAAACGTATTTCCGAAAAATAAATTTTCATACTATATAGTAAATTTTTCCAAAAAAAATACCTGATTCGAAAAATCAGTCGGAATGTCGAAATTCTGGCTAGAAATGTGTTTAAAATGAGAAAACGTATTTCCGAAAAATAAATTTTCATACTATATAGTAAATTTTTCCAAAAAAAATACCTGATTCGAAAAATCAGTCAGAATGTCGAAATTCTGGCTAGAAATGTGTTTAAAATGAGAAAACGTATTTCCCAAAAATGAATTTTCATACTATATAGTAAATTTTTCCAAAAAAAATACCTGATTCGAAAAATCAGTCAGAATGTCGAAATTCTGGCTAGAAATGTGTTTAAAATGAAAAAACTTTTTCCCAAAAAAAAAATTTTCAAATTATATAGTAATTTTTCCAAAAAAAAATACCTGATAAGAAAAATCAGTCAGAATGTCGAAATTCTGGCTAGAAATGTGTTTAAAATGAGAAAACGTATTTCCCGAAAAATAAATTTTCATACTATGTAGTAAATTTTTCCAAAAAAATTACCTGATTCGAAAAATCAGTCAGAATGTCGAAATTCTGGCTAGAAATGTGTTTAAAATGAGAAAACGTATTTCCGAAAAATAAATTTTCATACTATATAGTAAATTTTTCCAAAAAAAATACCTGATTCGAAAAATCAGTCAGAATGTCGAAATTCTGGCTAGAAATGTGTTTAAAATGAGAAAACGTATTCCCAAAAATAAATTTTCATACTATATAGTAAATTTTTCCAAAAAAAATACCTGATTCGAAAAATCAGTCAGAATGTCGAAATTCTGGCTAGAAATGTGTTTAAAATGAGAAAACGTATTTCCCAAAAATAAATTTTCATACTATATAGTAAATTTTTCCAAAAAAAATACCTGATTCGAAAAATCAGTCAGAATGTCGAAATTCTGGCTAGAAATGTGTTTAAAATGAGAAAACGTATTTCCCAAAAATAAATTTTCATACTATATAGTAAATTTTTCCAAAAAAAATACCTGATTCGAAAAATCAGTCAGAATGTCGAAATTCTGGCTAGAAATGTGTTTAAAATGAGAAAACGTATTTCCCAAAAATAAATTTTCATACTATATAGTAAATTTTTCCAAAAAAAATACCTGATTCGAAAAATCAGTCAGAATGTCGAAATTCTGGCTAGAAATGTGTTTAAAATGAGAAAACGTATTTCCGAAAAATAAATTTTCATACTATATAGTAAATTTTTCCAAAAAAAATACCTGATTCGAAAAATCAGTCAGAATGTCGAAATTCTGGCTAGAAATGTGTTTAAAATGAGAAAACGTATTTCCCAAAAATAAATTTTCATACTATATAGTAAATTTTTCCAAAAAAAATACCTGATTCGAAAAATCAGTCAGAATGTCGAAATTCTGGCTAGAAATGTGTTTAAAATGAGAAAACGTATTTCCCAAAAATAAATTTTCATACTATATAGTAAATTTTTCCAAAAAAAATATCTGATTCGAAAAATCAGTCAGAATGTCGAAATTCTGGCTAGAAATGTGTTTAAAATGAGAAAACGTATTTCCCAAAAATAAATTTTCATACTATATAGTAAATTTTTCCAAAAAAAATACCTGATTCGAAAAATCAGTCAGAATGTCGAAATTCTGGCTAGAAATGTGTTTAAAATGAGAAAACGTATTTCCCAAAAATAAATTTTCATACTATATAGTAAATTTTTCCAAAAAAAATACCTGATTCGAAAAATCAGTCAGAATGTCGAAATTCTGGCTAGAAATGTGTTTAAAATGAGAAAACGTATTTCCCAAAAATAAATTTTCATACTATATAGTAAATTTTTCCAAAAAAAATACCTGATTCGAAAAATCAGTCAGAATGTCGAAATTCTGGCTAGAAATGTGTTTAAAATGAGAAAACGTATTTCCCAAAAATAAATTTTCATACTATATAGTAAATTTTACATTAAAAAATTCCTGATTCGAAATATCAGTCAGAATATCGAAATTCTGGCTAGAAATGTATTTAAAATGAGAAAACGTATTTCCCAAAAATAAATTTTCATACAATATAGCAAATTTTACTTTAAAAAATTCCTGATTCGAAAAATCAGTCAGAATGTCGAAATTCTGGCTAGAAATGTGTTTAAAATGAGAAAACGTATTTCCGAAAAATAAATTTTCATACTATATAGTAAATTTTTCCAAAAAAAATACCTGATTCGAAAAATCAGTCAGAATGTCGAAATTCTGGCTAGAAATGTGTTTAAAATGAGAAAACGTATTTCCGAAAAATAAATTTTCATACTATATAGTAAATTTTTCCAAAAAAAATACCTGATTCGAAAAATCAGTCAGAATGTCGAAATTCTGGCTAGAAATGTGTTTAAAATGAGAAAACGTATTTCCGAAAAATAAATTTTCATACTATATAGTAAATTTTTCCAAAAAAAATACCTGATTCGAAAAATCAGTCAGAATGTCGAAATTCTGGCTAGAAATGTGTTTAAAATGAGAAAACGTATTTCCCAAAAATAAATTTTCATACTATATAGTAAATTTTTCCAAAAAAAATACCTGATTCGAAAAATCAGTCAGAATGTCGAAATTCTGGCTAGAAATGTGTTTAAAATGAGAAAACGTATTTCCCAAAAATGAATTTTCATACTATATAGTAAATTTTTCCAAAAAAAATACCTGATTCGAAAAATCAGTCAGAATGTCGAAATTCTGGCTAGAAATGTGTTTAAAATGAGAAAACGTATTTCCCAAAAATGAATTTTCATACTATATAGTAAATTTTTCCAAAAAAAATACCTGATTCGAAAAATCAGTCAGAATGTCGAAATTCTGGCTAGAAATGTGTTTAAAATGAGAAAACGTATTTCCCAAAAATGAATTTTCATACTATGTAGTAAATTTTTCCAAAAAAAATACCTGATTCGAAAAATCAGTCAGAATGTCGAAATTCTGGCTAGAAATGTGTTTAAAATGAGAAAACGTATTTCCCAAAAATGAATTTTCATACTATATAGTAAATTTTCCATTAAAAAATACCTGATTCGAAAAATCAGTCAGAATGTCGAAATTCTGGCTAGAAATGTGTTTAAAATGAGAAAACGTATTTCCCAAAAATGAATTTTCATACTATATAGTAAATTTTTCCAAAAAAAATACCTGATTCGAAAAATCAGTCAGAATGTCGAAATTCTGGCTAGAAATGTGTTTAAAATGAGAAAACGTATTTCCCAAAAATGAATTTTCATACTATATAGTAAATTTTTCCAAAAAAAATACCTGATTCGAAAAATCAGTCAGAATGTCGAAATTCTGGCTAGAAATGTGTTTAAAATGAGAAAACGTATTTCCCAAAAATAAATTTTCATACTGTATAGTAAATTTTTCATAAAAAAATACCTGATTCGAAAAATCAGTCAGAATGTCGAAATTCTGGCTAGAAATGTGTTTAAAATGAGAAAACGTATTTCCCAAAAATAAATTTTCATACTGTATAGTAAATTTTTCATAAAAAAATACCTGATTCGAAAAATCAGTCAGAATGTCGAAATTCTGGCTAGAAATGTGTTTAAAATGAGAAAACGTATTTCCCAAAAATAAATTTTCATACTGTATAGTAAATTTTTCATAAAAAAATACCTGATTCGAAAAATCAGTCAGAATGTCGAAATTCTGGCTAGAAATGTGTTTAAAATGAGAAAACGTATTTCCCAAAAATAAATTTTCATACTGTATAGTAAATTTTTCATAAAAAAATACCTGATTCGAAAAATCAGTCAGAATGTCGAAATTCTGGCTAGAAATGTGTTTAAAATGAGAAAACGTATTTCCTAAAAATAAATTTTCATACTGTATAGTAAATTTTTCATTAAAAAATACCTGATTCGAAAAATCAGTCAGAATGTCGAAATTCTGGCTAGAAATGTGTTTAAAATGAGAAAACGTATTTCCCAAAAATAAATTTTCATACTGTATAGTAAATTTTTCATAAAAAAATACCTGATTCGAAAAATCAGTCAGAATGTCGAAATTCTGGCTAGAAATGTGTTTAAAATGAGAAAACGTATTTCCCTAAAATAAATTTTCATACTACATATTAAATTTTTCATAAAAAAATACCTGATTCGAAAAATCAGTCAGAATGTCGAAATTCTGGCTAGAAAAGTGTATAAAATGAGAAAACGTATTTCAAAAAAATAAATTTTCATACCATATAGTAAATTTTTCCAAAAAAAATACCTGATTCGAAAAAAAAAATCAGTCAGAATGTCGAGAAATGTGTTTAAAATGAGAAAACGTATTTCGAAAAAAATAAAAACTATATAGTAAATTTTTCCAAAAAAAAATACCTGATTCGAAAAATCAGTCAGAATGTCGAAATTCTGGCTAGAAATGTGTTTAAAATGAGAAAACGTATTTCAAAAATAAACACTATATAGTAAATTTTTCAAAAAAAAATACCTGATTCGAAAAATCAGTCAGAATGTCGAAATTCTGGCTAGAAATGTGTTTAAAATGAGAAAACGTATTTCAAAAAAAATAAATTTTCATACTATATAGTAAATTTTACATAAAAAAATACCTGATTCGAAAAATCAGTCAGAATGTCGAAATTCTGGCTAGAAATGTGTTTAAAATGAGAAAACGTATTTCCCAAAAATAAATTTTCATACTGTATAGTAAATTTTTCATAAAAAAATACCTGATTCGAAAAATCAGTCAGAATGTCGAAATTCTGGCTAGAAATGTGTTTAAAATGAGAAAACGTATTTCCCAAAAATAAATTTTCATACTATATATTAAATTTTTCATAAAAAAATACCTGATTCGAAAAATCAGTCAGAATGTCGAAATTCTGGCTAGAAATGTGTTTAAAATGAGAAAACGTATTTCCCAAAAATAAATTTTCATACTGTATAGTAAATTTTTCATAAAAAAATACCTGATTCGAAAAATCAGTCAGAATGTCGAAATTCTGGCTAGAAATGTGTTTAAAATGAGAAAACGTATTTCCCAAAAATAAATTTTCATACTATATAGTAAATTTTTCCAAAAAAATTCCTGATTCGAAAAATCAGTCAGAATGTCAAAATTCTAGCTAGAAATGTGTTTAAAATGAGAAAACGTATTTCCCAACAATAAATTTTCATACTATATATTAAATTTTCCAAAAAAATACCTGATTCGAAAAAAAATCAGTCAGAATGTCGAAATTCTGGCTAGAAATGTGTTTAAAATGAGAAAACGTATTTTCCAAAAATAAATTTTCATACTATATATTAAATTTTACATAATAATTTTGCAGATTCGAAAAATCAATCAGGATGTCGTAAATTTGGTTAGAAATGTGTTTAACATGAGAAAACGTATTTCTCAAAAAATAAATTTTCATACTATATATTAAATTTTTTCAAAAAAAAATACCTGATTCGAAAAATCAGTCAGAATGTCGAAATTTGGCTAGAAATGTGTTTAAAATGAGAAAACGTATTTCCTCAAAAATAAATTTTCATACTATATATTAATTTTTTCTTAAAAAATACCTGATTCGAAAAATCAGTCAGAATGTCGAAATTCTGGCTAGAAATGTGTTTAAAATGAGAAAACGTATTTCCAAAAAAAATAAATTTCATACTATATATTAAATTTTTCTTTAAAAAATACCTGATTCGAAAAATCAGTCAGAATGTCGAAATTCTGGCTAGAAATGTGTTTAAAATGAGAAAAACGTATTTCCCAAAAAATAAATTTTCATACTATATAGTTTAAATTTTTCACACTATAAAAATTTTTCTTTAAAAAATACCTGATTCGAAAAATCAGTCAGAATGTCGAAATTTGGCTAGAAATGTGTTTAAAATGAGAAAACGTATTTCCAAAAATAAATTTTTCATACTATGTAGTAAATTTTCCAAAAAAAAATACCTGATTCGAAAAATCAGTCAGAATGTCGAAATTCTGGCTAGAAATGCGTTTAAAATGAGTAAACATATTTCCCAAAATTAAATTTTCATACTATATATTTAATTTTCCCTTAAAAAAAACCTGACTCGAAAAATCTGTCAGAATGTCGAAATTCTGGCTAGAAATGTGTATAAAATGATCAAACGTATTTCCCAAAAATATTTTTTTCATACTGATTATATATGTAAATTTTTGAGAAAAAAAAAAAAAAATCACCTGATTCTTTAAAAAAATCAGTCAGAATGTCGAAATTTGGCTAGAAATGTGTTTAAAATGAGAAAACGTATTTTCAAAAATAAATTTTCACACTATATATTAAATTTTTTCTTAAAAAATACCTGATTCGAAAAATCAGTCAGAATGTCGAAATTTGGCTAGAAATGTGTTTAAAATGAGAAAACGTATTTCAAAAAAAACTATATATTAAATTTTTTTTAAAAAATACCTGATTCGAAAAAATCAGTCAGAATGTCGAAATTCTGGCTAGAAATGTGTTTAAAATGAGAAAACGTATTTCCCAAAAATAAATTTTCATACTATATATTAAATTTTTCTAAAAAAAAATACCTGATTCGAAAAATCAGTCAGAATGTCGAAATTTGGCTAGAAATGTGTTTAAAATGAGAAAAACGTATTTCCCTAAAAAAATAAATTTTCATACTATATATTAAATTTTTCTTAAAAAAATGATTCGAAAAATCAGTCAGAATGTCGAAATTCTGGCTAGAAATGTGTTTAAAATGAAAATTCAAAAATAAATTTTCAGTCAGAATGTCGAAATTCTGGCTATAAATGTTTTTTAAAATGAGAAAACGTATTTCAAAAAATAAATTTTCACACTATATATTAAATTTTTCTTAAAAAATTCCTGATTCGAAATATCAGTCAGAATGTCGAAATTCTGGCTAGAAATGTGTTTAAAATGAGAAAACGTATTTCCCAAAAATAAATTTTCATACTATATATTAAATTTTTCATAAAAAAATTCCTGATTCGAAAAATCAGTCAGAATGTCGAAATTCTGGCTAGAAATGTGTTTAAAATGAGAAAACGTATTTCCCTAAAATAAATTTTCATACTACATATTAAATTTTTCATAAAAAAATACCTGATTCGAAAAATCAGTCAGAATGTCGAAATTCTGGCTAGAAATGTGTTTAAAATGAGAAAACGTATTTCCTAAAAATAAATTTTCATATATATTAAATTTTTCATAAAAAATACCTGATTCGAAAAAAATCAGTCAGAATGTCGAAATTTGGCTAGAAATGTGTTTAAAATTCAAAAATAAATTTTCACACTATATATTAAATTTTTCTTAAAAAAATACCTGATTCGAAAAATCAGTCAGAATGTCGAAATTCTGGCTAGAAATGTGTTTAAAATGAGAAAACGTATTTCTCAAAAATAAATTTTCACACTATATATTAAATTTTTCTTTAAAAAATACCTGATTCGAAAAATCAGTCAGAATGTCGAAATTCTGGCTAGAAATGTGTTTAAAATGAGAAAACGTATTTCCCTAAAATAAATTTTCATACTACATATTAAATTTTTCATAAAAAAAATTCCTGATTCGAAAAATCAGTCAGAATGTCGAAATTCTGGCTAGAAATGTGTTTAAAATGAGAAAACGTATTTCCCTAAAATAAATTTTCATACTACATATTAAATTTTTCATAAAAAAAATTCCTGATTCGAAAAATCAGTCAGAATGTCGAAATTCTGGCTAGAAATGTGTTTAAAATGAGAAAACGTATTTCTCAAAAATAAATTTTCACACTATATATTAAATTTTTCTTAAAAAAATACCTGATTCGAAAAATCAGTCAGAATGTCGAAATTCTGGCTAGAAATGTGTTTAAAATGAGAAAACGTATTTCTCAAAAATAAATTTTCACACTATATATTAAATTTTTCTTAAAAAAATACCTGATTCGAAAAATCAGTCAGAATGTCGAAATTCTGGCTAGAAATGTGTTTAAAATGAGAAAACGTATTTCCCAAAAATAAATTTTCATACTATATATTAAATTTTTCATAAAAAAATTCCTGATTCGAAAAATCAGTCAGAATGTCGAAATTCTGGCTAGAAATGTGTTTAAAATGAGAAAACGTATTTCCCTAAAATAAATTTTCATACTACATATTAAATTTTTCATAAAAAAAATTCCTGATTCGAAAAATCAGTCAGAATGTCGAAATTCTGGCTAGAAATGTGTTTAAAATGAGAAAACGTATTTCTCAAAAATAAATTTTCACACTATATATTAAATTTTTCTTAAAAAAATACCTGATTCGAAAAATCAGTCAGAATGTCGAAATTCTGGCTAGAAATGTGTTTAAAATGAGAAAACGTATTTCTCAAAAATAAATTTTCACACTATATATTAAATTTTTCTTTAAAAAATACCTGATTCGAAAAATCAGTCAGAATGTCGAAATTCTGGCTAGAAATGTGTTTAAAATGAGAAAACGTATTTCCCAAAAATAAATTTTCATACTATATATTAAATTTTTCATAAAAAAATTCCTGATTCGAAAAATCAGTCAGAATGTCGAAATTCTGGCTAGAAATGTGTTTAAAATGAGAAAACGTATTTCCCTAAAATAAATTTTCATACTATATATTAAATTTTTCTTAAAAAAATACCTGATTCGAAAAATCAGTCAGAATGTCGAAATTCTGGCTAGAAATGTGTTTAAAATGAGAAAACGTATTTCTCAAAAATAAATTTTCACACTATATATTAAATTTTTCTTAAAAAAATACCTGATTCGAAAAATCAGTCAGAATGTCGAAATTCTGGCTAGAAATGTGTTTAAAATGAGAAAACGTATTTCCCAAAAATAAATTTTCATACTATATATTAAATTTTTCTAAAAAAAAAAAATACCTGATTCGAAAAATCAGTCAGAATGTCGAAATTTGGCTAGAAATGTGTTTAAAATGAGAAAACGTATTTCAAAAAAAATAAATTTTCACACTATATATTAAATTTTTCCAAAAAAATACCTGATTCGAAAAAATCAGTCAGAATGTCGAAATTCTGGCTAGAAATGTGTTTAAAATGAGAAAACGTATTTCCCAAAAAATAAAATATATTAAATTTTTCATAAAAAAAATTCCTGATTCGAAAAATCAGTCAGAATGTCGAAATTCTGGCTAGAAATGTGTTTAAAATGAGAAAACGTATTTCTCAAAAATAAATTTTCACACTATATATTAAATTTTTCTTAAAAAAATACCTGATTCGAAAAATCAGTCAGAATGTCGAAATTCTGGCTAGAAATGTGTTTAAAATGAGAAAACGTATTTCCCAAAAATGAATTTTCATACTATGTAGTAAATTTTTCCAAAAAAAATACCTGATTCGAAAAATCAGTCAGAATGTCGAAATTCTGGCTAGAAATGTGTTTAAAATGAGAAAACGTATTTCTCAAAAATAAATTTTCACACTATATATTAAATTTTTCTTAAAAAAATACCTGATTCGAAAAATCAGTCAGAATGTCGAAATTCTGGCTAGAAATGTGTTTAAAATGAGAAAACGTATTTCCCAAAAATAAATTTTCATACTATATATTAAATTTTTCATAAAAAAATTCCTGATTCGAAAAATCAGTCAGAATGTCGAAATTCTGGCTAGAAATGTGTTTAAAATGAGAAAACGTATTTCTCAAAAATAAATTTTCACACTATATATTAAATTTTTCTTAAAAAAATACCTGATTCGAAAAATCAGTCAGAATGTCGAAATTCTGGCTAGAAATGTGTTTAAAATGAGAAAACGTATTTCTCAAAAATAAATTTTCACACTATATATTAAATTTTTCTTAAAAAAATACCTGATTCGAAAAATCAGTCAGAATGTCGAAATTCTGGCTAGAAATGTGTTTAAAATGAGAAAACGTATTTCTCAAAAATAAATTTTCACACTATATATTAAATTTTTCTTTAAAAAATACCTGATTCGAAAAATCAGTCAGAATGTCGAAATTCTGGCTAGAAATGTGTTTAAAATGAGAAAACGTATTTCCCTAAAATAAATTTTCATACTACATATTAAATTTTTCTTAAAAAAATACCTGATTCGAAAAATCAGTCAGAATGTCGAAATTCTGGCTAGAAATGTGTTTAAAATGAGAAAACGTATTTCTCAAAAATAAATTTTCACACTATATATTAAATTTTTCTTTAAAAAATACCTGATTCGAAAAATCAGTCAGAATGTCGAAATTCTGGCTAGAAATGTGTTTAAAATGAGAAAACGTATTTCTCAAAAATAAATTTTCACACTATATATTAAATTTTTCTTAAAAAAATACCTGATTCGAAAAATCAGTCAGAATGTCGAAATTCTGGCTAGAAATGTGTTTAAAATGAGAAAACGTATTTCCCAAAAATAAATTTTCATACTATATAGTATATTTTACATAATATTTTTGAAGAATTTGTGAAGAAATTTAGACTCCTTTGATTTGTTTATTTTTTTCAAAGGCAAATTGAGGTTAAAGTTTATGAACACAAAGAAATTAAAAATCAACTCAAACTACTTTCATTTGAATATAAACGCCTCATCAAGCCAAAATCTTCCTTTTTCTGACACCTTTCACCCCTCTATTGTCAACTATAATGTCTCTTATAACATAACCAATAAATTATTCATGTACTTTGAGTCTTTGACAAATAAAACATATCCAACTGGAAGTTATTCACGAATCCGCAATTATGTTTCACAACTTATCGATTGTGCTTCCTAAAACAACTGATAAGCATTGTTATCTTATGAAACTGTGAAACTGTGAACATAATCTGGAATGCTTTCAAGTTGCGTGTCATTATATGTGAAGGTGTATTCTCTAACTACAAATAAATGGATTAAATTCACCAGAAATTTTCTCACATCAATTTGCGGCAAAGGGATCAGATAACACCCCGAGTTATGTAATTTGATATTTATTTGACGTAACACACGATACTATTTTGAAAGTATATTCTTTCTCACCTGGCAATATAGAAGGTGATTGAGCTGTTAAAGGAAATCGTAGGCAACAATTAATTCAGAATAAATCAAGGCGAATGTTTTTGGAAATTTTATTTTTATACGAACTTCCAATTATTTGCAATTTCTTCAAGTTCTTATGGCTCTTCCTAGAATTTCTTTTGGATTTTAAACAGGTAGGAGGAACTCAAATTGCTTTGTACGACATTTTTACTTTGCCCATAGAAATATTTAACATAGTATTTGTTCAGGCCGATAAGATTTATTTTAATGGATAAATTATTAGATTTTAAGGACTTTATATTTGAAATGTTAAATTAGATTCCCGCCTTTATTTGTAAAACGTGAAGCTCATTCAAAACACATTCACTGATATAAATGTCAAAACAAAGAGAGGATTTTCATATCTCTCTTTCACTTCATCTCGATATTTGATTGCGAGCAGTCGAGTTTTGACTGAGCTCCGCGTAATTAATTTGAATTATTACAATTAACCTTTATACTTTAATTAAACAACTTAAATTAACTAAAACACCATCGTAGTTATTATTGAAGTTTGAATAAGGGTGAGATAAGTGCAGAAAGTGGAAAAGAGCCCAATTTGTCGAGACCGAAAATTGACAAATCAAAGGGCAAAATAACTTAAACTATAGGCCGGCTGATTTACAACCAGTTGGACGTTTGAGTTGAGTGTTCAGGACGAAGGCCTGTACATTTTTGGTCCTTCGAGCCGGAGGGGAGGAACTTAGAAAGATAGAAGAAAATATAAGTTTTCCTGCAAAAACGTGTTCAAACAAAGTTGAACACAAGGAAAAGTAAGGTGAGGACACACAGGTCCAATAGAGCGTTGCTGAAGGTCGCTTAGAGTAGCAGACCCGACCAGAGCTCCACTACAGCCAAAAAAAGAGGAAATTTGAGGATTTCCTAGAAAAACGTTTAAAATCGTTTCGCAAAATAGTGATAAAAAGGTGAGTGTTAGTGTGTAAAAGAAGTTGTGTGAAAAAAAATAACTCAGCAACCACACATTAGTGAAAAGAAGTGCTTGCTTGATAATTCCAGAGAATTTGATTGGAATTATTGGGAGGCACCCACTGAACATCTATTTAGTATCTTTTAGTCTTGTTTCAAGAAAGTTGTCGTGGAGCAGTTCACAACGACAAGCACTAAAAAAAGAGAAAGGTAAAGACGGACGAGACTGTAGTGTTGCAGTTCACAGTTACCGTAGGCTGCATTTATTTGTTTCAAGAAAATTGTTGTTTAGCAGCTCACAATTGACAAAAGAAATTACTCCAAGACCTTCAATCAGGTTTAAGTGAAAAGAAGTGTTGTCTCGATAAGTTCAAGTTGTTGAATTGAATTACCGAGAAGCACCCACTAATAACCGGGTGGACTTATTTCAAGAAATTTGTTGAGTAGCGGTTCACAAACAATAAGTCCACAATTAATAAATTAGCAAGTAGCAGCAAATGAAAAGTGAGTTGGGCTTGTTTCAAGAAGTTTGTCGAGTAGCAGTTCACAAATAACAAGTCCACGATTGTCGAGTAGCAGATCACAATAATTCAAGAAATTTACCGAGAAGCACCCACTAATAATCAGGTGGACTTGTTTCAAGAGGTTTGTCGAGTAGCAGTTCACAAACGACAAGTCCACAACTGTTGAGTAGCAGTTCACAGTCCTGCGTGAAGATGACGATTGACAAAGATATTATGGCCATCAGAAGGAAACGGTCTAGCAATTTAGGCCAGCTCACTCAAGTGTCTAATTTTGTCGAGAACTTCAATCAAGAAACGGACTCAATGAATGCTTTGAAGATTCGGGTTGAAAGAATTGCGGTGTTGCAAAACCGAAACCAAATATATCATGACATGCTGCTAGACATGGTTGATGAGGAAGATGGAATTGAATTGGAATTGGAGCTCACGGAGTTCAATGATCGTTGCTTCTCGATTGGGTTGCTAAGCCAAAACAAATTGGAGTGGATGGTGAAAAAGGTCACCAACGATCAAGGCCGATCAAGTGGACAAAATACAGTGCCACCTATGCCTGTAAAGAGCTTCTCAGGTGACGATGTCCTAGGTTGGACAAATTATAAGGAACGTTTTGCAATTGCTTATGGACATTGCGATGATCTCAACAAGTTACTGAGATTACATGATACGCTGACTGGTCTTGCGTTGCGACACATTCAGTCTTTAACTCTAGTAGCTGCAAATTACCAAGTAGCCTGGGGTCTTTTATGTAAGAAGTTCGAAGACAAGCCACATTTGGTTGGAGTTCTGGTTGCGCAACTATTGGAGTTGCCATCACTCACTAAGGAGGATGGACCAGAGCTCAGCGAGTTGGTAGACAACGTTACACTAAAGATTGCTGCACTCAAATCCCTGGAACAGCCAACTGATCAATGGAGTGCGATTCTCGTGGGAATTGTAGCTGCCAAGTTGGACAAACTCACAAGAACATTCTGGGAATCAGAATCATCCGTGGATGGGAGCGTGCCAACGTGGCTGTTCATGAAAGAAAAGCTGGAGTGCCGAGCCAAGGTGTTGACCACGATGGCTAGTAAGGAGGAGCCATTGCTAGTGGGCAATGAAGAGAAACAACAACGTTTCAAAAGACCAATCAGTAAGGTGATGGCAGCGATGACAAGCAATCGCTGTGTGTGCTGCTATGGGGACCACAGGCTAGCGAAGTGTGCTAAATTTGAGCAGCTAACAGTAGCTGACAAATATGAACTTCTGAAGAAGTTCAGATGCTGCTTCCGATGTCTCAATGTAGGGCACAATAGCACGGATTGTCACACTAAGGAACAATGCGATAAATGTAACAAGCCACACCACAAAACATTGCATCTGGAACCGCAACCAAGGCAACCAGATAACAAGGAGCCACCACCTAAGCAACCTGAAACCAAGGAGCAAGGTTCTGTGGCCACACACGTTCATCATGCAGACAAAACAAAGTATGTTCTGCTAACAACAGCAGTTGTGATGATGCAAGACAGTTTTGGAAAGCTGCATAAATGTAGAGCTTTACTAGATAATGGCTCTCAGGAACACTTTATGACCGAGGCAATGGTACAGAGACTGAGTTTACAAAAAACCTCAGTTTCATTCCCTGTTGAGGGAGTGAACGATACAACATCTCAAATTACCTCATCAGCTAAGGCGATTATGAAACCACTTGAAGGAGATGATAGTTGGGAGATGAAATTCTTGGTGGTCAAGAAGGTGACCAGTGAATTACCCTCAATTCACGTAGCAATTGATAATTGGAACATTCCTAAGGGTTTTAACCTGGCTGACCCAGGATTTAATAACCCAGACAAGATCGATCTATTAATTGGAGCAGCACTATTCAGCAAGGTTCTAACGGGTGGAGTACTTACATTAGCACCTGGTCTTCCAAGACTATTTAACACACTGCTAGGCTGGGTGGTGTCAGGTGAGGTGGACCTCCAAAGGACAGAGAAGAGTGTTGTCAAGCAAGGACCAACGCCAAGCATTTGCAATCTGATGACTAACCGACCGATGATGAACGAAAAGAGAAGTTCTCTACCGCAGAGAACTGCTATCCAGCCAATAAACAAACTGAACGCGAGCTTTACCAGAACTCTTCAACGTGCGACACAGATGGTCGTGCTGTTGTGAAGAGTTCGACAGATAGCTCTACGATAAAAGAGACAAGGCACATAGCTACTAGGAAGCTAAATCAACGACTTGACTGGTTGAACAAGAAACCAGTACTGAAGAAACTAGACGCTGCCGTCACAAGTCATGAGCAGTTAGGAATGATGATTGTTCCACCAGAAGAGGTGGATACCAGAGACGAAGTTTTAGCAGCTCGGAACAATTTGGGCGCTGCTGTGATATTCCAACATAAACAGAAGGAGATTGTGGCCACTAATCAAAAACTATTGGCCAAGAATGAACTGAAACAGAAACAACCGCGCAAAGTTTCCACTACCAGAACCCCTATCAAGGCTCTATCTAAAAACTGGGACAAACAATTGGACCCCCTCTATCAAAAACGATGGAATGCCTGGAGTGAAAAGATGAAATCTTTTAATTTAACTACCGTACCTAGGGGTCATGAAAAGGTGCTGCCTTTGCTAGAAGCTAAAGGAAAGATTAAAGTGGGTGGCAGGTTGCAAAACACCAATTTGCTGGAGACTCAAAAACAATCAAAGTGGTTGCCAACCAAGACTGCAACAAGCATTGTTGACGTACTCTATAAAGAAAACCTGCACAAAGGAGCCTTGAAAGCAAAGGTCAGACAACTAAGTAATGGTCATAGAAGTGACCAGCCGAGGTCCTGAAACAAACCTAAACACGTCCGTGTTAAAAATAGTGGCAAGCCACTGAAGGGAGAATGTTCAGGCCGATAAGATTTATTTGACTGAGCTCCGCGTAATTAATTTGAATTATTACAATTAACCTTTATACTTTAATTAAACAACTTAAATTAACTAAAACACCATCGTAGTTATTATTGAAGTTTGAATAAGGGTGAGATAAGTGCAGAAAGTGGAAAAGAGCCCAATTTGTCGAGACCGAAAATTGACAAATCAAAGGGCAAAATAACTTAAACTATAGGCCGGCTGATTTACAACCAGTTGGACGTTTGAGTTGAGTGTTCAGGACGAAGGCCTGTACAGTATTGATAGAACAAAGTAGGCTAAAATTCTGAGAATAATCAGCTCATCAGCTGATTTGTTTATTGGAAGCGTGGAAAATATTTTTGATTAAAAAAGTAATTTCAAGTAGAATTTATCTATTTAACTTTATTCAATTCATAAAATACAAAATGCTGATAAATTTTAAAATCTAGTGACAAAAAATTACAAATCAAATTTGATTAAATAAAAATATTTATTTTTGTGTTTTCAAAAATTATATTTATCTTTGAAAACTATCGATATTCTTAACATTTCAGGGTTCACAATAAAGTTCTAGGTTGTGATCTCTACTTAAATTTGACCGTCATTTTTTTAAGAGATTCAATCAAGGCAAGATCATTAAAATCCTTGGACAAGACAACTGTTTTCAAATTACTTTGAAGAATAGTTGCAAGCTTAAATTTTTCGCTAGATGACACATCCAAGTACTCTAGGGACTCTAAACTTTCGAAAGAAACATCATGAAAATTCTCTAAGGTTAATTTTTTAAGCTGACGGTTGCACTCTACGAATTCATTTGGTCTAGAGGAGTACCTATTTGAAAATACCATTTCCTGAACGTTTGGTAAGCTTCTCATCTCAGTGAACTTACAATCGTACCACTCAACTTTCTTCAAGTTTGGAAGTTCGCATAAAATGTTCAGCAGATCATGGTTGACGTCAAAGTTCTCGCATTTTAATGTTTCCAATCCTCGCAAGCACTTGATAAAAGCAAGTTCTCCGTCGGTCATCTCCATTGCTGTAAAATATGGCCCTTTAATGTAAACATTTTTAATGGAGTGATTTACACTTAAATTGAATTTAGCATTTCCTTTTTCATTCAAATGAATAAACAGGTAGCTCAAGTTTTGAACCTTCCAAAATTCTTCAAAGCCCTTTATTTCAGCCTCTTCCCATTCGATTTCATTTGTTTCAAAACTCAAGCTTTGCAATTGAAATTGATATTTTAGCAAATTTTCTGCTTTGAACAAACTTGGATGACAAAAATGCACCAAAAACAGAAAATCAAGCTTTGGCTGAGTAGCCAAAAATTCTATAAATTCATCATTGGTTTCTTTTTCATTTTCTAGCTTAAAAAAACCAAGAGTTAACGAAGTGATGTTTGCACTTTTAAAATGTCTCAGAAGCTTGATGTTACTACCGAATACTGTTACACTTTCAAGTTTTCTCAAATCTGCAGCATTTGTATCATCAATTTTTAAATCATTCTCATATCGTACGTCAGACATATATATATATTTCAGGTTGCTTAGTTTCTTCAACATCGTCTGGAAGTCCGAAGCTTTTATCAAGAGGTCATTTAGACAAATTGAGACGAGCGTCTTTTGGAAGTGATTTACAACAAAGCTGACCTCATCGCTACAATCATATATTTCTCCATCTGGTCCATAATATTGCAATGATTTGATTCTTCTTGTACTAGACTCCAAAACTTTCAAATCATTTCCATGTTGCCACTTTAATAAAATTTGCTGGAAAGTCATCGATGATTCCAAAAGTTCATTCATGGAGGTGTTGATCAGCGCGAGATTCAATAAATCATTTTTATGCAGTCTCTCGAAAATATTCTCCAAAACTTCCAGCGGCAGACTGAGCAATGATCTCATCTCAACTGTTGGTGGCAATGCTTCAGATAGTTGAGCTAGATTCTCCGAAGATTCATTTCTTGACATTATGCTAAAACAACACTTTTCAGAATTTTATTTGAAATAATAAAGATGTGTTCAGGATGATTGTCACAAAAGAACTAAACTACAGAAACAAGAAGCTCCTGTATTTATGAGAGCAAAAATATTACCTGGTAGCTCAAAATGTATCGAAAATGAACTTTGAAAACCAATAGAAAGGAACTGAAACACAAAATGAACACAAAGCCTTAAACTCGAGGGGTTGGTAATGGCAGTTGATCTTTGTCGAAGCAAAAGTTGCTCAGAGTAGCTCAGTAAGTTGTTCAGCTGCTCAGCAAGTTGCTTAGTTGCTCCTTTGTAAATAAAATCACTAGAATTTTTATCTCACATTTAAATTAAATTAATTAAATTCAAATTTTATATCGAGCAAAAAGATTTGTTCAATTTATTTATTTGATTAAACTAAAAGCATCTAAGTGTGCGTTGCTTTTATCAAAATATCTGTCATTAATTTTGCTACAACAAATATTTTTACTTTATCTACTAATTTACAATTTATTACAATTTAATAGTTTTTCAAATGATCACTTAAATATAACCTCCATCTTCATCTTAAGAACTTCAATATTCTCCTTAAGATCTTCGATATCCTCTCGTCTAGGCAAAATAACTTTCTTCAAGTTCTTATGCCGAATGAGCTCTCCCAATAGTTCCTCGTTATAACCAAAAGAAGACATATCCAAGAACTCTAATTCCTTCAAAGCCTGAATGGTATAAGACCAATCATTGCTACAAAGCTCTCCGTTATAAAAGTTGGCACTTAGACATATCAAAGTCAACTTCTTTATTTGGCGGTTACATTCGAGGAAACGATTGATCGAAATCCCCATCCCATTCTCAAAGATCATTTCCTCAATGTTTGGTAAGCTTATCATCTCTGTGATGGTACAATCCATCAAGCGAATTTTCTTCAAGTTGGGCAGTCCATCTAAAACCTTGAGTAAATCATGATTGATTTCATAGAACGAGCACTCAAACGTCTCCAATCCTTGCAAACGACTCAAAAGTGAAAGAACTTCAGCAGTGAAAGATCTCTGGTCGCTAGCATTCAGAAATCTGGCAATCTTAATGGAGTTGTTATCTTGCATCTCAGACTCATCTTCACTAAACTTCATTTTTTCAATTTTAAAATTCACATCTGTCAGCAAAGGTAAAGATAAGATGGTTTTCAAATAAAGATCTCCTTTCATATTGACATTGAAAATAACTTGAATTTTTGTCAAACTGGGAGCCAAAAAGTCTCCAAAACCTTTAATTTCTTGGTCTCCCCAAATAGAATCATTTATCTGAATGTTCAAGAATTGCAATTGGAACTTGCACTTCTCTATTGTGTCCTCGTTGAAAATTGTGCTAGGTGATGTGTCCTTTAATGTCAGATGAGTGAGGTTATGTTGGTTAACGAAGAAGTCTCTGGATTCCTGGATATCTTCCTCAATATTGTCTTTAAATCGATCAGACTTGTAAGTAAGCTCGCAAGTTGTAAGTTTAGAGTTCTTGAAGTGTCTGAGAAGCTTCATATCACTACCTGTAACTGTTAGATCCTTGAGATTCTTAAGATCTGCCAAGTCTTCACTAATTTCAGTACTTTCATCATTCTTCACGTAACTTAGCGTTATCACCGACAGTCTTTCAAGTTTCTTCAATATTATCTGGAATTCATCAGCTTTTATGGGCATCAGAAACAATTCCAGCTCCTCTAGACTCTTTTGATATTTATCCACCGCAAAGTTCAAGTCCCTATAACAATCCATATCCTGAAGTCCATTGTAAGACAGAGACTTGTAAAACCTTTTGCTAGCCTTTAAATTATCCACATTACTCTCAAACTGCATGTTGAACCTGACCCTTGCTTGAAAAGTCTCCAAAGATCCCAAAAACTGATTTATGAATTTTGAAGACTCAGAGAGTCTAATCAAATCTTCCATGTTGACATTCTCAAAGATCACGTCTAATACTTTTGGTGGTAGATTCAAGAACATGCTGATATCTTCTGGTGGTGGAATATCAGTGGACTTCTGAACTGGTGGGAGGAATTCAAAAGTTTGCCTTTTCCAAATTGGCTTTTTAGAGATTTTTACTTTGACCATTTTGATTGTTGGTTAAATTTGTAGGTTAAAGTTTGTTTATATTTGTGAAGTGTTTTGGTTGATTGTCTCAAGAAAACTATAAGTAATTGTTTATTTTACCGAGTATTTATATATTAAGGATATCCTTGAAATTGTTAAACCTTAATTATTTAAACCTTAAAATAAAAATCCTGAAAAATATAAATTTTAATCCTTTACTAATGACTTATGTCAATTAATGGTTTATATACCAAGTAAGTGACCAATTTTAATTAGAGTTGAATAAGCGATTCCTAATTGTTAATTTAATTCCAGGCAAAAAGATTACAAATCATTAATATTATTTTAAAAACCAGAAAATTTGTATAAAAATTTTGAACAAACCAAGCTACCCATGAAAGAAAAAACATGTCCAAAAATCCTTTAATTTTCGATGAATCAGTATCGATTAATTACCTAAACAATCACCCTCCATACACCAATCTATTTCAGCTTCACGGTATCTATATCATTATCCCACATACATCTATCTCTATACCCTACATTGATTGGGTTACATCAGTTTAGGTTACATAACACTTTTGATTGATTCCGTATTGACGCTCCCACATCTCAGCCTTTCACGCAAACCATCTGGGGAAATCAAATTCATCGCTTATCCTTCAAATTAATTTTCTATTTCAAAACGCTCAGGTGTCTTATCACAAAGAAAATGTGGGAAACTCAAGGAAAATTGGGTGAAAGTGAATAATTGAGTAAATATATGGGGCAAATAATAATTTACATGATTTGACATACTTTGATTTAATCTAATGTTTTTTATCAAGAGTGGAATGAAATTCTGATAAAAATGGCGCCAACCAAGCAACCTTAGCAAAAATATTTTTTTTTCATAATAAAAAATAATTTCCACCAAAAATCGCCCAAGATCTCAATGTCTTTCTTAAAAAACAATAAAAACCCGAAAATTTCCCTTCAATCTGCCTCTATCTGCTCCATTTGTCGTCTCCGCCAATAAAACAGCTCAGTTTGGTGCTTTATGGTTCAAAAGCAAATACTAATTGCTTCCACAACATAAAGTCGTCATTTGATGGAACTTATTAAGCAAGAAGCATCCTGGTACATCCAGTAACTAACTGCTGCTCTTAGAGAAAAGCCCCAAAAGCAATTTTCATGCATATCAATCATTGCTCATCGCCAAATTACTTCAAATAAACTCGGCAACAATCCTCATAAATTAGGCAAGCAAAAGATCCTCTTTGATAGGCGAGTTAGACTATCAGCAACTGTATAAAGAGAATTTGAGGTAATAACACTGGAAAAGATGAAGAATTTTCCATTCACTATAGAGTTTTTTAATATTTTGATTATTTTCCCCTTTTACTAAAAATTACTAAAAATTACTTAATACTTTCAACAGTGTAAGCTCTAATCACTGAAAACACCGAAAGCAGTCGCATAAATTATCTAGTTTCCCTAAAGATAATGGAGCTAGTCACAAAGTGGGCTCTCTCTCAGGAACAAAGTTGAAGATTAAAGCGCAGAGGAAGTTTTTTTTATTAAGGCCATAATACATATTTTCAGCAAAATCTTCAAGACAAACAAATATAAGCTTGCAAGATCTTCCATTTACACGCTTCCCTACACCAATCCAACATTAAACCATTAAAGCATTAGAGGAAATTGAAAAGCATGTAAGAACCATAAATAATGGGGCCGAGCAGGCAAAACTGGAGAATGGTAAACAATAGGTCCAATAGGAACTTCTGGAAGACAATTAAAGGAGATTATTGTATTATTGTGTTTTGAGCTAACAAAAGGTAAATTTCAAGAAAGGAAAGTGAAATATAATTCTCCACAATTACACTCTAAAGGACTTTGGCACAATCTTTGGGATAATGTCTTGAAATCGAGCAAACGGAAACTTTTGTGTCTTGCTATTCATTTTTGTTTATTGTCCTGTAATAAAAGGTTATTTCACATTCGAGTTGATTAAGTGAAAATTTAAATTGAAATTTAGATTAATTGAATATTTGGAAGTTTGAGATGTTTTTGTTTGAAAAGTCACTCGTTTTTAGGCAAGTCATAGGTTTGATGAGGAGCCTAAATGTTCAGTGTCGTTGAACTTAATAAATTTAAGGATTTTGTAGAGATTTTCAGTTTTTTGAATTTTTTCGATATAGAAAAATTGTCGAGGTTGCCAAATTTAATAAAAATAATCATCATAAGTAGGCGCCAATTTTTCAGGAATAGAATTTTCCTAAATCTCTCAGACTCACATTTTCCAAATTTTCAAGCACATTTTCGAGCATTTTTCGAGCAATTTACACATTTCAGCTCGGAAATCACGTAATAGCAACAAAAAAACGTTGCTCCTATATTTCATGCAATGTTTGGAAAAATTCATAAAATTATTGACTGAATGTGATTTTAATACGAAGTCTGTATTAACTTCTGGATTGCAAAATAATTACAACAAAAACAACTTACGAGATGACACATTTTAACCAGAAACTTCCATCAACAACAAATCACACCAAAAAGTGTGCTCTGGAGCAATTGACCATTGTTTCAACTTGCCTTTGTGTCAATTTGGTGTTTGCAGAATTGTTAGGTAGTTTTCTATTTCAGTTTGGCTTTGGTTCTACATTTGTTGAGAGGTGCAATAGAAAATTAAAAAGAATATATTTTTGTAATTTATTGGATTAGATTCGTTTGACGTTAAAAGTGGAAAATAATGGATGCATCCAATAATAATGAAGCCCAAAGGCTGAAAATGGAGAAAGATAAGAAAGATCGTGAAATCTCCTCTAGTGAAGCAGATTATGCAGAAAACTTGAAGAAAGAGGTGATTTTTATTTTGATCACGGTGACCTTTGATTTTATTATTTATTTTTTTTAAATATATTAGCAACACAACTTAGACATCCTGGCTTTGGTTGTTGGAACTGATTTGCGAGCACCAAAAAACTCCCAAAAAAGTAAACCTGGTAATTACAATTAAATTCTTAAAAAAAAAAAAACATTTAATTAATTATCCTTTTAATATCGACAGAGAAGCAGTAAAAGTGGCAACGATGCCATCTCCACAATAATTTGATCACACATTTTTTAACTCGTCTTTTTTAAACTGTAGAAAATTAATTATTAAACAATAAAGTTCATTTTAAAGAATATTAAAAATGTTATTGGAAATCCACCCCTGCTTTAAAAAAATTCACCACAAGCCTCGATAAATTGAAATCACTAACACACTTGCACACTGTGAAAGTCTTTTCATGGCACACTGATTTTTTTTTTAACCGCTTAACATTTCCAATTTCCTCAAATAATATTTTTCTTATTTTCTTTAAGATTTTTGTATAAAAAAACGCCAGAGAACGTGAAGAAAAGCCAGAAAACTGGCAAAAAGCTGTGCGAGAAGTGTACATGGGAAATGTAGCGTGTAATAATGTGTAATAGATTTACATATTTATTGCCAAAAGAGCAGAAAAACTATTTTAGTGGTTGCAGGAAAAGTCTCACAAGGATAATAACGGAAATGCTGGATATGACAAAATTGAGTAGAATGACAGCAAAAGATGATAAAGTTTTATTTTATCTTCGTCTTGATTCTTGTGATGCTTTCAAATCTAGTTCTTGGTAGGATGAAACATATTTTTTTAGAAGAGGGAAAATTGTGGCAAAGGTAACATTCCATTTTAAGCAAGTCAGCAGTGAGTGGAAGGAAGTGCTGAAAAGTGAAAATGCTAATTTTTAGGAAGTTTGAGCAAATGCTGACACTTTATTAAATTGAGATGATGACAGAAGCTGGTGGTGGTGAAAAAAAGGAAATCTTGAAGAATTCCTAAGAAAATTTTGAATTTTAGAGAAACAATCAAAGTAGCCATTGAACTTTCCAAAGTATTATTTAAAAATCGTCTTGACAAAAGATAAACAAAATTTTTTTGCAAAGCCTACTTTGATGCATTTTTATAAAATTGCGGGTAAACATTTGAATATTCCAATTTACATTTCAGGAACAGAAAATTTATGTTTTAAGGCTTTTTCCATTTTATTTGCACAAAAGTAAGTTTTTTGTACACGAAATTACACTAAATTTATGCATTAAACTGTCTTTTTCCAATTGATGTCATAAAAATGGAAATTTGTAATAAAAATATGGAAAATTTTCTTTTCCAACTCCAACAACTATAAAAGTGAATAATGTTAATGAAATGGAAATGTTCAAGGAAAAATCTCATTATTTTTGTGCTGCATAATTTTTCGTTGACTAAATAATTTTTCTTGGGAGCTGAGCATTGACTAAATATGGAAATAAAAATTGTTTCGAATTCATTCATAAATTCATCAGAAAGCAGGTTTCGAAATTTTTCAGAACTTATAATTTAAAAATTTTTTCTGAAGAGACCGAAAAGTCGTTCCGAGGTCTGGGGCAAATTATGTAAACACCAGGCTGATCCTCAAAAAAATTTTCTGGACGAATTGATTCTAAGACTTTTTCAAAAAAATTGTCTGGTACCACCAGATGACCCCAGGTGACTCCCAGCAGGTAGTGGACCAAACATTTTTCCCGACTCAACTCATCATCTCAAACATTTTCTGAAAAAAAAAACACAGCTGTATCTCTAGTTTTTCAAAAAAAATGTTTTTGTATGGAAAACTCGACTTTGGATCACGGAAGTGGTTCTGGTGACCTAACCGGTGGAGTCACCATCACCAAAAATATCAGGTGCACGATGGGAAGAGATACCAAGTCGATTGGCATCAAAAACCAGAATGGGAGTTCAGATCGATCGTTTACAGTAACACAACAACAGAACCACCGAACCACCAGGCACACGGCCCTTAGTTTTTCGCATTTCACGGGTCGGGGGTTCAAATTTTAACAGGAATTTTCTTCAACTCAATACGGACAAAAAAATATGAGATAAATACAAGAAAAATGTGTTTTCTTACTTCCGGAGAAGTAAATATTCATTCATAAATTCATCAAACTTTAAATTTTCCAAATCTGATCCAAAAATCCTTGCAAATTCTGTAAACACACAGAAAATACTCAAAACAATTGAATTTCCAGAATGACCACATTTTATGCTTCAATTAGAAAGTTTGCTGAAACCATATTTCCTCTGGGCGAGTGCAATAACGCAACAACAAATACAAGATGTGTTTTCTTCCGCCCCCAATATTTTTTGGATATTTTTGCAACATTCAGTTAAACATATTTAAATTTAGTTTGAAGAAGTTCTTAATTGGAGACGTAACAAGTGAGAAATAGTGAGGAGGGGAAAATACTTGATTATACTTTATAGTGTAAACCCTGCAATCCAACAATTATAATTTTTCAAAGGCTACTAGAAATAAAATTTTTTATAACACAAAAATAAATAATTTTTTTAATTAACTTTTATTTGTAATTTTTTGTCACTAACATAGATTTTAAGTTTAATTCATTTAATCAGTTATTCACCGGTTGATTGCTCTATTGCCCTATAATTATCAAACATTCAGCAATCATTGAGACAACAAAACCGTCAACCCTTTTTTGCAAGATCTCAGATAAATTCGTGCTTATTAAACTTGAGAAATCCTCTACAAATAAAAATTGCAAATTGCTTGTCTACCACTTAGATATAGCCGTTATTAGATTTTTTGAGGTTTTCCGAGATTATTTCGAGTTTTGTTAAATAGAAATTTGGGTTTGACTTTACAATGTCGCCACGTGCTATTAATTTGAAGGTTAGAATTGAATTTACCCTCTAAAATCTAGAATGAATGAAAATTGTGGTTTGAAACCACAAAACTATCCACTAAACCTCAAATAACCTCTAAAAACTTCCATCGAAATATTTTTGTTTTCATTCTTATAAATCTTACTCTTCTTTAACCTAAAAAATATAATTTAAAATGTCACACTTTATCTATAATCAACAGGTTTTCTTTATGATATATTTTTTGTAAAGAGCAAAATTAATCCGAAACTAATTAAAAATTGTTAAATTGGCACCTTTTGTTGTTCTTTTTTTTTTTATAAATCATAAAAATTAATCCAGGGGTCGTCCATGCATATACAAAAAAATATCACATTCATTTTTTTCTCATAAATTGCGTTAGAAAGTCCTTGCACCACTAAAACAATGAAATATGTATTAGTTAGTTCAACTTTTAGTGTCAAGGACTTTACCGATAAAGTGTTTTTTCTACCCAACATAAATCGTAGTGTACGTTAATTAAATTTTTAATCAATTGGAAGAGCAAACGATAAAAACTACTAAGCAAGTTTTGAGGGTCGAGGGGTTAATAAGTTAATTTGGATTGGCGTGGCTTTTATTTGAAGGAAAAAAGTATCAACGTAGGCCAAAAAATTATGTAGAATTTCAAATGTCGATAAAATGTTAATTAATCTTAATCGATTAAAGATTCAATGATTTAAAAATAAAATAAAATGTTCAAAAAAATAAAATAAAAGCCCCGCTTATCTAAAACCTTTCTCAAACCCCTCCCCTTTCAAATAACTATTTATAAAAATTTTGTAAGCCTCAACAAAAAACCTCCGTCCGAAAAATAATTTTGTAAGCCAAAATTTCCAGTTTTCTTCAAAATTGGATTATTCTCTTTAGTATTTTTGTTTGTTTTTCTTTTGTCTGTAAATTCGAAAGGTTTGTGAAATTTTTGATAATCTGAAATTTGTCATCATTCAATTGTTTTTTTCTTTTAAGTTAAGGCTTTTTTTGTTTTTTCGAAATATTTTTATAAAAAATACTTTACTTTCGATTTTGTGAGTTTTTTTTTTAAATATTAAATTAAAGGAGTTTTGGTTCCTTGAATATTTAGTTTTTAGTATGTGTGTCCCGGGTGTGAATTTTATTTGAAGAGCGAGATATTTATTTTATTTTCAAAATGATTAATCCGGAATCAATTCAAAAAACAAATTTTAAATGAAAAATTAATTTTGAGGAAATCGATTAAAAATTTTAATTGATTAATCAGAATTTGTTTTTAATTTTTTTTTACTATTTAACCCTCAAAAAATTTCACACACGAGACGGAAAATTAAAAGTACTTTGTTTATTTTATGTTTGTTGCGTTTTTTTATAAATTTATAAATTTTTCAAACAAAATAAACATTTAAATGAAATTCATAATAAAATAATATCCATTGTCAACTTATAAACTAAATGCGATCTAGAACATTATTTTTTAACCAATAATAATAATTTTTATCAGACAATTTAAATCAAAAAAATTTCCAACTAAACTATTTAAACTTTCCAATTTTCAATCAAAAAATTCTAAATATTAAATTTTCTACATACATAATTTTCCAAATTTCTCCAAATTTAAAAAAATTTCTAAAAACTTTTTTTTTAATTTTTTTCACAGTTAATTATTCAAAAAAAATGTTTTAATTCATCTACAAAATTTTTTGTTCAAAGGTCATTAATGATCTCTATAAATGATTTTATTTCACTACTATACATTTACAAATATTTTAATTAAACTTCATTTTTTTTTTGCTTAGAACTAGGTGTTTTAACAGTAATACTAGAGTCCGCGAGTCACTCTACGTGTTTAATTTCATTGAGCGGAGCCCAGCGACAAAAAAATTTACATCAAAACTACAATTAAAAAATACACTAGACTGAGTGTAAATTTTATGTATTCATGTGTATTCATGTTGTATTCACATGCATTCATGTTTATTTAATTGCATTTACATGCATTTAATTATTGAAATAACTATTTCTCCGTAAAACTACACTGAGCCAAGTGTATTCATGTGTATTCAAGTTGCATTCACATTGTATTTAAACAAACAACTGAAATCTTCAAAAACTATATCCCGAAAAGTACAATATCCTTAATGTATTCTTAACTTTTGTATTCTCATGTATTCACGGTGTGTGTATTCACACAATATTCACTTGCTTAGGCTCCGCGCACTCACAAAAAATGTCGCCCTAAAAACTACAAGTACATTCTTTCCTTTAATATATATATATGCGCAGCAGTTACTCCAAAAAGTTGATATAGTAGCGCTGTGGTCACTGAGACGGCTGATGTTGATGCTCACTAGATGGAACTAAAAGCAATTATTACAATGAAATATCGTCATTTAGGATAGTTTCAAGTAGCATTTACTATTCAGAGCTTCGTTGGGAGTGTAAGGGCCGGGAGTGGAGGCAAAGCCACCTGGTTGAGGCACTCCCATGTACTTTTGACGCACCTCCCGGATTTTTAGCTGCAGACTCTGTTTGTTCGGGAAAATATCACTGTGGCCAATCTGCAATTGAAAAAAAAATAATTGTAAAAAAAAATTTCGATAAAAAAATCGATAAATCGAAAATTGATTAATCAGATAAGCTCAAAAATCTTCAATTAATCAATTATATAGATTGATGATTAATAAAAATCGCTATTTAAAAAAAAAAAATATTTTTGAAAAATAAATCAATTAATCGATTAATACTGATGTATGTATATAAATAATCACTTGAAAGGTGTTGGTGGCCTGCGTTGAAGGAAACATGCCATGATCCTGAAACAATTGCATGACCAACTGGCGTCTCTGCTCCAAAATTTTGCGATGCCCTTTCTCCGCTGCGTCCACTGTTGATGCGGCTGATCTTTGCTGAGATGGTGTTTTGGGAGTGCGGGGCGATCGATCTGATTCGTCTGAACGCAGTTGCTGCTCAATGTTAAAATCAGGCGGGAAGAATCGATTGCCCATAATGAAAGAGCTGGCAGATGGTGTGCAGGAAGATATGGCACTTAATTGATCCGACTGCTGGTCTTCTTCGGCTAAAAAATTTAATTTTGGTTTAGAAATCGATTTGTGTTTTTTTACATGATTAATCAAAAAGTGCATCCATTTATATATATAATTTTTTTTTTAGAAGAATAATCGATTAATTTTTTTCTAATCAATTTCGATTTATAATCGATTAATCAGCAAAATTATTTAAAATCGATACTAAAATCGATGAAACTTTTTTGATCGATAAATCGATAAAAACTATTGAATTCAATTAATTTAAAAGAATTTTTAGAAAAGGTTTTAAAATCGATTAATCGACAATAAAAGTAGAAACATACCAGCTTTCTGCAACGTCTGCGGCTTCTTGCGATAGCTCTGAGTAAACACACGTGGAGATGATGGCACGGAGATAGCACTAGAGATGGCGCTGGGCGACTGACAGTCTTCTGGCTTAAATTGCGGCAAAAACTTGAATTTATGCTCAAAGTCAACTTGTCTCAAAACACTGAAAAGAATATTGTTAGTCTTAAATTGAAATAATTGAATTGTAAAAATTGATCTTACTTATCCGAATCCTCCATTTTATTCTTTTTGAACATTTTAACATGATCGTCAAAATTAGCAGAAGTGGGCGTTGGGAGAGCAGATGGCACGGAAGTTGATGGACAAGTGAGTGGGTCCATATAAGAACTTTCACTCAGCGATGAGCTGGATGATGACGAGGAAGTGACTGAAGAAAAATAAAATTTATTTTAATAAAATCATAATCACTGATTAATCAGTATTTTTTTGATTAATCAGTGATTTTTTTTTGATTAATCCGATTTTTTTTTAAATGAAAAAAAAAGCAAATCGATTAATTGATTTAAAATCAACTCACTTGTATTTTGCCGTCTTTGAAGCGGAGCTTTACCCAGTTGAGCTGGAGTTGGCGCCAAAACAAATTGTTTACTCTCTGACTGATCCTCCTCCTTGGTCTCACAACTAGTTGCAGTCGTCCCATCATACTCACTAGACTTTGGAGTAGCTGGCAAATTCTTAATTGTCGGTGATTCTGGTTCTTGTTTTATATTAAGCAAAGCCTGCTGTTGTTCACGAATATAATTCGATTGTTGTTGTTGTTGCTGTTGTTGTTGTTGTTGTTGCTGAGCGATCATAAAACTTGGAATTTTTCCTTGTATCACGTACTGGAGGGGCTGATGATGTTTCGTGATGGTCGATGTGACGGGGGGCATATGATTGTTATGATTGTTGTTCGTCGAGGTGAAAATTTTCTGATTCATGTACTCCTCTTGCATCGGAAGGAAGGTGAGCTAAAAAATAGTGAATACACGTTAATACACCTGAATACACGTCTAAGAAATTTCAATTTAAATAAATTGATTCAATTTTGAAAAAAATAAAAGTTTTGAAAAATATTTGAAGCATGAATACATTTTTTTCATGAATACAAAAATTTTAAGAAAAAAAACCGTTAAAATTAAATTCATTTCTAAAATTAAAATAAAAAACTCACCTGCTGATTAGTATTTAAGGCCAGCATAATGGACTTTTGATTGGACATCATCGCGTTACCAAACTGCTGCGCCTGACCCATGGATTGCTGCGTTGGGGTGCCCACAAACGTCTGGTGCCCAGCTGATGAATTCAAAGAATTCAAAGAATTCAAGGAATTCAAATTGGTGGAATTGATCATTAGAATGGATTGCAAGTTATTCTTATTATCGACAGTATTACAATTATTGTTAATAAGGAACTTTTTGGTTCCTTTGTTAGTGTTAGTGTTGGCGCTGAGCAGTAATTCGTTAAGTGACCCTTGAGTTAGTACAATAATGCCGCCAGAGGGCGCTTTGTTAGTAGTTTGCTGCGTTTGCACCATTTTTTGGACCTTCTGGAAGCTGCCAATCGTCTCCTGCGCACTATTCTCAATAAAAATTGTCTCGTAGATCAGCTCCTCCTCTTTCACTTGATTCACCTGGTTCACCTGGTTTTGACTCACTTGATTCATTTGATTCACAAAGATGGCCGCCGAATTATTGTTAACATTAATAACATTCAAACAGTTAGAATTAGAATTAGTAGAAGTAGTGTTAGTGGATGAGCATGATTGGGTGGACGAGGACGAATGAGCTTTATGAACGCCGACACACGTATTAGTAGTGTTAGATGGCTGCACAACATTGACAACATTCAGGACATCCAGAACATCCATTTTACCTTCTGACTGGGAGCTGGCGTACAAAGATCCATTACTGGCCGATTGTGGAGAAGCTGACGGCACAGCTGGGAAATTGAAAATTGTGCTCGCCTGCTCGCTTTTAATGTTTGGAGTCGTTGTGAAAAAGAACTGTGGATCTCCTTTGCTGGTTTTTGGAGACTGAGGCATCGTTTTGAAGGCGCCACCTTGAAAATATCAAAAAAATATTAATAAAAAATTTAAAAAAATAAAAAAATAAAAAAATAAAAATTGATTAATCAGAAAAAAAAAATTGATTAATCAGACAAAATAAAAACTAAATTCTTGAAAATTTTCAAACCTTTTGGTTGGAAGGGCATCACACCAATTGGATTTTTGGGGCTATTATAAGTCGCATAAATGGGCATTGGTGAGTAGTTCAACATTGTCTCATTTTGCTGCAACATTGGATTTATCGGCTTCGGTTTTCTTGTCACATCACCGTTCTGGCTCGAGTCCATGATCTTTGAAAGAAAAAAAACATTGTGAAAATTTAATTATTTTTTTAAGGTTTTTAATTTTTTTAAATTTATTTTAATAAAACTAAAATTTGACAAAATCACCAACCTTATCACCATCAAAATTTGACTCCACATCTGAATCCGTGACCTTTTCGGCACATTTCAGGTCAATCTCCATGCTGGGATCAGATGATGGAACTTCAGATGCATCCACACACATTTCATTGTTGGCCTTCAATTGTCGCTGATAATCATCACTTCCAGCTGAATTTTCATGAAAATATCAAAGAAATTCACGTTAGGTATAACATTTATTTGTTATGTCAAAAAATATTTGGTCAAAGTGTGCAATCAATAATTTTTATTTTTTTTAATCAAAGTAAGCGATGAATTATTTTGATAACAATGTTTTTTATATTTTGAAAATATTCACTAAAAAAATATTGACAGGATTTTGAAGATTTTTTGCTTAATCAGCAACTTTTGTAAATATTGTTTCAGCAAGTTAGTTTTGAAGAAAAACAGAAGTGGAGCCCCAAAAATCATATTATCTAAACATTGGGTTCGATTTAATGTAAACAATGGAATCAAATGTCCCAACGTTCTAACAAAAACTCTGCTAATCGGAATAAATTTGGCACAAAATCCAAAAATATTGGTAAATTTCCAAGAAAACAACAAACTCTTTACCATATTTCTGCTGCTCTGGTGGTGTGGTGTCCATTTCTTCTCCATTTGCGTTGTAGCTGTTAATTGTAAGTGGCAAAATATCAAGATTAACGCTGCCAGGCACCACGTGTTCAGCTGGTGTATTTGGACTTTTCTCATCAAACGAATCGGCTTCAAAAGAGTCAATGCGACCACGACCGTCCTTGTTAGAGCTGGATGACTTTCGTCTGTCTTTTGAGCACCATTTCCACTCGGGATGGGCCTAAAAGTTAAAATAAATTGAGTTAATCATATTTTTTGATTAATCAGAATAAAATTTACCTTAAAATGCGCTTCCTTGACCTCACTAGCCAATTCATGATATTTTGTCTTTTCCTCTGGCTTTAGCGCATACCACCACTCTCCCAGAATCTTACTAACAGTACGATTGTCTTGATTTGGATGCTGTTGATGCACTAGCGCTCTATGCCTCTTCGAGAAGATCATAAAAGCGTTCATTGGCCGTCTAATCCTTGGATCCTTCTTCAAAGTCGCTGGACTAGGTGGATCTTTCTGATTAGCCGCTGCTTGCAAAGCGCTGCATGACTGAGTACGTCGCTTGTTCGAAGCAGCCAAAGATTCGCTCTCAGAAATTGCAAAACGAGCATGTTTCTTGCCAGTAGGTGGCGCAGGTTCACTGGGTTGCTCTTGCACCTTCTCTGCGGGCTCAGTTTCAAAGACATCATCATCACCGTCTTCTAAAGGCTCATCTTCTTGCTAAAAATGCAATAATATAATCAACAAATGGAACTAATAACAAAAGTTTATTTCTTACTATAATTTGTTGCTGCATCTGCATAATTTGCGGAGCAGGCATTTGTTGCTGGTCCATGGTTGCCAGCATGCTTGAGTTGATGAGCAGGCTGTTACCACAGCCACGCGCTGCCACATATGAAAACTGGGGCTTATTAGCGGCGGGAGGTGGCGGCGCACTAATTACAGGCAACAAAGTGTGCCATTGGAAGATGGATCCCGTGCTAATTCCGTTTTTTGGCGCCTTGTCCGAGTGAACTTTGGAAAATTGGAAAATTGCGAAAAAACAATAATAAATCGAGTACTCATTGAAAAAAATTCAAAACATTAAAAGGTAAAAAAAAATGATCAAGTCTTCATTGCAAAAATCAAAACTTCAAAAACTTAAAAATCCTTACCCGCATTCCCATTACTAGTCGGCACCAAATGATTAATCGCAGTAGATGGTGGCAAAAGTGGCACCAAATGCGTTGGATCGACAATCACAGGATGAAAGGAAGCTGGTGAAAGATAGGTAGAGGAAGCTGGTGAGATGCGGATAACACTCGTGGCATGGCCAATTGGTCCCACAATCGAGGTGGGCGCTGAGATGATTTGATGAGGTTGAGGAGGCTGTTGTATTTGTTGTATTTGCGTTTGCTGAATTTGAGGTTGACTCGCGACTTGTGGTGTCGGTTGAGAAGTGGCTGCATGAGGATGCACTACATGGTGAGCTGGTCGAACCAACTCAGGGCGGATCACCTGACAAAATTAAAGAGGGAAATTAGTATTGAAGAATTTCGAGGGGTCGTTCAATAATTTCACAATTTTTGAAAATTTAAAACCAGAAACAACAACTTGGACAACTTAAACAACCACAAACCTGAGCATGAGAGATATTGTAGACTGGACTTGGTGTATTATTCGCATGATATTTTGCATTTTCCGACGTAGCTGGACTCCCAATGGGCATAAACACATTTTGTCGATTACCAACTGTAACTGGTGACTGGTTGGGCACCAGCGGCGAGGATCCATGTCCTGTAGGCGAAGAGAACGCTGGAGTGGCGGAGCGTGAGCTGCTCAACGAAACTAAAGGGATAGAAAATGCACCAAATTAATAAAACTCAGAATTTCATTAAAAATTCACTAAAAAAATTCACTAAGTTCATTAAAATCATTAAAAATCACTAAAAGGTTCTAAGAACATCATTACTCAAGCATTTTAGGTATAATTCGGCACCACTCTGCATGTCTTTCACGTTCATTCTCCGGCAACTGTCAACTCGTTAATGAAAAAATTGTCAAAGCAAAATCGAACTGCTCTCGAGAATTTATTTACTTTTCTTTGGATTTGATCTAAAAACACTCTCGCATTTAAATAATCGAAAAAAAATTTGTTTTTGTTTCGGACCAAAACCCGACTAGGTATAATCAAAAACCAAAACATAAACAAAGGAGGCTAACGGGAATTTCAGTTTTGTTAATTGGCGCGCTTTGTTTTCGAATTTAAATTTTTTGAGGGGAAGTTAGAGAGGGAAGAAATTATTAAGGGTTTTTAATCTTTTTTATGATGAATGAGAAAAATTATTAATCAATTTTAAATTTATGATATTAAATTGAAAATTATTCAATTATACTTTTACTTAAATTTTTATTTTCAATTAAATTTTTCTAAAATTTTTTAATGAATATTTTCGTTACTTGGAATTTTCTGAATTTTATGATTATTGAATAAATTTTAATAACTAAATTCAAACAATAAAAAAAAATTAAAGAAATCAGGCAATACTTTCATTTAAAAATTTTCTAATTTCAAAAAAATCTATTAAATCTTCTAAAATCCAGCATTGAACTATCAAAATAATCTCAAAACAAAGAAAAATCTCGTGCGAATACCAAAACAAATTAATTTAATGTCCCTCCCTCAAATAAAAAAATAAATAAAAAAACTTTCCCGCCAAAATTTAAATTCGAAAATTTCTAAATAGAGAAAAGCTAAATGCATCGCAAACTGCACAATTTCCACAATTTCCACAATTCAAAAAATTATTCGCTAGAAAAAGCAAAAAAAAACTCAAAGTTAAGCCACCACTATTATTTAAACAATGGAGATCAAGCTACGCAAACAAAATAATAAAAATCTATGAAAACTGGTCCAAAAGGAGGTAAAAATTCATTAATTTGACCATTAAATGCAAAAACCATAAAATCAATGAAATTCATCAATTCTCCTCATTTTCGGGCAGAACAATTCAAAAAACTGCAAAAAACCTCCAAAAAAGCTCCAAACAAATGCAAAATTTTCTACTGTCAACCAAAACAAATCCAAAAATAGGGTGTGTTGGAGGTTGGCTTTGTGTGGTGAGGTGCGAAAAAGGTGTTTGTCTGGGACTCGTACCTAACATATTTGCCACATCAGTTTCTTCTTGATCAAATTTACCAGCGACACGATAATTGGGCGAAGTTTCCGAGTCGCGCGACGTATCCTCATCCCCCTGCGTCTTACTGCTCGAGCGGGACGCAAAATGGTTTGGATTGGTGCTCGAACGCAATGCATTCCCCTTCTGGCTGAGATGACGTGAACAATATCCTCTTCGCTGTGATTCCTTAGAGCAAGTCTCATTTGAGCAAAGTCGTCGCCACTGTTTGCCATTAAACTTCTTCCGGATACCATTGGGAGTGGAGACCACCTGCAATAACAACAACCAAGAGAATATTAGTGAAAAGTATTTTTTGAAGGAATTTCCACGAAAAACTCACATCCCCCTTTTTAAATCGATGCGGCGTGTTGGCCTGAGATCTTGGTGTTGCTGGTTGAGATCTAGGCGTAAGACTGCCATGTTCAATTAAACTGGAGGTGCTGCCTCTACTCTGCATGCTGGACCGTTTACTACTACCCGAGTACTTTTCCTCGCCATCGTTTGGGAAGCTGATGTCTTCTCTACGCAGCTCGTCATCACTTTCATAGTCAAAATCGTATTGGCGTGCAGAAGAATGGCGACGAATGTTGTCGTCTACGGGACTTGGTACTACTAACAGCTCGTTGGAATTGCTGGGAACGTGATCTACCACCATCTGGGAGGAGGATTGAAAAGGAGAGGTGGCCGCTGTTCGGTAATACTCCTCAGACGGCTAAAAATAAACATTTAGAGAAATTATTGGAGCAAAAATTTATTCATCAAAGGTTGCTATGATTTTATTTTCTACTTTTCTATTATTTCCATTAAATCACGTTTTACTATATCCTACATGTTTTTTGACCATTTTTCTGATGAAAAGTTTAAAAAGCTCAAAACAAAAGCTCATGAATTTCCCATAAATTTTCTTTTGCATTTTTTTATAAATTTTTATTTTGTATTGTTGTTGTAATCTCAAGATTTTTTATATAAAAATTATAAAACATCGTAGCATTTTTTTTTTAATAGAAAATTTATCAACAAATACGAGAAAAGATTTTAGAATGTACCTGCAGCGTGGGTAACACCTGATGAAGCTGCAAAGGAGCCGTCTCAAATCGGGCCAAGTAAGTCGTCCGATTGTTGGTGATATTCTTTCCAAGATCATTTCGATTATTGTAAATAATCGTTGCTGTGGTATTTTCATCGCCATTTGATGGTGGTTTATTCACAATGATTGACATGAATCCACCTGGTCTTGGGTCAGAATCTCGCTTCATTGTAGATGGAGGTGGTGAGAGATCTGTTAGCTCATCCCACCACTAAAATTTAATTAAATAAGATTTTAGTTTTATTTAAAAGCGAAATTTTAAATGAAATACTCACGGGTGGCAACACTAAACGGATTTCTGCTCGTTTGACGATTCTCCTCTGTAAATAATTTGTATGAAAATTTATTTTCCCTTAAATTGTCGATTAAACTTACATCTTGTACATTTCCATTCAATATTTGCACAGCAAATTGTTTGGTGTTGTTCAAGATCTCGACCACTGTTCCCTCCATAAAGACAGGTGTTGGCAGCTCTGCTGTTACACTCTTCACGGCTACTCGACAACCAACTTGGATCTAAAAATAAAAAAAAAATAAAAATATTTCAAACATCTGATTAATCATAAATTTCGATTAATCCAAAACTTACATCAGATAATGACGGACTGGCATCTCCAATGATATCAAATTTGCCAGCACCAAAAATATCTTGATACAATTGCTGTTGCCCTTCCGGAAAGTCCAGCTCTACGAGAACGCTGCGTGGGAGATCAGTTGGACGAAGAACACCTGGCACATAAACATCTTTCCTCTTGGCCAGCACACGATGATTACACCACTCGCTCAAGTCCACTAAATCTTGACTTTGGCTGGTCGCAGTTGCTGATGGTTTCGGGTGTGGACTAAAAGAAAATAATGTTTATCCTTTTAAATCGATTTTTCTTGGGTTTTTGAGGATTTCAAAAAATTTTTCTGGTTAATATTAAAAAAGAAAGAAAATTAGAAAAATTAAATCTACACAAAAACAAATAATAAAATTCTAGGTTTATCCTTCTTTTTTTAAAAATCCTTGGCTAAATCAACATAATTTCTAAACTGCGATCAAAACGCATAACGGTCTGAAATCGATCGAAAATTTCCTTTCAATCAAGACAAAATCAATAATTTGCAAACCAACTCACCTATAATTGGTGGCAAACACCTTCTTGTTGCTAACATGCTGCATGCGTACGTGCTCTTGACTATCACCAGTACTTGAATGAGATCTTTTATCGGGCGTGACAATTTTGGGCACTTCAGGTGGCCCACTGACCCCAGTCACCGTGATAAGAGCATGATTAACCTGATTATAGTTGGTGGTTGGGATTGAAGCCATCTCGAAGCTCATTGAAGCGTCCGCACCATTCACCTCCTTTTGCTGATAAATAATGGTGGTTGCTTGCGTGGGTGGTGCTGGTTCTAATGCCAAAGAAGTGGTTTGCTGATCAATCTCTTCCATCTCTGCATAATCGAATTTCCTCTTTTTGGGATGAAGGAGTCGAGGAACGTTGACATTATTCAAATTGTTGAGATTAAAAACGTCTGTGGGTGTGCTAGAGGAGGGAGTGGATGGGGTGAGGGGCGGTTGAGACTGTTGCGCGTTTGTAGAGATCACCACAGTGGGAAGCGCCTGAATTGTTGACTCCACTAAATTGCTGCTGCTGCTGGACGGCTTGGACACGAGAAATACTTGGTGCTGGTAGTTGATGGAGCCCACGCTGCTTATCACAGACGCCGGAATCTAAAAATACATTTAAGAGCGAGAGATTTTTGATAAGCGTTTTCTTCCACTTTTTCTTCAAGTCTAGCGCGTTTTAAGTGGGGGACGTTTGAAAAATATGTCGTGGAAATAAATTTCCTGCGTTTCACTGGAAAATCTATTATTTTTCCGGATCCAACAACAAAATACTCGAAATATTAGAGAGAAATAATTTTCAGACGCCCCCTCATCAAAATTTACATGGAAGTGAAGATTTATTTTGTACAAAAGAATAAAAGAAAGACCGAGTGGCACTAGAGAAGTCTTTCAACTATTTTTTGGGTGGTGAATCCACCCAAAACCACAAGAATTTTTGAATTTGGCTCACAATTCCAACAAAGTTGGAACAAATTTTCAATCACTTTTTTGTTGTCATTTCGTTGAATGGCCTTGGAATGTTACAACAAAAAACAAAAAAAAAACTAAAAACTAAAATTTCATTAATGAATTTGGGGAGCTAAAGGATTTGTGGCTGAATGATTAATTGTGGGGAATTGTTGGAATGAAAATGAGTGGAAAATGGGGGAAAGGGGGGAAAGGCTAATGAGATTTAATGAAAATAGAGATTACCTCATCTTCTGTGTCACACTGAGCTGCTTCCGCTTTGTTGTTGCTGGTTTGCAAGTTTGGGTGCATCTTTCCAAGACTTTGGAGGCACTAGAGCGGGTTTTTTAAGCGAAAGCCCTTTTTCCACCTTCCCTCGTCATTTTTATTTTGTCGAGCTGTTTTATTGGTTTTTCCAATTAATTTTCAGATTTGCACCTTTTTCTTCTTAATTTATTCAATTTTTTTAAGAGTCTTTTTTTCACATTGAGGATTTATTGATTGATCCTTATCCTAATAATCATTGATTCCTGGAATTTTATTGATAATTTTTTTTCTCACAACTTTTTGTAGTAAAAATATCGTAATGAATAGTTATTTACTAGTCATTACGAACTTTAATGGAGCCAATCAAAAGTTGTTGTACAATAGAATTTCAAGTAATTAAGGATTTGTAAGACAATTGAATTTTATATTTTATTTTTTCTACTCTTTTCACTATTTTCAGCGTAAAGAGTAATATATTACCAACGTTTACACCTTAACTAACACATGATGACCATTAATTACTGTCTTAATTGGCTACACTTCTACTTAATTGATTAAAATACAATTTTTTCCGATTTTTCATTGAAGAGTAAAAATTAGAGTAAATTAGAGATGCTGTGGGAGTTTAGCCGAAGATTTTTTTGGCCAGAGACCCATACAAACAAAAAATCGCAGGTGTAGTAGTGGGTGAGTTTTTGAGTAACTTTGAAAAAAAAATTATAGTAAACAAAAATAAGACGCAAAATTTTCTTCGCTTCTTAGTAGAAATGGCGGATTCAACCAGCTTTTATAATGAAATGGATGAACTAATTGATGAACTAATCAAAGAGGAAGAAATCTCAAACATTGTTTCATTTTCAAATACTCACGAGGTTTTTGGGATCCAAATTCGAAGCAACTACCAAGATTCCGATGAAGAAGACTTTAATGATACTCCAATTAAAATAGAGGATCAATCTGAATACCATATCCAGGACGAAGATCAGATTGAAGTGAAAGCTGAACCAGAAGAAGCACAAACTACTGAAGAGTTCCCACCAAATCCTATTCGAGAGCAGGTAACATCAAATTTTTGATCCTTTTAAGAAGATCATCCTCAAAAACTTGAATGTATTTTAGATATTCTCCACACGTAATGGTGCTCGAAAAAAGTTCAATGGCAAACAATGGCGCCGACTTTGCTCAAATGAAACTTGCTCCAAAGAAGCACAGAGACGTGGAAAATGCCACCGACATCTTAAAATGGTGCTTGACACAGCCACGAAGGATACACCAGTTGTAAATTTTGAACCATCAGATTATCAAATGCAAATTCTTTCGGTTTCTACGCCATGCTTCACTCCAAACTGCTCCAGAAAATCTCAAAGAGATGGATTCTGCTCTCTCCACTTCAAGCAAAAATCAGTTCCGCTATTTTCATCTTTCTTCGAGAATTTGAACCAACCAACGATGCAATCAATTGAAAGTGAGATAAAAATTGAAGTGGAGGAATTTCCAGACTTCATGGAGCAAGGCCAACCTGAAGAAATGTCAGCAATACCGCATTTCCATGAGATTTGTAATGTTCCTGCATTCCAAGAAAATGCTGATGATTCACCAGCTTTTCAGCCAATCGTAAGTCTTTTTAAAATTTTTAATAATTTGTGATTAAAACTCATCTTTGTTTGTTTTAGATGATCTCCAAGTCCAAAGAAATCATCGTCGACGCTAAACCACCTTATCGCAAGAAGTTTAACGGAAAACAATGGCGCAGACTTTGCTCCAAAGAAGACTGCTCTAAGGAATCACAGAAGCAGGGATACTGTGCAAGACATTTGAAGGAGAGGAAAAGTTAAAAAGTCATTCCTGTTTTATGAATTTAAATTATTATCATTAAATTAAGATTAACTTTCAAGAATTTATTAGAGAAAACTAATATGTAAACTTCAGTTACCTAATTATTGATAATTTAATAAACAAATGATTTATTTTTGACCATTGGCAAAACAGGAGGAAATAAATCAAAGTAACCCTTGGATTTTTAAAAATAATTCAAAACATTGGAATAATTGTCAAAGGCTACTTTGATGAAATCTCAGATTTTAATATTTTTGTTTTAATTTATATTTTATTGATACTTTTAATTTTTACTTAATTGCTATAAATGTCTGTAATTACAGATTTTAAAATTACAAATAAACCGTGAAAGGTTCCCAAATACATCAATTCTAATTAAATCGAGACGACCATAAAAATCCTCTCTACACAAACCTTAAAATTAATAGAAATTGGACATTAAAAATGTGTTAAAATTATTTCCAAGAGATTGCAAAACTCGCTTAAGGTCCAGCGATTGGTGTGGCCAGTTGTGGTGGTGGAGCAACAATTGGTGGAATGCCAGGCAAACTAACTGGAGTCTGCGGTTGAGGTGGCGCCAATTGCTGTACATTTTCCGGAGCAATCGGTTGATTTATCATTGTTGGTGGAGCTTGAGCCACTAAAAATTTTTAAAAACATTTATTAGATTCATTAAGAAATTAATTTATTTTCAAAAACACTCACCAGCCATATTTGCAGTTTGAGCTTGTGGTGGTCCATGTGGTGGCATAATCGGAGGATTGTTGGGATTCTGCCATTGTCCATGCTCTTGCTGGAATCTTTGATGAGCCTGTTGTCTAGCTCTAAACTCTGCAGCCTTCAATTGCTCCAAATGGAATTGTTGACGCTCCTGGATCAACTGCTGACGTTGATACTCCAATCCTTCACGTTCTCGCTCCATAGTCGTCTCTAATTCTTCAAAGTGACGCAATTTAATCTCCAACTTCTTCATCTGAGTCTCGACCAGCAAAGCCACCAAACTTTTGATCTTGCGCTCCTCCACGGCGGCCAAATGCTTTGCTTTCACAGCAGCCGCCGACAAAGCAGCCGCGGCAGCAGATTGCAAGTTCCCTTCATTGAAAATTTTCCTGCCCTCTCCAATTTCCTCCACAGTTCCATCAGCTTTATCGTCCTTTTTCTCACTATCTTCCGTTTTCACCAAGTCCTTATCTGTTGATGGCGTTTCAGGTTCAGTCACCGTTTTATTAGTTTCAGATGCATCGCTAGACGCCTCTACATTAGGTGTAGCATCTACTCAACAGACACAAGCAGCAAGCACATAAACATAAAAAATAATAAAACGCATGGATGATAAGCAAATGCAGCAAAAATCATAAAGGATAAGCAATAAAAATGATTAAAATCAGGAAATTTTATGACGTTTAGAAAATTTCATGGCATGCTGACTAGCAAAACAAATTTTTATTTTGAGAAAATATCGAGCAAAAAAATATCACAAGTAGGCCATGAAAATTTAATTTCTGAGAAAATTTTAGAAAATGATTCAATGAAATGTTTAAAGAGCGTGACAGATAAAATACCATAAATTGACCAAAAAAACAATTATTACCGTCTTTAGGTTTAGCATCCTTCATCTCAACATCCTCTCCAGCTGAAGCTACAGTAGGTGTCTTTTCAGCTTCCGGTGCATCTTCCTTTTCCTTTTCGGGTGCAGTTCCCGCAATTCCACTTGTTGTCAAACCAGCAAAAGGATCAAATTTGCCCGCCTTATTTGTTGTCTCGACATTTTTGAAGTGAGCGTCCATCATTGAGGATGGAACTTCATCCTTAATAGCGGCAAACTCTTCCATTGCAGCCTTTGCAGCACTTGCTGCAATTCTTGGGTCCACCACAGAAGCCAAGAAAGCAACAGTTGACATAATTGGATTGCCAGCCTTGCTGAACGGAATTGGTTGATAAGCAAGTGGTCCCAAGTATGTTCCATCATCCTCCAAATACGGATCTTCTATTGGCAGCCTCAAGAAATGTAAAATGCACTCATCCTGAGTCCTCGATCCAACATGTTCACACACTTTGTTCCAATCGTCCTTATACATTTCCAATCCCTCAAGCAACAACAAAGTCTCTTGATCGGTCCAATCTCTGGTCATATTAGCAGCAGTTTTGTTCTTAAGAGCCGCAGGTTTCTTTCCATATTGATCCAAACGCAGACCAAATTGATTTCCAGAAGCATCAGCAGGTTCTGTTTTAATTGTGACACCTGTAACGTCATCCTTCTTCTCAGCTCCACCAACAATAGGGATAGCACCAACTGGCAATGCTTTTTTATCCAAATCCAAGAGAGCCTGAAAATAAACAATTTTAATTAAAATTTAATCAATTAATCGATTTTTCAACGAATAATCACCTTGGAAGCTGCTAGTGGCTGTGGAGTTTTCTGAGCGTTAATTGGCTGCAAACCACAAGGAGTGTCACTCAAAACATGGAAATGAGAGGTTGGTGGAGGTCCCATTGGAGTTGGTCTCGACTCTGCATCAATCTGGTAGTTAATTAAACCCCATTGCTCCAAAAAAGCATGCACTCTCATTATAGCACAAACATCTCCCGCCAAATTACGTCTGCAAGCGGTGCTGGTCAAGTATTCGGTTGGATTCAACCGATAAGTGTCAATCATGAAATTGCGATAGGCCAAGTAAATTTCAGGAGTTTTCGATTTATTTTTGCTGTTAAAGAACTCTGGCAGAGCTCGTTTCTCCACAATATGCACGGAATTGTAGTCAAACCAAGCCGAGTAAGATGGAATAATGATGTGATGAGTTTGCTCCGTCACATTATCCTCCAAATCATCTTTGTGGCCAAAGTCTTGAGTGTTGCTGCTCTCACTCGCCTTTCCGGTTTGAGAATCTTCTCCACGCTCAATTTCTTCATCCAAATCTTGAACAGTAGCTCCCTGAAATTTTTTTTTGGATTTATAAATATTTATGAAAATTTTTGACAGTTCTTGAGAAATGTCAAAACAAAGAAAAATACCTTCAAAGGCTGCAAATCCGAATCTCTTTTAGTTGTTGGTGTCGCTGGTCCAGAAACTGAACTACTTGTTGGCTTCACCTCCTGAATATTGGGCTCAGCTGGAGGATCCTCCATATCTTTAGTCAAATCTTCTGACTCGTCATCATCTGGTCTTGGTTTCTTTTGCTGGAAGACTGCTGGAGATCTTCCACTCTTACGCTTGCCTCCTTTTGGTTGAGGAGATGGTGAACGCTTACGTTTTGTTTTAGCAGCCATTTGCTTCTTGCTTTTGTCCTCTGATCCTGAAGACATGAGATCATCGACTGCCATTCGCAGTTTATGAGTTTTCTTCCTGCCTTGAGCGTCAACTTCATAATCTTCTTCAGTCATCCACTCGTTGTATTGATCCAGATCAATGACCCAATTAGCAGATACGTTCCAACGTTCTCCAGGCGAAGCTGGACTTTCTGGAACGTTATCCGGTAAATCGATGGTATTTGGTACCCAAGAATCGTAAGAATCTGGGAAATAATACCAATGCAGAAGGACATTCTTGTCACGTTTAAAGACGGGACGAGCGTACTCTTCTGGGAGTGGATCCACGATTGGATGAACAATGTGAGTCGCTTCCTCTTCATCTTCAGTAATTTCTCCTTGATGGGAACTGATGATGTCAGAGATTTTGCTGGCCAATGCCTTGTCAACTTCGGGACGGACATAAACTACTGGTAATCGCCAGAATTCTCCATCAATCAGGCAGGATTCAATTTCGAGGAACATCTGCATTATTGGATCTTTATCTTTTTTGGATTGACTCTAAAATAAGAATTTTTGATTATTAATTATTTTATAAGGATGGTTTCATAATCAATTACCTTGCTGCCAGTAAAGTCAAACTTTCTCCACCGTTGTTCAGTTTTGAATCGATACATGGTAGCGAAAAGGAGACATAAAGCTCCTCCTGATTTGAAATCCAAGAAAAAACGCAACTGAAATGTATAAATTGATTAAATTTCTGAATCAATCTCATGATTGAAAACTAACGGGTATCCTGGTGGCGAGTGGATCGACTGCATTTTTTCCCACTTTGGCTTCCTGATATTGAATAACTTGAATAATCAGCGATGAAAGTGTCTCCTTGGTTGGAGGATCTGGTTGAACATACTGTAATTCGAATATTGAACAATTAGCACACAGAATACCAAGGAAAATATGTAAATTTATCGAGAAAATAGCAAAAAACCGGAAAATGGAAAAAATGGAGGACAACAACAACAATTAATGCCGCCGACCTTTTTATGATGTTTTTGGAGCCACAATCGCACAACTTCCAATCCTTGAAGAGTCTCGGGCGACTGAAAGAAGTCCGTATTAGGATTTCCATCCTTTTTGACCATAAACTTAGGATCCATCGTGAAATTAAATTATTTTAATTTTAAAGGCGCGATTTCACCAAATAATTTATCGAACTTAAAAAAAATCGATTAATCTAAACCTGAAAGTTTACCCCTCATACTCTCAGGATGAGTAAAGAGCAAAACTTTAAAACTTAACATTTCTAGCGGAACAAAAGTCTTAAAATAGTTAAAATAGTATTTTAAAGAACAATTCGCTAGATAAGTGTTAAAATGGCTTCACCATATTGAGGAACTTGCCCTTAAGTAGCCACTTAAACTTGAGAGTGGCCTGAAATTGCATTTGAAAATAATTTTTTTTGTTGTGTTGTTGTTGGATTATTTTTCTGGGAGTGCAAATTTAAATAGCTTTTTTCAATGGAACTAGACACACTTGGAAATATTTTGGATCAGGCGTTCGATGTGCAAGCGTCTTCCTCAGATTGTGAGAACTCAACATCTGCTTTGTTCGCAAGTAATCCATCCAGTTATGTGAGTTACATTTCTCGACCTTCGAATATTATTCAAATTACGTCTAATTTATTTTTCCAAAATTTAGCGTTCCTACTCGCCTCCATATTACACATTAACTTCAATGTCTGAGCCACAGTCAAATTATCCTCGCAGCAGGTACATGGAAGGTCACTCTTTCCCAGAACCTGGTGATCGTTCAGAAGTGATTGATTTGAGTTCAGACGATTATTTGGGGAATAATATCGTGAACCTGGGACGAAAAAGACAACATTCCTCTGTAATGAATACTAAAAACAAATATCTATTTAATATCTAATCAATTATAATTACAGGAACTCGCCATGATAGCCAAGAGATCAAACAGAGAGCAAGAAGAAAAATCTAGTTCAGATGCTCGTTCTTTAAGCAATCCCAATCCTTTTTCTGGTATTGAACACGAAGATCCTGAAGCTCACACAGTTTTATTCAATCCTATGGGCTTCTGTGAGCTCATATCACCATACCGTGCTCCACCTCGTCCACCTTCACTTCCAATAGCTCAAAATCTTGTGAAAGAGGAGTCCTGTGATAGCTCAAGCTCTTCAAGCCAATTGTAAGTATTTTTATTTATCATCTGACCATAAAATAATTTTTAAATGAATATTTTAGGCCAAAGCGATATTTCAACTTAAATGATTACAAAAGAAACTCTCCAATTCTACCAGCCAATGTGCCATCTGCACCTGTCTCTGCCCCAGCTCCTGTTGAAGACTCTGATGTGTGCCATTGTCTGGATTGCTTCCCATATTTGAGTTCAGACAAATCAAATGTGATTAAATGCCGTCGACATGCATCAAATGAAAGCGTCAAACCACCTTATACAATCGCTCCTCATCATTCTCCAGAACCACAAATTCAAGTGTCTAGTCGCCAGTCAACAAAAAGCGTCATAACATCAATAAGACCAGATATTCATCGTCACCCACCAAATGAAAATGTCGATAATGTGACTCGACCACATATTAGCCCATCTCGTCTCACTCCGTTGGCAGCAATTGTTGTTGTAGAGCCTGTTGCTGGACCCAGTGGTCTTAATGCAACTGTTGCCAAGAAGAATGTTCCGCTCTCTTATGCCAAGAAATACAATATTGAGGATAGCGAAGATGATTATGACTCAGACGAGCCTATTCAAATTACCAAAGAGAAATTATCTCAAGTGTTAACTGCTCCAGATTTACAATTAGATTGGGCAAGTGATTCAAATTCGAGTGAGGATGTGATATTCGTGGATAATAAAGGAGATGTATGTTTTTCTTTTTATTTATTTATTCTCATCTAGTTTTCATAGCAAAAAAAAAATCAAATTCCTTCAAAATATTTTTTCATCAAGTCTTCATAGAAAAAAAAAATTTAATTTTTACTAAGAAATATTCCTTTTTATTCTTCTATAGAACAAAGAACCAATTGATCTAACAGGTGATTCAGATGATGACGTAGACGTAGTTCCTGTAACTAGCGTACCGAAGGCTATTTGCAGTGTCAGCCGCGTCAACGTCGAGAGAATCCCAAAACAGCCATCTCGCTCTCAATCTGCTGGACTTCCGATTAGTTTGGCTCGGAATGATGCTCTCTTTGAGCACATAGCCCAGGAACTCCATCAGATTCGTGAGTCAGAACAAACTGTTGATGATCAGCAGTTGCCATCGCTCACTAGATCTCGTTTGCGTGAACACGATCGCAAGTTTTCTACAGTTATTGTTCCTCCAGCACCAGATGTCACAATTACACAGATTGATCCTCCGGCTCGCCAGCAATTGATCACTGGTGATGATGTGTTTTTGTCTAATGCCAGATCTTATCAGCCACCGCCAGGAAATGTTAGTATGCCTTATTATTGGGGTGACATGCCAAGACAACATCCAGGAGGTCAGTCACATCCAATTCGTACTACAACTCATTCTCGGGCGCCAGCCAATCCGAATTGGTCAGGAATGGAACAATACCGTCGAGCGGCAAGAGATGATACAATAATGCAACCAACAATGAATGGGTCAGCTTTGAGGCCTAATGAAGGACCCAATGTAGGTGCTCATAGCAGCTCAACGAGTCGCCAGTGTGGAAGGTTTGTTCATTTTTCTTAGACTTAATCCAAATTAACTAACAATAACGTTCACTTAGATGCCCATTTATGACTGAAGGCCACCACTACAATCGTCCACGTCGCTTCACAAATGTGATATCTCATCCTCGGCCTTATGCAGTGCACGAGAATATGTGGCATCGTCAGCAGTTCCACAGTGAATTGCGCAGAATGTACATGTCGCCATCTTACTTGGAGGCGCCTGATGTTCCATCAATGAATCAGTTACACAATCGTCATCATCCAGTTGGGACGTTTGCTCCATCTGTTCCACAACACCACACCAGCTCGGCGCACAATTACTCGAGTAATAATAATCAGGGTAGTACCACGCAGGTGTGCAGAGGAACACAATCTGGGCGTCCAACGTATATTAATAATGATACAAGTTTGAACAGCAATGTTAATCTTTCGAATGAGAGGGAGAGGTCTGGAGAGCATCATTCAAGGTATCATCCACCCAGAGCTCCACTTATTGGATCAAAGTAAGTGTTTTTTTGTTGTTGTTGTTTTTTTTAATTGTATGGAGAAAAAAAATCAAAGCCTACTTTTCAGTGAATTTATTTTATTATTTTATTACTGACATTTCGTGTCTTGAAAATAATTAGCGAATAACTTCACATGTTTTTTTTTGATTAATTTAAAATATGTAACTTTAAATGGAATGTAATTGAATAACTATATAATTAATTGTTTTAGCCCACCTCCTCCGCCCGGTAGTCTCATGAGCGGCAATCAGTCGCACGTGCACCATCACATGTTCTATCATGTAGTGCCAGCTTCTCCATTGAATCCACCACATTTGCATCTGAGCATTGGAGTGAGTTTTGTTTTTTGTTATTTGTGATTTGTTATTTATTGTTTAATTGAAATTTTAGGTTCGCCAACCACCAGAACGTCCTCAACCATTGAATCTCCTGACTCGTTTGAATCGCTTTGTGCGTGTTATTGAAGAGACCACAAATCGTGGAGCATCGCAGGAAGTGATTGAGACCAACACATTGCCGCACAAGTATAAGCGCTTGCGTCGTGCCAGCGAGACTGATGATGACTGTGAAAAATGCACAATTTGCTTGTCGCAGTTTGAAGTGGAGAATGATGTGCGAAGATTACCATGCATGCACTTGTTTCATAAGGACTGTGTGGATCAGTGGCTGGTGACTAACAAGTTGTGCCCTATTTGTCGGGTGGACATTGAAACTCACTTGAATAAGGGAATTTGAAGGGAAAGTCTCGAAGTTGTTTCATTTTGGCGTAATCTTTTCTGGTAAATCCTTTTTTTGCTTTGCCGTTGGATTACTTAACTATTTGTGTAATTAGTTAAATGTTTAAGTAATAAATGAAAAAATATATATTATATGTAATATCAGATATCAGATGAATTGTAAACGTAAATTAATTCTGGCATTATTAGTGAAAAAGTTCTTTTTTTTTTGTATCAGTTTAGAGCAAATTTTTGCTACGTTATTACTTTGATTTTTTGTTTCTTCAAATAATTCTTAAAGTTCTTTTGTATTTTTTTTTTCTCATATAGAAAACTTCTGAAAAAGATCATTTTGAATGAAATTTAAGCTTTGAGATTGAAAATGAATGATGTAAAAAATTAGGTTGTTATGTTGCTAGCTTTTAATCATTCAAATGGTCTTTTGTAAGCAATTATAATAAAAAATTCGTATTATACAAGTAATCAAAATAGTTGTTTAATATATAAGTAATAATTTGAAAAATATTATAATTTCAAAATTTGGCGCCGAGGGGACAAAATTTTTTCAGAGTTTAGTTGTGAGCTCACAACCATAAAACCCATGCTTAAAAAATTTCGCCTACCCTTTGTGGCAAATCATTAATTTCGTTTAATTAAGTTTTTCGAGGAAAACTCTGTATTTTAGAACCACTTAGAACCAGCACAAACATGCCGAAGAATAAGGGAAAGGGAGGAAAGAATCGTCGACGAGGAAAGAACGAGAATGAGTCTGAGAAGCGTGAATTGATCTTCAAAGAAGACGAGCAAGAATATGCACAAGTCACCAAGATGCTGGGCAATGGAAGACTCGAAGCTATGTGTTTTGACGGAGTAAAGCGACTATGCCACATTCGAGGGAAGCTAAGGAAAAAGGTAAACGAATTGGGGTCGAGGAAAATTTTGACATGTTGTAGCTTTAAATTAATTTGTGATTAAATGTGTTAATTGGGTTCTAAATTGCTTAATTGTTGTCTCTAAACATGGAACTTTTGATATCTCATCTTTACATAAACATCCAGCTGGTAGTTTTGCTATAATTCAACATTTTCGATGATTAGCCTAGTTTTTCTTGGAATTTCTCTGAACTTTCTTTGTATTTTATTGTTGTTGTTATTTTATTATTTTTTGGTGCTCCGCAAAATATGATTGATTTGCTCCAATTCACAAGAAATATTTATTTTTGCAAATTACGACACAAAGAAAATCAAATGCTTAAAATGACGTCACTGTATGCATTTATTTGGGGAGCTGTGACGTCATTCATGAAAATAAACAAAATTTGCCTAGAAGGGTGGGGGTCGTTTTTAATTAATTTCAGATTTTTTTTTTTATTCAATTTATTTTAAATGTCCAATAAATAATTTTTAATTTTTAAAATGTTTCCTTTTAATTTTAGGTTTGGATCAATCAAGGCGACATTATTCTCATCGGTTTACGTGACTACCAAGACTCAAAAGCTGACGTGATATTCAAGTACACGCCCGATGAGGCGAGAAATCTGAAAACGTACGGAGAATTCCCCGAGTCGGTTCGCATTAACGACACAGTTACTTTCGTGGAGGACGGCTTTGATGAAGACATTGAATTTGGTGACGCTGAAGACTTTTCTGATGGCGAGGAGGATCCCGTTGACGCGATTTGAGAAACACCCTGTTAATCGCTAAACTATTGTTTTTTTTTGTTCTCGTTGAAAATTTTTAAAGTTTTCCAAAATTTTTCGCAAAGCACATCCTTTATACACCCACAATTTTGAGAAAAACTCCCCAAATTCCAAGAAAAGTCTCCCCATTTTCCCTTCCCGCCTCTTGTAGCTTTTCGAAGAAAATCCAATTGAAAATTTAAATCAATATTAAAACAAATTTTAAAGAAGAAAACACTTTTTTTCGTTTGAAACATTTAAATTGCTCTAACTTAATATTTTTTATTGTTTAAATGTTTAACTACGAAATAAGTCTCAGAATTTATTGTAAGGCGAAATCATCAATAGTCAATGTGTAATTAATGAATTGAAAACATTTCATAAATGAACAAGTGGCTAGAAAATGCGAGATAAGTATTTAATAAAAACTTGTATATTGAAAAAAACCGGAAAAAGGATTTATTGGTGTTTTATTTAAGTTTTTAGTGAAAATTATTTTGATCCACTCTGTTAAATCAATTTCTAGGAAAAATATCGAAAAACCAGCAACCTTTGAAATTTTCTGTCAGTTGACTTTTTTCAAACTTTTCGCAAACTTTTTGTCATTTATTTTTTGTAAAACGCTTCTTAACTCACCAAAATGAGGTAACTATTGGAGCTGGACTCCACTGAGCCAAAATGTATCCCTGAAATATCAAAAATCCTCCATTTTCAGGAATAATCTTAAAGCTTCGATTTGCTGCTCTCCTCAAATCAAGTGTTGCAAGCCAATGAGTCAGAAATCTCGTTCTCAGGTTTCTTCTGCGCTCTCAAATAGGACTCATTTAATTAGACCTAATGGTCCATCGATAAGGGAGACTTGCTGTCAACCAGAACCAATTTGCTGTCCACCTAATCCTCCACAAGAACAATGTGTTCCACAAGAACAAAGTGCTCCACAAGAACAATGTTGCCCTGCTCCCTGTCTTCCAGTAACTTGCTGCATGAAACGTGTAAGACTCATCTGGTACCTGGAAACTTCATTATATCCTATTTCACTCTTCTAGCGCTACATTCAACCTAAAGTCCGTCAAAGTTTCCGTCCAATCCGACAGTATCACATCCCAATTCTTCCCATGCCTTGTTCTACCATTTACAACAACTCTTTTGAGTGCGTTGACCCTAAAACTGCTGCCATGTGTCGAATGCCTCAAGCTAAACCTAAAAACTCTTTGAGAATTCCTCTAGCAAATTTCACAAAGGACACAGTTACAAGATTGTCGTTCCCACCACCTTGTCCCTCTGGAAGAACATTTGCTATTAGACCAAATGCTCGATCTATGCTCACCAAAGGATTGGAACATCGTAAAACCAACTTTTTGCTAATTTTTTCAGTTTCTATTAATTTAATTATTTACAGCAATGCAAAGCTTAACAACTCAAAAACACGATTTTGTGCCCAAGTGGCAGGGGCGTAGACCAAAAATGGTGCCTGTGGATAAAATCATTAAAAGATGTGGAGCAATTCAACAGGAAACTACGCAAAAATTGTCTTTTATGATTCCTGACAATTGCCATTACACAAAGTCTGTTTCTTGTAAACCTCAGAGATTCTACAAGGCTCCAGTTTGTAAGTATTTTTAATATTCCAAGGAAATAACTGTTACGAAATATTTAACCTCAAATAAAATTTTTTACAGTGCCTTTTGCTAAGGAAACTACTCAGAAGCTTTCATACATGCCTGTTCGTACTTTGGCTAGAGAAATTCATCCGTGAGTTTTAATTAAATTTTTTTTTTATCAAAATTTTTATTTTTAATCAAAAATATTCCAGTTGGGCTCAAAAGAAGAAGTACATGCGTCCAGTCTTGAAATTCGCCAAGGATACGGTGAATAAAACGTCTTACATGCTGCCTGGTACTTTTGTTGATGAAGTTTGTGATTGTGGATGTACTACTGGCTGTGCTAAGGAATGTCAACCTTCTATTCCAGTGGATTGTTTCCCAAGAGCTGGATTTTAAGATCATTTGAATTATTTTCGGAAAATCTTCTAAATTTTGACTTTTTGATGAAGTTTAGCCGAAAGTGCCGAAAAAAATAAAATTTCTTGTTTTGTGATTTGGTTTTTAATGTTTTAAAAATATTTTATCAAGTAGGCTGTGAAATTTATATTTTTATTTTTATTAGTCTAAGTCTCCTTTGATCATATTAAATGGTTCAAAGAATCAAAAGAATTATGGTTGCATTTCTCCTTCTTCTTGAATCCTCAATCTTAAAACATTTACCTTTTATTTTAACACACTCACGATCAAAAGTTATTATTATAACATTTATTTGGCACGCTTACAAAATTTCAAAAAAGACCATCATAATACAATTCAAAGAATTAAAAGCAATCTCTTGGCTGTGGCACCAATTTTGGGCAGCTGCTATCATGTTTTTTTTTCATTATTGTACAACATATTACACCTGGGTTTTCTTGAAGAAATATAAAATATCTCCAACAAAGAAACTTAAACTCGTAAATTATTTTTTCAGGCAATATTTCTTTCGGAATTCTTAATGAATGTTTAATATTTTATCAGATCTTTTCTGAGTTTACATTTTGTAAAAATAAATGCAAAGCATACTTAGATTTTATGATTTAGATGCGTAAAAGTTTGAAAATTGATAAAGTTCATATTCATATGAAAAACATTAAAAATACTCAAAAATCATAGCAACCAATGATAAAACCCATAAAACTAATCCGCAAACTTCCTATACCATAAGCATCAAGACAAAGGCAACTTTTCTAGTCTTTTGAAGCCTTGTTAAATCTTTTTTCGGCTCTCTTCATTTGCTAGATTTGAAAAGCAGTAAGAAAAGACCTAAACATTTCCATTCAATTTCATAATTTCCAGGTGCTCTCAGTCTCCTTATGTTCCACCATTCATTTACTTTGCTGCTCGCTAACAAAAGGTTTTTTTTTTGCTTGCTGAAACTTGAATTTATAACTCATACCAACATTTGTAAGGATCTAGCGCTTTGTTCGGGTTAAAAACATTGGATAGCATTTTCCCGCCCTTTATAAATTTCGTTGGAAATTTCTCGGTAATTTCTAATGTTTTTGGTGAATCATCATCAACACACAATTTACTATGACGTAATTGATTTACCCCTCTAATAATTCATCATATTTATCGATGTGATCACCCCATTTAGCAAAATTGTCCATGTAGCTTATAGTCAGCAAAGTTGGTGAGCAATTTAAGACCAAACATCATCAAGTGGCAGTGGAGAATCCGTTATTGCGAGGGAAATTGTAAATGCGTAATAAACTATACCCTTTATTTCTTTTTTCAAGGCCATATCTATCGGGATAGTTGCCTGTAAGTGCGAACGCATATTTATGAATGGGGAATTCACTTTTTGGAGAAATTACATAAAAAATACATTAATCAAAAAACTATAAATAAACTAAAGTCCTTTCTGATTTTTATGTTCGTTTGCTCATTGTTTAGTTGGTATTTATTACGTGAAACGAAGCGTATTCATTTCACATATTCCTCCTTTTATACAGAGTTTCCCGTTTACATAATAAATCCGCTAAAAAAAAAATACAGACAAAAGAATCGAAAGATTTCTTATGAAACTAGCTCTTATTAATTTTTAATTTCGACTATAGCAACCCATGGAAAATTGTGTCAAAACATGTTTCCTTTCATATGTTATATATTTTATGTACGCTGTAAGGATTCTTCCAAAGGGAAATAAATAAATTAAAAATTAAATTGAAAATAAATCATAACATAAATTCTTGTTCCAACGTGTTGCAAATCTTGAAGAAACTAAACCAAGTTGTACTCAGTTGAACGAGGGGACGAAATTTTAAAATTTCTTTATTAAAATTGGAATATAGCAAAACGGTTTTCCTAGTAGGCTTTGCTTTTCACATTTTTACCTTTATAAGATTCCAATAAAACATAAAGGCAATAATAGATGATTTTGAAGGACACGCCAACAAAATGTTATTGCTTCCAATAAATTTGAATTGTATTGTGCAAAAAATGGACTCTTCACTGCTTTACCATCAATAATATGTTTAAAGCTACTTACACCTTCTTCTCTAAAAAAAATCTACATTCTAAACATAACTCTGAAAATGATAAAAGATTTTTTTTAAAGATCTAGATCAATTGATTAGGATCTTATTTTTATTTTTTAGATGAAAATTGATCTGATCTTTATCTTTAGATCAAGATACATCGCAGCCTTGAACTGGTTGCAGAATTCCATGCATTGCTCCAGATTGCAGTTTAATTTTACTTGTCTTTGTTGGCGATTTACTTGTCAATTAATCATTATTATCGATCAATTGTATTTAAAATAGTTCAATGAATTCAAATTCTAAAATAATTACCGAAATCATGTTTTGCATAATTTCAAGGTTACTCATTAGACACAACAGATGTTTGTTTTTAAGTTCTGATAAAAATATTTATCGAAGAATGCTTTGAAAAATTTGTTATTGTGATAATTCTCTTAATCGATCAAAGCAACTTTTTGTAGAGTTTTTTAAGGAAATAAAAAAAATTTTCTGAGGTCATTTTATTTGAATATTTTATTATCTCAAAAAATATTTCTCAAGTTTTTAATTTTTTCTAATCTTGGGATAATAATTATCGGCAAACACAAACTGCGTTTTTGTTGCAATATCCTCCTTTTTTGCCCATAACGACGCAATGTGTTGCACAAGCTGAATGACTGACGCTGTTTTGGTTCTTTTGTTCAAAATTTAGTCCAGTATTGATAGGCACGAGATCACAATTAAATCTTTTTGGACGGTAAACTGGGAGGTCTGTGGAGAAAAACCCATAAAGTGTCTCATTTTTATTTTTCTTGAAAATAATTACCTTCAGGAATGTCTCCATTCTTACCGAAACTATCATCTAGTACTCCCTCAAATTTATTCACTATGTTGGCTTCAAGAGCAACAAATAATGAAGCAATAACCACTAAAATAATCAAACTGCGCATTTTAGTTTTTTTTGTAATGTTTTATCAACCAAATTGTTCAACTAACTGATAAAATATAATATTGAAAATCGAACTATATAGAAAAGTAGCCATAATTGTTTAATTAACGAATTTGGAAATTTGAATGTGTTAAAAAATACTTGAAAAAAAAACAATCAAAAACAGATCTGTGGTTCATTGAAACATATTTGAAAACAATTTGTTATCGAGTAATTTTTATAAAGTAATCTAGTACTTCCGAGTTTGAGCTGGATGGATCAATAAGAGAAAAATCTACTTCCTGCAGTTACAAACAGCTTTAGAGTCACACCATCCTCCACTTTTCCCTAATGTTAAGCAGTGAGCTGCACAAGCTGCATGACCAATGCCTTGGAATATGGCTGGGAAGATATCACAAGTTGCTCTCTTGAAGCGGTGAGGATGAATTTTTGGAATGGCTTCATCTCCAACAAAAGTTTCCTCTTGAGTTGATTCTGCTGCTTCAATGGCAACAAAGATTGTTGCAAAAATTGCTAATACGATTAAGCAACGCATTTGATTGTTTGCTTGTTTGAGTTTTTTAGTTTCCTCAAAGAAATCTTGAAGTGAAATGATGAAGTTGCTTTGAAAATCTGATTTATGTAGCAACTAAATTGTTGGCTTTTTCTATTATTTTTCTAATATTTTTATTTAATTAAATAAAGTAAACATTAGCTGTTTAAATATCAACACTCAACAGCTGTTTGGTAGAGTTTTTTTGTAGACTTGTCTACAATAATGAAAGTTTGCTTTTAGCTTGACTTATATTTCTATTTTAAGAAAATTGCTCAATTTGCTCAATTTTTCATCAAAATCTCAGCAAAATTTACATAAAAATGACAATTTTGAACATTCACCCCCCAACCCTTGTTAATAGTACCCACTTAAAAGAATTACCCTTTCGTAGTAAATTTTAATTATTACCTGCGAGATTTTTTAGGCACTTGCGAATACTTATTATTTTTTTGATTTGATGGTTAAAGTTTTTTAAATTCTAGCCTATTTTGATTGAAATTTTGACAGATAAAAAAATATATTTTGAACTATAATTCAGTGATTTTAATCATCTCTCTGGTTCGCAGGTCTCTATAATCCCTTCCCAATTAAAACTGAAACAGTATAAAATAAATACAATCATCCAATTGCAATGAGAATGAAAAATTGTAGCGTAATGGCTAACTTCACTTTAAAGAACGGTGATTAAAGTTATTGCAATTGGTTAAATTATTATAATTAATAAACACATGGGCGATCGATACTGAGTTTATGAGTTCATAATTATACGTTACTAGCGATGAAATCTTTTTTAAAAATGATCGTCTTATGCTTCACTTCACATTTATTACGCACATGTACCGTCTTCTATAAATTGTGCAATTATTGTTTGGGGAAGATGCAGTTTTCAATTAACCGATGTTAAAGCTTATGTACATAACTAATTTGTGAGATGATTAATTAGTCTAGATTTTAGATGAGATAAGCTTGTTACTTGTAAGTAATGAAACGGATAGTTTGCATATAAAAAGCGTTTTAATTGAACATGGATCTTTTTATTCAAATATCAATAATAATTAAAAATAAACTCATTCGAAAATGAATTTAAGATTCTAGAAGTGTTCCTGTGAATTTTCTTTGCTTTTCCCGAATTTCGAAAAAATATTTTACATTTTTCTGAAAAAAGAGTAAGAGGTACCTCTTACTCTTTTTTTCGAAGATGAAAATTTTTTTGTACTAAAAATATCCAAAATATTGAAAATATACTCAGTAGAACTTATTAAAACATCAATTTAAGATTTTCAAAGTGTTCCAGTGAATTTTCTTTGATTTTCCTGAATTTCGAAAAAAAAATTCGCTTTTTTCGAAAATGAAATCTTTTGTAGTAAAAATATCTAAAATATTGAAAGGCATCTTAGTAGAACCTATTAGAACATTAATGTAAGGTACTTAAAGTGTTCCTGTGAATTTTCTTTGCTTTTCCCGAATTTCGAAAAAATATTTTACATTTTTCTGAAAAAAGAGTAAGAGGTACCTCTTACTCTTTTTTTCGAAGATGAAATTTTTTTTGTTCTAAAAATATCTAAAATATTTTTTTAGAACACTGTAGAACTTATTAGAACATAAATCTAAGGTTCTCAAAGTTTTCTCGTGTTTTTTTTTCATTTCCCCTTTATTCGAAAAAAATTTTAAGTTTACGATTTTTAAATAATGTTTTATTAGGTTATGGTTAGTGAGACACGTTCAAGCAAAATATTCTTGAAGAACCCAATAAAAGGGTTATTTCCTCGCAGTTTTTTTATTCTAGTTAAAAAAACAGATATTGTTACAAAGTATTGTCAAAGAAAGGACACGAAAGTGTTACCTGATTAATCAAAATAAAATAAAGTCCTGCTCGACAAAAATCTGGATGGCAACTTTGATTCTATTGTTAAAGGGTTTTCCTGCTCTGATTATTAACAATCTCAGTTTCTGTGCGTAAGGATATTCCAACTTCCAAGGGCTCGAGCAGTTCGTGAGAACAACAATAATAATTTCTAGAGGAAATTATAAAATTTGCAAACACTATAGAGGTGGTCTATTTACATTCTGCAACCTGAAGATCCACTTTTTTCTGGGTTCTTTCCAATGATAACAATAGAACGATAATTTATATTGAAATTAGATATTCGTTAGTTCAATCCTCAAGGAGTTTAATTTAAATAATGTTACACGTGTATAAAACTCGCGTTTCTTAAGCGTTGTACACACTATGAAAGTGATTTTTTCAAAAATCTGAGTTTTCCGTGAAAGTTTTTTTGACGTTTCAAAAATTATTTTTCTACTTTTCGAATTTTATCTCATTTATTGTCCAAAGAATGCGTTTTAAACCATTTTCTACGAGTTCTAAGCATTGAAAGACCATATTGGGAATGAATTGGCATTAAAAAAGGGAAATGTGTCAAAATAAAAATTTCGGACTTTGAAAATCGGAGTAAATAAATCAAACTTGCAGCGCAAAAATAGGAAATTTTCTATTCTTCGTGAAAGTTCAGCCTCGCAGTTTTTATTGTGGTTTATGATTTTGATCAGAATATTTAATCACCGCAACTGCACAAATCTGATGCATATTTATGGCAAGAATGATGTGGAAAAAAAAAATTCCAAAATTTATCATTTTTGAGGCAACTTTCATGGGCAAAACCAGTAAAAAGACCAAAATTCACTGAAAGTTGTCTGAAAGTAGAGTTTTTCCTAAAGTTTTTCCAAATTTTCTTCAAACAATAAATTTATCTTTTTAATACGCAAATTTTGACTATTTTTTGAAAAAAATCCTTCCACGGGAAAATGTCAAGAAGTTGAAAAATCGGAAAAAAGAAGAAACTTTCAGTGATTTACTTTCATAGTGTGTGGATCGCTTTACATGAAAATTTTTTGACAGATCAGCGATTGCCTTGCAAATATTGAATAAACTTCATAGAACGGGTTCCTTTTCCTTTTTACCAGGGAGAGCTCAAAATATATTCTTTTGATCAAATCTACGACAAAGAGAAGAAAAAAGAGTCTTTAATAAACTCCCAATAAAAAAAAGTTTATGATATTATGTTGAAAATTCTCATAAAAAAAACAGCATAAATATATAATTTATATAATTTCAAAATTTTGATTGAAGAGGAACAGGAAATTTGAAAAAAGATCTTTTATAATAATTAAATCGAGTATTGTTTAGTTATTTGATACGATTTCGGAAGTTTTCCTTCTCTACATGGATTTTCGAGTGTTTGAGTTTCTCATAAAGAATTGAAATTTGAACAAGCAATAATGGTAAACATCTACCAGTTTACTATGATTGAAGTTTTATAAAAAGTAAAACCAAAATTGAGGTTCATCTCTTAAAGAACTGAAGTCTTTCTTTTCTAGAAAAATAATTGTAAATATTTGCTGTAGTGATAATTGACCCAGATAATTACTGGGCAAATGTTTTGAAAAAGATAAGAATCTCCTGTTTCCGAGCAACATTTCAAAGAACTATCAAAAAAAAAAGAAGTTCTACTTCAAAGTTCCCTTACAAATGAATTTAATTTATATTTAAAACTCTAAAACTTATTTGTGCTGTCACAGGTAATATAATGTATCCTTAATCCTCGACTACATTGTTGTTCCAGCAGCATCTTTAGAATCTGGAATTAAATTTCAATTTTGTTGCTAAATCCTTGGCCAAATAAGAGATTGTTGTAAGCCTTTTCAGAAATGTAATTTCTTGTCTGTGTTCACTAGAATGCATTAGAATAAAAACAGTTTTTTTTTCTGCCAAAAGAATTGAAAGAATATTCCAGAAGGATACGCAAAATGGAACAAAAAGCTTAAGATTTTTTTGTTATTTTAATTTCTTTGAATACTTTTAGAGTGGTGGCAGGAAATTGGGCCTGTACTTGAATTTATGCATTTATTACCGATGTTGGTGATTTTGAATCGTGTTGGCCCGAATTTCCGTCAAAACTCTACAAACCACATTCCCCTATTTAGGTTCTTTAGTTTCACCAACTAAAGTTTGAACTGGATTTTTTCGCACATGGCTGAAGAGAAATAAATATAACTTACGTGGATAATTAATTTCAAATTTATAATAAATTAAGTGATGATTCTTAACAATTCATATGGTACCTTAGCGAATCATTAAATTTGTTATGGACGCAACTTTTCATAAATATTCTAATGAGTACGAGAAAAATCATCAGGTATGATTGATGGTCCTGCTTTCAGAAGTTTTAAATGTAAATGTCTCCTTTATTAACAATTTCTCAAGTTTCTTACATTAATTATTTAACGATAACAACGGAAATGTTAGACGACGAAATAAAATGTTAGACGACGTAAAAATATAAGAAAGGTAATCGAGCCCTTATGTTTCTTCTAATTGATATCTAGTAGGCCATGTTAGAAATAAATTAAAATATTTAAGGTGCCATATATTTTATAAATACAGTTGGAGGCCAAGACACGTTCGATTAAGTTTTAAAACGGCAAAAGATCCATTCGAATATTTCGTTATAACTATCACCTGTCCCTTTAGTTACACGAATAATATTTTCATTGAATTTCTGTGCTCACCAAAATTTTACTCAACATTTTTCTTCGTCTTTTTTGTTTGTTGTCAGTTTACAAAACTGCAAAAAATAGTCTTAGTAGGCATTGCAAATCATCAAAGATTGGTAGAAACCTCTTTTTGGTTGTAAGGCCTAATAAAAACACTTAAAATAAAATAAAAAGATTGGTAGGATCAGAACAACAAACAAACAAACAAGATATTTTAATAATTTAATACAAGAGAGAGGCTGTCCATTCATTACATATCACAGTCGTAGAAATGAGTTTATAATCCTGAAAAGAAATCTCGAAAGAACCAAAGAAGAACCAAAATGATGGATGGCCCCACAACTGGTACAACGTTTGCTTGGAACCTTTTGGATTGATTAAAAAAATACGTTTGCCAGCTGCTTTCCAAAAAAACACACAAAAGAAGGATTTCTCAACGTCTTATTACATTATGATTTCCGGTTGATTCAAAATTTTTCGTTGAATTGGTCAAAATTTTTCTAATCAAATAATATTTCGATGAAATCCATCAGCATCACTTTCAAAACTGGTAAATGCATAAAATCACATTAAAACAGGTGCTAAAACTGGTTTTGCATAAAATTTACCTTTTCCAAAAAGATCGATAGAGTTTTCAAGGTTTTTGGGATTTTTGGATTTTTACGATGTTTTGTTAACAATAAAATTTCGGTTGACTTTTTAATTTTTACAACCAAAACGTAATATTCCTAGAAAAAACTATAAATGAAATTGTAAACTATTTAAAACTTCACAAAAACATATCGATTGTAAAAACCAACCGAAACATCTTGTTATCTATAGAACTGCAGGTAAAAATGTCTTTTATTGTTCTGGGAATAAAATTTGCATAAATCTGTTGTAAGCTTTCTGTGCCATTTTCCAAAAATCTATTTATTTTCTAGGAACTCTAGAGATTCAGAAATTTGCAGAAAACTAAGCAGTCTTTGAGAAAAAATTTTGGGCTACTTTGATCTGTCAAAAATAAAAAATAAATATTTCTTGTTTTATCATTTTAATCAAAAATCTAGTCAAGTCTTGCTAGAAGAGCTAGTAATGATCTTGAGAGTCATTTATGAGGCTTACCAGACTGACATAAGTCCTGAAGCACGACTATATGAATGGTATCCAAGCTAGAAGGTTAGTATTCTTGTTACTACAACAATAATTAGTAAATAAACTGCAATAAGTTTCCTATCTCATAATTCCCCAGCCAAATTGACCTCACATCGCAATAACCTGGATTTCAATCATCTCATCATTCTAGCTGAAAAATATTTTAAAGACATAATCATGACTGGCAGGCATAAACCTGCTGCAATGCTGCATAATTTAAACAACGTGCTCTAGTTGCAAATTTTTGCAAAATTCTCATAATTTATGTTCAGAAAAGATCCTGGCTATGGATAAAACTTTCCGTACACAAAAAAAAAACGAATGGGCAACTGCTGTTAGCTTAAACTGAAGTTTTAAAGGTAAAAATATAAACTTAATGCATGTGCAACAGTTGTTAGTTGAAATTTTCATAAAATGATGTTGTTGGTTTCCCCATTTTTTGGTATCGAATTGTTAAATGATTTTTTAATGATTAAACAGCACATGTTGTTGGTTCTCGCCTGTAGAATCAAGGAATGTCTGTTCCAAGTCGTAAAATAAATTGTTTGGTTCAAGGTGTTGTGAAATGATGAAATCGGATGTGAATCCACCAAAATTATTATCAAAACATTCCCGCGGTTCATAATCAAAAGTTTATATGCTCTAGCAAAAATATTCCACTATGAGTTTGACCATCCCTTACAATACTTACGACCACCTTTACAAAAACAACAAAATTGTGTTTTGCTGCAATTCAAGTTGTTTTGCAAAGGCAGCTTGCTCTTGCTGTTTGAAGGGAATCTTAAGAAGAAAAAATTTGCCATGCAGAAAATTGCACAAATGAACTTTGCACATGAACTTGAAAATTAAAAAAAAGGCATTTTAAGTGACAATATAAATTAAAACCTCAATTGTTCAGAATTTTAGTTCGTATTTATATTTTTTTTGCGTAAAAAGCAGACGGCTTTAAACATGCATCACTCGAAATAGCCTTTTGCAGACCGCAATCATTATTTTATTATTTTGGAGCCAAAATTACAATGCGAAACAAATTTAACCTCAAATTCTTTTTTTTTTTCTTTTTTTTCAGTTGTTCATCCAAAAAATCCAGAAATGGATCAGGTTCAAGTTTTGTGGGAAAAGTAAGCAAAAACCTTCTGCCGTGTGATGCGAAATCCTTCTCTGCCTTTTAATATCGCTGAGCAGATGTTTTTGCATGAAGCGAAAAATTAAAAGTAAAAAACGCATAAAAACATGCAAAATTAAATAAAAAGACTTTTTGGCAATCTTCAAATATAACAGATTATTCAATAAATGTTGATTGATTATGTTGTTTATTTCTTAGTTATGCTTTTTGGTGGATCAAAGTGGTTTTTGTTGCATTTGAATGCTTTCCAACATTTTCATGTTCTAAGGGATGATATCATAGAAATTAAAGTTCTTCGGTATCTTCGATATCAGCTCCTTGCCCCAAGATAACTGAATTTAAATAAAATTATAACTCTCTTTAAGTTTCAGGTAATAATTGGGAATATTCTACAAAATTCGTTTTTTACTAGAATCCCATTCTAATAAACTTTTTGTAGGACTGGTTGGTTGAGAAACGGTTGGAAAAAATTTGAAAATTCTTTGAAAAGTTTTTAGACATTTTCTTGAAGTTTCTTACTATGTATGGTCTTTCGATGTAAAATTACTCCTGTGATTAAAAATTAATCAAAAAAAAATTTTCCTTAGCCCACTTAATATTTTCCTGCAATTTCTCCACAAAAAACTTATAAAATTCTTTTTAGTCGCATTCCAAATGAAAGTCATAATTTTCAGATTATTTCCTACGTCTTTTGTTATTCTCCCTCTAACCAAACGAAAAGCAACAACAACAAAAAATTAAATGAAATAAAGTTTTCAACGAGATGTTTTCAGTGCTTCTTGGACCTTTGAACAGTGATGACTGACTTAAAATATGTTTACCAGAAACATCATTCTGTTGGGGCAACGATGCTGTGAAAATGTGTACGCAAAATCAGTGGAAAGTGTTTACCAAAAGTTTCCAAGTGTTTGCAATGTGCTTTTTAACAATTTTACATGTGAATGGCAAATGTTTGCAATTTGTGCGCAAAATAATCTTCAAATTGTGATATCATAAATTTATGAAATTAAATAAGTTAATAAAAGAGGTGAGTTCTGAGAAATGACATAATTTATGTGATGTGTGTTTTTTTTTTGTTGAGTTTTTTGAGATTCTTAAATAAATAATTTTGTTTATGGAAATTTCAATTAACAAATATGGGATAATTTTTTCTGATCAGAAAAAATTGTAAAATTAAAGAAATTTACTGCCAAAATTTTTGACCTGTGCAAAATGCATTTGCCTTTTTCGATTTTTAATTTTCTTAATTTTTTTAATTTGCGTGTAATTTGGATGAGTAATTTAAATTAGTAGATTTTTCGTTTTTTACTGGATGTGTTCTCTTTTTTTGGTTGTTATTGGTTTTTTTTGAAATATTTTTAGTTATGACTTAATTTTTAATCCACGCCAAATTTTTCTGGGAAAAAATTTTGATCAAGTTACCTTTTTTTCTGCAAATTTTCTAAGAAGTTCATTATTGAAATTTCTTTGAAGTCAGAAAACCAACAAAAGCCTACTAGATTAAAAAAAAAGGCCTGCTTGCGATCTATAATTTATTTATTAAATTAAATTCAGTGAATGTCTTTATCATGTAGTTTTTCAATTATTACATAAGCCATAAGAGACATGTTGCATAAAATGTGGCATATATTTTTTCTTCACACAAACCAGAATAAAAGAGTAAGATTTTTTAATGAATTTATTCACACACGAGACTATGTGCTCAACATTACATTTTAGAAGCAAAACGCTTTTTAGCTATTGAGAAAGTTGATTTGAAGTTTTGAATAAAATCTTATCTTATGTGACTCAACATGTGTGTACTTTAAAAAAATATTTTAAATAGGGGAAATGGTTGCGATTATTTTATTTTTGCAAAATGTGAACCCACTCTTCAAAGCGCTTCATTTCAAAGCATCCACTCCAATTTGAGGCTTCATTATTATTGAAAATTCTTGGAAATGTTTAAATTCACCTTTTTTCTCGGGAGAGTTAAAACATATATTAGATGCGTTGTTGTTGGACTATTTTGCTCGAAACAATGGACAAAGACCGACAAGAAAGAAGCAAAATATCAAAATTAGAAGATTTTCGACCATAAAGGCCATAAAATAGTTTGCAAGTTCTTCATATTGAAAGTTGGAGTGTATGAATGTGTCTCTTAGAATTAATTGCAACACACTTTTATTACTTTGATGGCAGATTGCTTGGAGAAAACGTGTCAACTCACATATTCCTCAGTAAATTGATCAAACAGAATTAACATCAACAGCTGTTTTCTTAGCCGCATGGCTTGATAGTTGAAGTGTTGCTCTTACAATCAAACTGATTGTTCGATTGGATTTCTTATCTTATTGCTTAACGCAGAATAATGTGTGCAACTCAAATATTAATGATAAATTGTAACCCGTTACGGCTTGTTGGTTTTTTCCTACAATTTGTAATATAATAAGTTGGCACTGTTCAATTAAATAGTCAAAAAGCTCATTATAGCTTTTCAGCATGTAAATTGGTTGGTGGCTCGTAATGAGTTGGATAATAAATGATAAATTCTAGAGATGGCGGGAATTACACAAATTAGAAGCGAATTAGTGGAAATTATCAGAAACGGTTGTTGGTCGCTATTTTGTTATAAATATCATTTCTAAAGAACAACGTCAAGTCCACCAAAAAGAAATAAGCAGCGTCATTAAAATATATATTCTTCAATTTGGTGTTGGGCTGATTAACTGTAAAAATCCCAACAACGAACAACATTTTTTGGTTAGCATCTTTTCGATTTTTTCAATTTTTTTTTTTGCTGATCGTCTCTTGCTTTGCGTTTTGCTTTTTGTGGTTTGAAGTTTGCTGTGGATGCTTTTTTTTGTTCAGCTTAATTTAGCCACCAAAAACATCGCATACAATACAATTAAGAGTCGCTATTTTTAATAAACTAATAATGTTGATGGATTTCGATAAAACCGTTAGGTTCTTGAATGCAACAGAAAAAAAATTAGAGATGAAGCTCCAAGGCTTACTTAGATCAGCCTAAAAAAAAATTCCAAAAAATTCTAAAAAATCAAAAACAATTATTACAAATTTTTGCTCGCGGAAAAGAAATTCATTTCAAGACCACTGTTTGTTGAAGTAACTCTAGTGATTGTTGGCGATAGTGGAGTAAATAAATCTTACTCTGCTTATTGGTTGGTTTGTAATAAATATATTTCTTCAGTTTTCTTTAAACTTGGATTGTTCGAGCACTTTTTAGCCAAAGAATCCAATTTAAATACAATTATTTTTATTTTCTATTGAACTTTGTTTGGTAAGAAATGCTGATGAAAAAAAAAAGAGTTGCAGGTACAAACTAGGGGTTTTAATAGCATTAGTTTGAGAATTTGACTACCGAAAAATACCACTCTGTGTGTGCCAAGACTCAACCGCACAAAGAACCAGAGAATATTTTCGCCAAGCAAATCCGAATAAATGCTTCACAAGATGGAAATATTGTGATTATAAGCTCATTTATATATTTTACTTTGGAAATATCAAAGAAAGAAATTAAAGTTGTAAACAAATTAAGAGGAAAGGTAAAACTCCGTTATATTTATCATATCCGCCGACGAACTTAGTTTTCAATTTGGTATTTGATCAAGTTTGATTTAAATCTCGTTTAAATCACCACCCCCTCTAGAACTCTAGAAAGATACGGTTCAAATAAACAGGTCTATGACACTTTCTTGCAATTCTTGAGTATTGTCACAAACGCTTCCTTATTATTGTTACTTCTTGCTACAGCATTTCATATCTAATTTGCATTTTGCTAATAAGCCATTAACCATATAAACACACCATGCATCTTGACAGCGCAAAACTAAGCAAACTATAAGCAAACTAAATAAATATAAAAAAAGAATAGTAAGCTTTGCAATGTCGTGCACTTTTGAATCGAGTAAACAAAGTGAATATAAATATACATCGCTTGCTTAGTCTTAAAAATATTACAAATATTACAAATATTTCAATTCTTTAATAATCTCACAGCGGATAAGCTTGAAAAAGAAGAATTGGTCATCTATGATAAATATATGCAGTAAATCATAATTCCTAAAATTAAATTGTTAAAAGTATGAAAAAAACAATAAGCAAGCAAAATTAAATGTGAAAACTGAAAAAAGTGGTAGAACTAAAAAGATTATGATTAAGAGATTGAATTGACTACCAGGAACTTTACAGGCACGTGATTTGTGTTGAGGTCTTAAAAGGTATATTGTTTCAGTTTCGGATCAAGCGTGAACTCTGAATAGAAGAATATGAAATTATTATACGTGATATGTTCAATTAATCTATTTTGCTGTTGAAACTCTTGTGAAGACTGAAGAGATGTTTTCCAAATAAGAATTCTATCGCTATATACATATATAATATACAATATACATGAAAAGAGCATGACAATTGAATATTTTTAACAGTAAATTGTAACCACAATCGGTTCTCTTTTCTTTATTTAATTAAAAATTGAATATAAAGCTACACACAATAACTTGTGCTTTCAAAGGCAATTTATCAAACGTTTGATTACTTCAAATACACTGAAATACTGCACTGTCCCTAAAAAGTTTAATTGATTTGGCCCGGGAAATTGTCCGATTGATCAAAACCCCGTTAATTATTGTATCATCATCTTCGCTTTGAATTAACGCTTATGTTGTGTGTGCCTTTTTTGGCCAAAGCAATTTAAAAGCAATTAACAGTGAAATTCTTGGTAAGAGACAGCACAAGCAACGAAACGTCTTTTTTGCGCCCAAACTCCTCAAGACTTTACTTACGGTACACTGAAGGTGATTTTTTTGGATGTTGTTGTTGTTCTATACAATATTGTTCCATAGTCACGAATCATTTATCAAATTTCCAGACCTCTGAAATATTGAATTTCAGAGGATGCAGAAAAAATCATTCTTTGAGATTAAATTTCCTTTCAATTGAATTGCGATCACTTGAGAATTCAAATCTCGTGGCTCTCGAAATGCTTGCAGTTTTTCGTGTTTGTTCTGCTGTTCTGCTCGCTGCCCAAATAAAAAACAGGTTTCATTGATCAGATTCATCAGCATTTTTCCCGTGTATTCAAGTTTCAGCTCCGAGATGCCCGAATTTCTTTTAAAAACCGTTTTCAAGACATGTTTCTTAGATTCAGGCAGCAAAAAACCTAATAATAGGTTAGGCTCGCTCAATGTTTGAATATTTTTTGGGGTTTTTGCGGATAGAACTCTTTTTTGCCAACTAAAATCGGCGAATCTTTTAAAAAATTTGAAAATCGCGAGAAACTTAGTTTGAAAGGATAATTTTTGCACAAACACATACTTGTGTAATTTCAGTATAGTTGAATAAAATGACAGCGATTGCTGCGATTAGCTTAAAAAAAAAATACTCTCTGTAATTTACATAAGTTTCCATTCCAAATACTTCCAAAATTGAATTAAACTTTAAATAATTGGTGTAGCAACATTTTCGGGGCGACCAATTATCTCGTCCCATCAAACATGAAATTTATACTGATGTGATAATTAACGTATGTTTTTTTTATATTTTGGCGTTTCTTTCAGATTGCTTATCAAAATGGGAAAGAAAAGTCGTCTGGCTCGCTAGAATGATCACCGACCAGCTGAAATATTCATACAAAGGTAATTTTTGGAACGAAATATTAAAACATTGCTTCAAGTTCATTTGTCAAATCTCTTAAATTAAGCGGAAGTGGCAAATCGCCCAAGTTATTTTTTTTTATCAAACTAAAGATTCGTCAAGTAAAACATAAAACCGCGAAAATAAGTAAAATGTGGCAACAATCATATGTACATGTGTTTTACAGTTTTTTTTTTGGTTCACCACTTTGTGGAGTTGTTGAACATATTTTGCTAATTCCAATTTATTTATGATCTTACGCATAAGTTTCTATTATTAGTTGAGAATTTCTGAGTTTGATCATGGATGGCCATGATTAATCAAAAAGACATGTAGGGGGCGTTAATGTTAAAAAATCATATTGGCTGAAATTTAGGGCAAAAGTAAGTAAAATCTCATTTTCATCCACTGAGTGTCATCGATAGGTAAGGATGGGTTGCAATATTTTGATTAGTGTCCTATAGAGCCTAAATATTGCACTTGTCCCGGCCTATCGACGGCATTAACCATCATCATAGAAGCCTGTCATCATTATTCGCTTGTTTACAATTAACTTGAGCACTATCACACTCACGGTGCACTTGTGGTCTAAATTAAACGCAAGCTTCATCATCAGTTGCGGTCATTAAGAGTTTAATGCGGGACTATTCATCAAATCATTTTTAAATTCCTGGAGCATCGGGATAGAGAATTCATGAGCTCAAAGAAGCTGAGTAAATTAGTTGACACTTTTAACCTTTTCTTTTTAAACGATAATACATGTAACGAACATAAAAGCATAAACTTTTTTTCCATATAGCATAATGTATACGTTTGGAGCAAAAGAAGTTCAAAATCGTTTAAACAATACCGTTACCAAGAGCATATATATTTTTCCATTTCTTTCAAGTGTTGCCAAAGTTTTTTGTTAGTTTGTTTTGTTATTGAGATGCTGCAAAATATATAAACACAACAAAATATTCTCAAGTTCTCATAAAAATAGGAATGTGTAACCGAAAAGCTTCATCCACAAAGTATTTTCACTGCAAGACAATTTTTGTCTTTAATTACATAATTTACTTGCAATTGCACCACAATATGCTCGCAACCAAACGATTCAATATGAAGTGCATTTCTATGCCGTCAAAGTTTTGCCTATCACGAAGTATTTTTTTATTTTGTTGAACAAAGAACTCTCGAGTCGGTTACTCTAAAGAATTTTTCCTCATCTGATGGAAAAAGAGAAAGAACCTTTTTTGTGCCAACTCTTGGAATTGCTGTGAGTGTGAACTTTAAATCTAAAATAAATGGATAAAAAAAATGTTTGTGTGGAATGTTAAGAATGTATTAAGCTTTATTCTAATTGAACTAAGAATAATAGATTGTGTAGAAAACTATTAATTTCCATTCAAGTGTGAATTACTTGGCGTACAAATAATTATTATCACATGTTGGCATAAAGAGGTCAAAGATGATGAGCAATTGCTAGATTAGTGGGATAAAAAATTCCACTGGGAGAAGAATTAGCTGGCAAGCCTCAACAAAGTTCAAATCAATAAAATGAGCGAAATGTGCCCAAGAAAGAAATAACATAAATTATGTAAGCAACAGATTGTACAGCTTAACGCTCGAAAATACTTTTGCAACAAAAATCAAAAATGGGTGCGCTATACCGTTCAACAAACCCTCGAAATGATCGTCCGATGATCGTTTCTAGAGGCTGTCAATAATTGCAGTACAGTGACGTAACGCATTACCGTTTTCACGAAAATTACTTTGCTATCAATTAAAAAGCAGAATCATTCAATTTATGCGCAATCACAATAAAAAGGTGCACCTACATTGCAATTTTTCTTAAACCTACACGATAAAAGTGCAACGCAGAATCTTTAAAATACGAAATACTTGAATCTTGTAACCATTTCTCTAGCAATTCTAGCAGAGAAATTAGCTAAGTAGATCTTAGTACGGTACTTGTTAGCTTTGGGATGATTGATAATTTATTTTTTAAATAGTCTGTCATCCGGAACATTGTCAATTGTATATTTTATAAACACATTTTTACATTTTTTAGATTAGTTCATTGTTCAGTGATTTTTTTTACGAGTATTCAAAAATTCACAAATTGAATTTCATCATAGTAGGCACAACATCAAATATTGCTTTTGGCACAGAGTTCTTTGATTAATTATCATCGAGTGCATCGTGTAGTTAGTTAGTGAAAGCTATACGTCAAGAAAAAATCTCATTAAGTCTGCTACTTGCAATCGTTATGCCTTCAATACTCGATTAGTGCAGTAAATGATTGATTTCTTCCAATATGCAATTTTTACACATTTTTTTAATTAAAATGTTAACGCGCTTCAAACACCACAAGCATTATTTAATTCAGTTCATTTATCTAATTTTTTTGCAGGCTTTTGGCTATTCAGAGAGGATGATCAAAACAAATGGCTAATGGTTTCAGCTTGCAGCAATTCAACGTAATAACTTTTTGGTGAGTTCAACATTATTTTACTAAATCGCGATAATCAACAAAGTAGGCTGTGACTTTTTCGTAATATTTACCTTATTGCAGGGCTGCTTTGATTTACTTCTTCCTGATCGCTTTGCTATTGTAAAAAACAAATAAATTTTTTTAACCAGATGTAATTTGTGCAAATTGAGTTTTAAGTTTCAAGAACGAAGAAAAGCCATTTTAATCGTCTTACTGCGAACAAAAGAATGAACATTTTTCTGGTAAATTAAAATTTCAATCAACCATAAAACAAATAATTATTTTTCCGCCGTTTTGTGCCTCGTAATAAAATTAATGATTTTCTGACTCTGGTCGCATTAAAAGGCCATTGAAGAAAAGAAGGCATCAAGTCAAAGTGCTCCTAAATCGTAATTATTTTGTGATCAATCGGCGATAAAAGTTGATGAAAATTTTGTTGCATAAATTTTCACTGAATAACAGAGAATACCAGCAATATCAATTTAGAATTTTTATAAAGACTTCAATCTTGTAAAAAAAAAAAATCCCGAGAGAAAGAAAAAAAAAAATGGTCAATCAAAATCAATCGCCTTAACAACGAAATCAAGAAGCGAAAAATTAAGGCATATATGAAATTTAATATTTATTTCGCTTTGCGGTCTCACAACATTTTTTTCGGTAAGTTTTTTGACTGATTTTTTTCAGAAAATGAATCAGCAGGAAGTTCACGTGAATGCCCAGAACTCATTTGCATGATTTTATTCAAGAAAATCCTAAAATTTTATAAAATAAATAACAAAGTGATCTAAGCGATGTAAATTTCTTATTTTTGATTAAATTTCCACAATCTAGTACTTTATAATCGATATACAATGATCATTCATAAATTTGTCTCTAATTTATGTTTGTAGGTTAACAAATCTTAGAATAATCGAATCATTCAGTGAAATGTTGATTTTGTTGATCACAAACACGTTTTTTAGAATCTGGGGACATTTATTATTCAAGGAACTTTTAAATCAAAGAAGAAATCTTTAAGTACAAATTAATTCCAAAACATAATAAATAAAGTAATTTAAATTTCCCAGCCTCGCGTAATTCGTCTTTAATCTCTCATTTATCTTTTATGTTGAGAATTTTATTTAGTATCAAAGTAACCAGTAATTATTTTAGAAAAAACATCAGCAAGTCATGTAGTTGTCGTTTTTACTTAAATAAGAAATTTTTCATTTTCTTTGGAAAATACTAAATTGAAAATGTCAAAAAGTCAAAAGGTCAAATTATCTAACTCTCGGCTGATATCTGCAACCAAAAACAAAAATTTAGTAGACACAACAGTGAACTTGGCCACGGTGGTCTCTGAATTTGATCCATAACATAATTGCGCTGCATAACCGCCACATGATGTAGTTAAAGAAATAAATAATTCATTTATTTACACACCAACTATGCGAATTCTTTGCGATGAAACGAAATACGTGATAAAAATAAGATAAGGGATTTTTGTGCTGAAAAGAAAGATTTATCAGCTTCCAATTTCATGAGAGATGATGTTTCAGTTTGATTTTCCAAAAAATATGTTTCGTATGTATTTTTTTAAAATAAATCATCATTTAATTTATTTACTCGACACAAATTTCAATTAAAAGTAATTTCACGCTAGTTTTATTCCAGAAAGGTGTAAATTGACGTTAACTGTAGTAAGTTGAATAAAAATCACAGTGAGCGCTGCAGGATTCGAAATTAGATAAATTTACGTAAACATTACGCAAAAATTACGCTTATATTAAGTGTTGAAAGACATGTTGCTTAAATGCATGTAAAACTCAATTAAATTACAATTTCTGAATACAAAATTTGTTTTACTCTTAACGGTACTAAAAGTTTGAATATTATTGATGAATAAAACTAAATTATACTCTTAAAATTATAATCTCATAAAAATACAAATTCTACGTCTACAAAACAAAAATAACAATAATAAAGAAAAAGCAAAGCTTACTGCGACTCTGCTTCAACATTAATTTAAACTTTGCTTGTATCGTAAAAATTAAATGCACCAACACAAACGTTTTTGGAATTATTTAAAATTAAACAGACTATTGGGGGCTGTTTGATGATTACCTCACAGATTTCTCCTTTAATTTAATGATAAGATGTTGAATGTGTTTTGGAGCATTGGAATTAAAAAATAGAATTTTAATGGACGTCCCCTAATAATCTCCGAGAACTACAACAAAAGTATTTTATTGTGAAAATGTTTCAATACCTTTAGGAATATTTTTAAAATTGGCAGAATGGTTATGAGTTAGAAGATTATTATATTTAGAATCTAGATCCATATTTGTACCTGGGGCAAGAAACTTAAAAACGGGTGAATTCTCCATAAGTCGACTATAATTTATTTGCCAACCGTTTTATATTTTTTATGCGCAATAAATAAATTTTAATTTTAATTTTTGAAAATTAGTGAGACTGTTTTACAGAAAATCAACCCGTATCGCTTTATCTCTAATATATAACAAATGTTTTTCTTATCTACATAAAAGAAAAGAAAATAAGAAGCTTCAAAAATATTTATGTAATCGTCCAAAAAACTTTTCATTCTTCGAAAATACTTAAAACACACACCGTAGATATTCAAATTGATCATTTGTTGTCTCCCTCTAAACTAGATGTATTCTACAGCAAAATTTAAACTAGATATAACGAAATTCTTGTGGAAAACTTACTTGTCGATTTTACGTGAATTTTTATTTAAATTTTATATTTAATACTCAAATACAAATTCATAGACATGCGCACCACAAAATACTTTTTTAGATATTTGACCCGATATTTGAATGCTTGCTTGTGTATTTTTAATAATTTAATATATTAAAAATTTCTCAATCCCCTCACAGCTTTTTGATTTTTTTTTTGGTATTCTTAAAATTGAAGAATTGAAGAATAATATAATAATCTGGTTTTCTTTAGAGGCTGCTTTTAGAGACTATTGTTCAAGTTTTTGTTTTTATATTAGTGTGCAGCTGCCTCGTAAAATAAAAACGAATTATTTTATATTTAAACTTAATTCCTTGCTTTAGTGTTGGTGCCCCTATACACATGGCTATTGTGTTGTGTTGTATTTCAGTTTGCTCGAAGCATTCACCGCTTAAAGTTCTATTTTCTAAGAAAATTTAGTTATTAGTTGGTTTTAGACAGTTTTTAGTGGAATTTGTTGATCAAATTCAAACAGTGCAAATTCAAATAATTCTAATTCAAGTTTGGCGCCAATTATCACGACAACACCACGTGGTGCCAATTTAATTAAACGCTAAATAATAAATATCATAGTTTTCACATGGCTTCAGAGATTGAAGAGCAGCAGAGATACTATGTAAGAGTTTTTGTTGTTTTTTAGTTCAAAAATTTATTATTTCTTAAAATTTAATATGCAGAATTCTCAAAATTCTAAGATGGGGGATTTGGATGTAAACCTCATCTCCTTGTATGCTAGGACTCCGGCACTGTATGATAAGCGGAATCCTTTCTACAAGGACAAACATTATAGTGAAAGGGCTTGGACCGATATTGCTCTCAAGTTGGGGTATCGCGTAGAAATTTTAAGGGATCGAATGCTTCAATTGAGGAACCGGTACAATCTAGAGAAGAGGAAAATAGAAGCAGCTCGCTCAGAATCTCTACCAAATCCTAAATCCACTTGGGGTCTTTATAAATATTTGTTATTCTTTGATGGCCACATAAAACAGAGGCGATCTTATAAAATGCTGAAGAAAATCCAAGAGGCTGAAGAATCTGACAACATTCATCATTTTATGGCGGCAAATAATTCAAATTCCAATTCAAACGACAAATCATTTCTTTCAAATCATCTGCCAATGATGCCTACATTAATGCGTCACCAGAGGGATGACAACTCTAATAGTGAGTTTAAAAACGAGCATTATTCAGATGACTCGGAAATGGTGGAAGCTATTCCAATTCTTAGTGGCTCTGAGTCTGCTGAAGCGGATCTGTAAGAATTTTTTTATAAATTTTTTTTATTATTTTAAATTTAATTAAAAAATCAAATTTTTGTTTTAGTGGTCACATAAAATCTCCTGATTCCAGCTTTAAAAATGATGAGCTGCTGGTGGCTCCTCCAATGACACTTATTCATAATAATCCTTTTGCTGGGCCATCCTCACAGTATGGTGACTTCAATATGGACCGTAAATTAAATAAATACAACATGTTTGGTAACTTTATATCAGCAGCTCTTGCTGATTTGGACGATAGCATGGCTACAACCGTTATGCAAAAAATTACTCTTGAAATTTTCTCAGCTAAACGAGATAGCACCTAATATTAGAATATTCCTACTAAATAGAACTTAAATGCGTAGTATTATGAATCAAATACATTTAAAAATACATTAATTACATTTATAGAAGAAAAAACAATAAAGTTTAAGCCATACCAAAAATTTGTTCCTTTTCAATGTCCCACCCTCGCAATACAATTTTTTAATTAAATTGAAACACAATCGAATTTGATAATTTTAATTTGCTTTTGTGTTGGTTAATATCTAATCAAATACTTAAAATATTTCCTATTCTTTGTGTTTTTCAACTCATATTTTAGTTTTGTTCATCAAGAAAGTTCGAATTATTGATTAAAGTCTGAAAATTTCGTTGCCTGCTAGAAAATTCAATAACTTTTTATGAGTTTTTTTTATTTTTTGAGTGTCTATACAACGTAAAATTAAAATTAATTCTCAAGTTTTCTTCGGCTCTTTACATGTATGGAGGAGTCTGAAAATACTATGCTTTTTCTTTTGAAAATGTGCTGTTAAATAAAGCATAAAAATATACCTAAACATAAAAGTTTACCAACATTGTTGAAGACTAAATTAAAATTAATGAACCTTCTCGCTCTGCCTTGTCTATTTGCGGACTCGTTCACTCAACTTAAAACAATAATTAAACTGATAGAAATAAAAATAATAAAATCAATATTAATTTGGATTTAATACATAATCAGGGGGTATCCGACAATTTTTCTGAATTTTTCTGAATTTTTCTGAAATATTTTAGAAACATTAAATTAGATAAAAATATTTTTTATGAAAAATACAAATTTTATTTTAGATCGTAGTAGTCGCTTTTTTTATTCAAAAAATAAATTGATGTCGGTAATGCAGATTTTTCTACCTCATTTGAAAATATTAAAAATGAACAATGATTTAATTTTACTTTTTAAGAGACGTAATTAATGCGTGTCCTCTTAGAATTCACCCACACCAAGAAACTTTAATTATTAAATATAAGAAATCTTTCTGTTTATTGAAAGTCATTATAATAAAAAATTACAGACGAGAATCAGGAGAACTGAGTTGCGCCGAAAATGAATTTTATTTCATCGTCGAGATAGTTTTCTTTACTTCAAGACTAATTAAACATTTTAATGCTATTTTTATTGATTTTTCGACGTCAAGCAACAAATTGCTTAATTTTCGATGATTTTAAATGAAATTTTTGAAATTCAAGATTAGTTAAAGCTTCCAAAAGTAATTTTAGAGTACCTGGTGGGAGGTTGACATCTTTCTCAATATTTATTGCAAGATTGTGAATTATTTGACAGTTTTAAATAAACTATAAATCGCTCAACAAAAAAAAAAGCTGCATTGGTACTTTTTGAGTTGATCTTGATTTATTCTTAAAAATATTGTTTAATAGTTTCACAACATTGACTTTGGTGTAAAAAGGGCAAATCTCCGTTGAGAAACATTTTTTCTTAATCTTTGCTTTGAATAGAATGCAGTTTTATGATTTTTGCCTTAAAAAAGAAACTAAATTGAAAGCGAGAGATTTAAGACGATTTAAATGGATTTCTAGGTATGATTTATTTATTTATTCAAATTCCCCTTTTTTTCATTTTTCTTATGCAGATTAAGATTTAAGACCTGAGAGATGTGCAAAATGTGCAAAAGAAAGAAATTCTTCCGAGAAAGGGCTAGAACTCTGAAAGTAATTGGAAGAAAACAGTTGAGGTGATAATTTCTGCTTTGCATATTCGACATGGTCTTCAAGCGTTAAGGTAATTTTGAATGTAATTGTGGCAGGTAGAAAATGTGGAAATTATGAATTCACTTTGCGCGCAGGAATCAGGTAGTAATAACTTAATATTGGAAATAGATTACCAGGCATTGAGTAGTTGATGAACTTTGAGAGTTATGGAATTACTTTAATCTTTAAATGTGTAAGGAATTGCACTGCATTATGAAATTCATGAAATTTATTCTTTTCAACCAACGCATGGCTTTAAATATAAAATAAATATAAAAAGTTCAATGTCAAGATAAATTTTCATAAAGAAGGCTATGGAAATTACTGCAATAAATATTTTTTTACTGTATACTTAAAAGTTGAAAGACAAAGAGAATTTTGAACTAAACTGTTTACCTAACTAAGTAAAGGTATATTGAATTCTCGTAGGATACATGTTTTTAGTGATTTTGGGTTCTGCAGAATTTTAAAGACTGGAACTGCATTTTTCTGTAGAAAAGATTTCTTTTGTACCTTTTTGTGCCGATTTATGGTAAAGTCAGAATTGAACAAACTCCCACATTATCTTGAAAGTTTTACACACTATAACCAAGTATTTGACGACTAAGTAGCAAAATACCAAGATATCAGATTTCAATACAAAGATTGTAAAAAAATAATTAAACAAATTAGCAATGCTTTCCTAGTTTTTTATTTTTTTTAAATACCAGCAGCTTCTGTGATTTATGATAAGTTTTATTGTGTCGACGTGACTTTGTTTGCAATACATACCAAATGATTTTTGATCTGATTTGAAGAAATTCCGTTATTTTGATAACATCAAGATTTGAAGTCTATGAGAAACCGAAAAATTTCGCGAAAATCGGAAGATCAATCCCAATTTTTAATTTGCATAAAATTCCATAAAATTCTTCGATGAAAAGTGTACGTGCTGATGATGAAACTTCATTTAATATTGATAATGATAATTGATGTGGCAACATAGTATTAAAAGTGATCTTATTGATGCAAATTTATTTTCTTTAAATGGTACAATTAAAATAAATGTTTTATATTTTTTTTTTTTCAGATTTACTTTGGATAAAATAAAAACTTGTTCCTGGAATTTTCGAAAAGGCAAATACAATGTAGGGCGAGATTTTTGCAAATTTACTATTATTAAGGTTAAATTGCACTTGTCCCGGCCTGCAAATTATTTAGCCCAATCAACACAGCGCAGTTTTAAATCGATCATATTGCCTTTGCAATTTTTCTGAATGTTTCAGATTTCATCAGATTGCTTAGATTAGTTCCTATTTCTTTTATTCAAAAAAAAATATTTTGAAAAATAAAATAAATAGCTCATAAATTTTCATCATTTTTATTATGTTTTTTTGTTTGTTTCAAGAGTAATAATTGTCGAGTTTGTTAAGCTGGCAAAATCTATTAAAAATCTGCCAGCTCCAAACTCAACATATCCATATGATCAAAAATTTACACAAATTGCCATTAAGTTTTCCAATAAATTTTCCTTGAAAACGAGCAAGTTTTTAATTAATTTTACGCTTTTTTTTTGCTCGCACTTTTTGTTTCACATAAAATACAGTAATAATTGCAAAATGACAATGACAATCAGTTTTGACAAAAAGAGTAAGTTGTACAATTCAAATTCATACAACAAAAATCGCAAAAATATTCAATTTGCTTGTAGCGGATGAAATGAGCCTCCGACCACATATTTTACTCCCGTTCGAAAGTTATACTTTTTTTTGTTTAGTCAAATTCAAAATATTTGAAAATTAGATTTTCACGTTAAAATTCGTGAAAAGATCAAGTGGCCTCAATGGTCAAAAGTTAAAATGTTCAAACTCCTTCCTCAAGACCACACGATTAAAAAGAACAAGTTTTAAAAATTAAAAAAAAAAAATTGTTTCTCTTGTTGGATTTTAGGTTGGTTGGGATTTTAGTTTGGTTAGTTATCGCCGCCCTCCTGTGGCTCGTCGTCACCGCCCTGTGTATCTGAAGTCCATAATGTTAAATTGTCCCGCAACAACTGCATTATGAGTGTCGAGTCCTTGTACGAATCCTCGTTCAGTGTGTCCAATTCAGCGATCGCGTCGTCGAATGCCTAAAAAACGCACACAAACAAAATGTCATTAATATTGAAAATTTCCAGCCTACTAAGAAACTACATATCTTTCTGACAACAAACAAAACAATAAAACAAATTTTCACATCAAAATCAATCAAAAGTTAGTGGCTCCTTGTGTTGCTGGAGGTTAGTAGAATATTAGATGGGTATTTTAGAAATTATAGAGAACGTTCAGTAGTTCCCCATACAACAACTAGTTTAATTCAACTGTTAGTCCAAGAACAACATCATATATACGAAATGCAACATCCGAGGGGAGAACAAAGCAAATATTTATAAAACGACGTAAATTGTTCTTCCCTCCAGAGTCCAATAATGCAAAACGTTAGTTGGGCACGTGCTTCAATGCAGATTGGGTATTGATTGAGGAGAGAACCTGTTTGGCCAAATGACAAGCTCGCGCCGGTGAATTGATTATTTCATAGTAAAATACTGAAAAGTTTAACGCCAGCCCCAATCGTATTGGGTGTGTTGGTTGCATTTTGGTTTTCGCAATGTCGAAAGCTTCTTGGTAAGCTTTTTGACTGTCATCGACAACCGCTACAAAAATATAAAACAACATTTTTTGATTAATCACAAAACATATTAATTTTTTTTTGTTTGCATTAAAAAATAAGAAAAATAAAACGAGAAAGGAGCCAACGATTGATTTTTGATGAAAAAATTATTTCTAGTTATTTTGTGTATGATTGTTGTCAGCAGACGCTTTGTTCTAAAGGTCCGCTAACCTGTTTCGCCAGCTGACAAGCTTTGTCTGGTGAATTCAGGATCTCATAGTAGAATACAGAGAAATTTAATGCCAGTCCCAATCGAATCGGGTGTGTCGGTTGCATCTTGCCCTTGCTAATTTCGAAGGCGTCTTGGTAGGCGGTTTGACTGTCATCTACTACGGCTATAAAAAGATGATGTGTGTGTTTTTATGTTTGATCACAACAATTTTTACATCCTGGAGAAGCTAAAACAAAAAATTTCACCGCAACTTAATCTAGAAAACTTACTGTTGCGTGTCTCTCCGGTGGCCACCTCGGCTAAATATCTATAGTAGTCTCCCTTCATTTTCAGGTAAAACACCTTACTTTCTGGATTGCTGGCTTTAGGGATAAGGAATTTGTCCAGAAGACCCTGCAAAGCAATTTTTTCATTAAAAAAAACCGTTCAATAGAAATTCCTCAAGGTTCACTCACCAACACTTCATAACAAATTTCTCTAAGCTCCTTTTCCACACGCTCTCTATATTCCCGGGCGAGCTGCTGTTTTCGGGCAGAGGACTCCGTCTTTTGTTCAATAGATGAAATCACTCGCCAGGAAGATCGACGGGCTCCGACCACATTTTTGTAGGCAACCGATAGTAAATTTCGTTCCTCATTGGAAAGTTCCACACCTGTTTCTGTGACAGCTTTCATGGCTTGAGCCATATCATCATATCTACAAACAAAAGTTAATTAGTGGATGGTTTTAGGCAAAAGGTAACTAAACTCACCTTTCCGACTGCTCAGCCAATTTGGCTTTTTGGACCAACTCTTCTTTGTCAACGGTAGACATTTTGATTTGTGTGTGTGGTTTTTTGGTTTGCTTAAAAGATTCGAGAAAGAGGGTCTAGTGGTCGGTTCAGGATTTATTGACTATGCCCTGCAAATAAAAGAAGAAATTCAGTTATTACAAAATCAAATTTCATTAAGGTTATTTCGATAAATAAAGGACCATTTATGTTCAAAAGAAATTCAATAAAGAATGTTTTCATATAAAAATAGATTGTTCAATTTTCCCTCATCAACTTTTAAGAGCGAAAAAAAAATCTCATTCAAAAAACCGGAAACAGTTAGCAGAGACAGGAAACCCCAATAATAAACTTTTTGCTTATGCTAGAGCTCCAAGTATCCAAGAATATTCTATTTTAATACTTGAATAGCGGTACACTCGCAAAGTGCTGATTAACAATTGAATTAGAATAAATATTATCAAAAGTATAAAAGAAATCATCAATATTCAAGCAGCACGACAATGAACCATCAAGTTACGCAAGACGCTTCAACTCTTTCCATAGAACTTTTCCATTTAATGTTAATGGTTAAATAAACACACTAAGCCATTATGCTATATAAAAACAATCATTGCAGGGCTCATAAAGTAGAATACATTCTCACACCAGTTCCAACAACAAAACCCGGCCAGGAATTTTATGTAAAACAAACAACAACAACAACAAAATGCGATGACATTGAGTAAATTGTGCAACCGCGAGCTCTAGACACACAAAAACTGCAATACCGCGTTTTTTTAAATAAAAACGAATGAAAAATAAATTATCCTAGCAAATAAATGCCCAAGCTCCTATGATTAAAAGTCACGCACTTGGTGTTTTTTTTTACCAATGGTAACTTTGATAATAACATTTCTATAAATTACACAAAGTCCAAGGATATTGATTGTGTCCTTGCATTAAAAGCTCCTTGAGCAATAAATCATGAAAATGGTGCAACACTATAATATGGAGAAGCTGCATAAAAGGGGAGGCCGTGTCAAAAAAGGAGGGTGAGTGAGAAAAAAACAAAAAACAGTTTCCAAATGCCAATAATTGCCAACAAAGGAACTCAATCATGAAAACTGTGCTGAAACAAGCTGAAAATAACTTTTTGTAATCCCTATGGGTAACCAGGAGAAAGCTCGACAGCGGGGCTTCTTTCCTCATTTTTTTTTAAGTGCTCATTTGAACAGTTGAATTGTTGATGAAAAACATTGAAATGCATTTTCAATGTCCAAACTAAACGTTTTCGACCAACCAACACAAACACACATCCGTTTACCAGCAAATTGTACACTGTTTAAAATTTGAAAGTGCGGTTTAGGTTTTACTCTCCAATTATTGGAGGGATTAAACTTCTTTAATACGAGAGTTTTTACTCTAAAAACGGGGAATTAAGATTTAGGGTAAAATTACTCGATTTTTTGGATAAAATCGCTCCATTAAAAGGGTAAAATTGTTCCAATTCGATGTAAAATTGCTCGGTAACGGGTGTCTTTGATTTTTACGGGTAAAATTAGTCGCAAACTGTCAAGTTTATCATTATTGTTTAGATTTTTTGTGAGTACACGCTAAGAGTTTTGTAAATTTTCATTTAAATTGAGCTGAGTGGCCAAAAGCTGATAAAAGGTAGATATACGTAGATACCTAGTGGATTAAGTAGTGTGAAGTGTGTTTAAAGTATAAAATCTAAGAATTCTTTTAAAACGTGTAAAATTTTTAGAATTTGTTGTTCATCCGGAACTTTATAATTTGATGAACAATAATAGTATCACGCACAACACCAGCAGCAATTCGGACACAACTTCAGAGAACTTGACGCAGAACTTGAACCACGAGGAAGAGCATTAGATTCCAATTGAGATGAGCTCTAGGTCATTATAAGATGTTGGAAAAAGAGCCACTAACGTAAGGATTTAAAATGATAAGCTTAACTGAGATATATAAAATTAATTAGGTGTTTTAATATATTATAGTTTGGCTGGTAGAATTTAGGTTTTAAGATTCAAGTGATGAGAAACGCCAGATTGTATTCAAGTGGAGCTGCATTTGATACCGAACTTGGTAAAATCCAAAAGGGCGATACTATTGGAATCCAAAGATATTTACTCTCCAGAAGAGACCAAGAAAAGAAAACCATCAATTATTCCAACCTATGTAAGTTATAAATTATTTATTTTTAATTACTGAAGAACAAATTTTTAAAGACTTTGAAAATTCAATTAATAAATTCATTAATTTTAGGTCAAAATGGTTCAATCTCGGCGATCAACAAAAACTTCCGTCTGCGTGATCCATCTAAACTACACTCTAACCGATTAGGAATTCTTCCAACATCAGCCCAGCAAAAATCCAGCGAGACACCGAATCATGTTTGTAATTGAAATGTTATTTTTGCAAGAAATTTTTTAAATATTGAAATAAATTGTGAAATATAATAAATTTGTAGTTTTTTAACATTTTATTTATTTTTAGAACTAATTTTTAGTACTAAATTCAAAGCGCAGTGTAAATTAAAAGTGACTGAATTTACCCTTTTGCGGGCCATTTCGCACTTTTATACTTGCGGGTAATTTTACCCGCTAACGACTGTCAATAATTTTGCGACTAAAAACCCTCCAATCATTGGAGGAATCCCAGTTTCCTCCAATCATTGGAGGGTTTTTCACTGAAATTTTTAAAACAGTGTAGGCTCTTTAAAAGGAAACTCCACTGATATATTACATATATATATATAGTTATATTTTGTATATCTCAAATAAATATGCTTTGCAATTGCGAGTGTAGAATTATGTTCAACTGTGTTGTGTGCGCCGTTTGACTAATAAAAAGGATACACAATCCATGTAGATATATTGCACACCTTTGTCCTGAGCATAAACACCACCCAACCCCCAATAAAGCTCGCAGACCACTACCAGAGGCACAGCACCAGCAAAACAACAACAAAAGTCTCAGCATAAAATCGATCGATAATTTGTTTTTTAAATTTAAATGTCTGCATAGTTTTTGGCAAAAAAACCCAGAAAAAACAAAAAAAAATAAAACACGTAAAGAATTATCAGTTGCTAGCGCGAAAAGCTCACCCAGGGAGCTTTTATGCAATCATACGGCACGAACTATGTTTTACCTGATTTATGTTGCCAACTGTTTTTTTCTCTTTAATATCCAAATGTGGGTGTCTTTTTCAATGCACTGCACGAGTTAAATTCTACACAAAAATTTATTATTGGGTCTAGCTAATGGTAAAGTAGATTTTCTCCAAATTTAAATTCTGATACAGAATTTCCATTCAAATCTTTCGCACAAAAAACTAAAAAATAAACACACACAAATTGCCTTTTGCTTGGAGTCGCCTAATCGCAAAATTTGCTCACTATAGCTAATAAGCTATGATCGGACAGCACACACTCTAGACTCTATCAGACTCTATTTTTAACAATGTACACCACTTTGAGCCACTTCTTTAGCGATTTTTGTTTGCAGCTGAATTCGACTCGGAGTGAAAATTTTGACTGGCCGAGAAAATTCAAGGAAAACTTTCGGCTTGGTGGAAAAGTGTGAGAGTGCATTAGTGTTGGTTTATGCGACCGGTGTCGATGTATGAATGCTGCGCATAAGTATTTGTTACCCCAACTTTAACCTCAAAACTTTTTAACTCTAATTTTTGGTAATAAAAAAAATTTCTAGAAATAAAGATATAAAATTGGGTTAACCTAACTAAATTTAAATTTTACATTTCGCGCATGCAATGTTGCATTTTCGAACAATTTTCCAACCCCCCAGCACCACACACTAATATTGATCCCAAAAATTGATTTTCTCCGCTCGACACAATTTTCTTGTCCTGCTCTGGCTGAAGGTGTGCCTCAAAACGGCACACTAAAAATCATTGTGTACAGCAAACCATGGAAGTGTTCTATCAAATATTCTATAAATACCTTGGTGAAAAGAATGAAACGCATCGCGGCAAAAATATTTTTAAATATTCTCACAATGCAATCCAACAATTCTTCATAAGCTTTAAATTAAATCAAATCTGATCTCTCATATTTTGAACCATGGAAATCATATTTTTAACATGAAAAACATAACTCCAACATAAATACTCAACAAACACATGCAAATAATGTGGCGCGATTTTGCTACGAGAAAAACACATTTTCTAAATTGAAAATCTACATTTTCTGCGAGGGAAAACTAACCGCGATAAAATTCGGTACCTTTTATTTTCATTGGAACAGAAAAAAAAGATAGAAAATAAGAACAATGTAAGCACATTGTATGAATCTGAGTCGTTTTTTGCATTTTCTTTGCAATTTGAATCACAATGAGCTTCTCTGATGAGAAGAACGAGCAGATAGTGTTTGTGCAATATTTTCGTGCTGATGACTAGCAATTTTTGCTGTAGCTCTAATGAATTGATATCAATTGGCACAAGCTGAATAATATTATTCCAAAACGTTCTAACCGCAGTTGTTCAATAAATGTTCAAAAATGTTCAAAAATTTCAAAAAAAATGTCAATCATGAAGCCAGAAATAAACTGCATCAGCCAAATTAATGTAAAACACGTTTCTGTTGACAAAATGACGTCATTTTACATTTTTCCTGTAAATTTATCACCCAACTCGTGTAAATCTATGATTTGAATGCCAACAGGTCCCATAACAGACTATCGCAATCGCTCAACGAAAATTGTTATGGTCGAGCTGGCAACTAGCTCTCAAAGGACCTTTTTTGCACATTAACGCGTTAAACGGTTCAGCACGCATATTAGGGCATTTAGGACATTTAAGGCATACCGCACCATTAAATATTATCCTCCATATGCTGCAAGGAAAATCATTCCGCATTTTTGCTCCACTTTATCACGCAAACGATGTTGTTTTATCGATTTTGAACGTTCTTTTTTTTTTTGGCATGAATAGCAAATAAGGAGGAATAAACTTGAAGCTTTGCCACAAAGCTGCAGCGATCAAAGCGTCATACCAACAACAACTCAACCATCTCCATAGATAGATAGAGAACATAAGTCTAGAATAAATAAAATCTAGTTTAAAATCAAAAAAGCAAATTACATAACAAATCCTTTGTGATAAGATAAATCTTGTTTTCTTTTTCTATGTAATATTTCATAAACTTAGCAAGCTTTGAAGTTGTTGAAGAGTGTACTCATAATTTATTTTACATGTCAAAGGTATCAGTGAAAATATTTCAAAGGCGACTTTGATCAAATTAAATTCGAATTAAATGCGTATAGAATAAAATCAAAACTAATTAATTGCTCAAGGTTATAAATGACGTCATTGTGCGAGCTTTTTGCGTATGAATAATTTTTCCAGCAACAAAAAAAAAGACGGGAAAGCTTAGTAAAGTGTTAGAGCTTTAAAAATTAAATACGTACAAATCTTCATTTCTTCTATTGCTAAGCAACGTTTATCCACGAAATATTCAACAAACTCAATCCAATATAAGTGTTGCCCACACAATAAAAGACTCCATAAATATTCGAGTTAAATGCCTTGAGGCATCCCCAAAATGTTGTTATTGAACAAAATAAAATTGGTTACACACTGCCTAATGGAGTTTATTCTGAAACGATTTGAAGCTCAATTCCTAGGATTGAATCAATCAAGCCCATATTGCGTTAGTTTTATTTTATGGGCGCGGCAATGAAAATTTTTTAAAGAAAATTCAATTTCCTAAAAAATCGAATGACGACGGTGAACGATCTTTGAGCCCACGCACGCACAAGAAGCTTTTCCTTATAATTTATTACAAATAAAACGAGATGAATGTTAAAGCCAATTAAATTAGAGAGGAACACCGTCATTAAATAAGGAATTAAATTTGTCTTAAAACACAGAATTTAGTCACTCTAAAAGAGCATACACATATGTATACAAAACTTTCTCGTAACGACTGAAGGCGTGTAGTAATATAAAAATTGTAAATCGAGTTGCAAGATGCATTGCAAGAAATGGAAGAAAAAAAGATTTTTGAAGAAAGTCTGAAGAGAATTCCGGTGCATCAACCTTGAAACAACTATACATTCACGTGTCTATAAGTACACAGTATAGAAAATATGGTTGATGGTAAATAAATTGATGATAAGGCTTAAGGAAAAACTGATAAGACGAATTTCCGACCAAATTATGGTGACTTTCTTTGTGAAGCACAACTGAATGGAACTAATTGATAAATTAACATCATGTGCTTTAGACGATTTTAATTTTAACCGACACGTGCACACCATTCGTCAAACATAATGAATATTTTTCTAACTGTTGCTCACAAATTAATATTTTTGATTTTTCAACACTCTCGTGAGTGTGTTTTCAAAAGTTTTAATTAATACTTCCAGGACCGGCGATATTTTGTTGAAATATTGTTTTCGTATTCCGACTCTTTTTTAGTTATTTTGAATTAGTCAGCTTTGCTCATCATACACCAACAAATTAACGAATTATTGCTGTAGTATGTTAAATTGAAAAATATATATTCTATGTGTGCTAGCTTTAGTTAAGTTGATAGTATTTACGTGTAAATAGCTACTTGAGCAAGTGTGAACAGAAATGTGAGCAATTTGTCTAAAAAATATTTATGATTCAAGTATTATCTTAAAGACGGGTTGAAATTTGAAGAAAAACTCTGCAATTTCCTCACAATTTTCCAGACTAGATTTCATAGGGGTTTTTGCTCTCATTGTACAATGCAGATAATTCTTTTGGGAAACGCAAGTGCAGCATAAAAGTTGTGAGAATTTTCTCTTGAACAGTTACGACGCAATTTATATGCAGCGCGTTTTAAATCACAATTTTAAATAGATTTAAATTTCAAGATTTTCTGATTCCAAAAATAATTTTTCCAGCCAATTTAAATGTGCTCTAATCAGCTAGAGCATGGTTCAAAGACAGTTGATGTAATGTTATCGAGATGAGAAATTTTTCATAAATTATGTTTTCACTTGAGAATAAGCTTGAAATCTTTGATTTTCTTAACTAAAATCTATTTTAGCAACCGGTCCTACAAAAATTTATTTCTTGAATGGCTGAGAAAATGCGTCATCACTTCAATTGCTCTTTGCTTTCCAAAAACGTTGTTAGCACTAAGTCAACTCGTGTACACTGTGTTAAGCATCATTATGTGCTTTATTATACAATTATTACATACCTTCAAATTCCAGGATTGATGGCAATGGCACTTTTTTAATTTTTTAACCTGCGTTTAATTCCACTTCTAAGATATAACTCCCATTAACTCTTTTGGAGCTCTTTTATTCAAACTGATTAATCGATAAATCGGAACGTCAAATGGATTAATCAGTACATTTGTTTTCTTTTTTTTTGAAGCATGTTGAATTTGTGAATTTCAGGTTATTAGTCCTCATAATTAACATTTAAGATGACAATACACGATAAACAAGTCCATTTGGACGCATCCAACTTAAGGTTCAATGTGTTTAGTGCGAAAGAAATTGAACAGCTTAGTGTTTGCAAAATTACCAGTTCCGTTTCATTTGATTCTATTGGAAATTCTGTAACTGGTGGTCTTTACGATGTAGCAATGGGACCATCTTCCAAGAATGATATTTGCTCCACTTGCTCAAATGATATCAATAGTTGTATTGGACATTTTGGGCATATTCAACTCACTATGCCAGTTTTTAATCCATTCTTCATCAAAACGGTTCACGACATCTTATCTATTACTTGCTTGAAGTGCTTTCGGCTCCAAATATCAGGTACATCTTGCATAATGAAATAACAGTTGATAATATTCTAATATTTAAAATTTTTAGATCACATCAAATCAATTGTAAAACTTCAATTACAACTGGTAGATGCTGGATATATTATTGAAGCACAAGCTTTGGAAGTTCTCAAGTCTGAAGAGTTCGCCGATGCTAGTGGGGAGAAAGTTAAAAGTGAAGCTGGTGACTTAGTGCATGTAAGAGTGGCAGAGTATTATAATCTGCTTAAGAACTATCCTTTGAATCAGTACAATGTTACCAAAAACACAAGAGCCATCCGTAATGCAATTCTCAACTCCACCATCAAAGGAATCATGGTTAAAATTTGCAAATTCTGCAAGCAACCCGTCAGACGAGTAAAGTACACTTACAAGCGTCTTGTGTACAGTATTTCAAAGAAAGAAATGGAAGAGATGCAAAAAAGCAATGATATGGATGAGGAAGCGATCAAAGCGACCAACAAAACAATTTTTGCCGATGAATGTCGTCACTACTTCAAACAACTTTTTAGAATTGACGGAGATTTTTTGCGATTACTTATGCCTGTGCTTGGTAACACAACAGACGATGGATTTAATATTTTCTTCATGGACATCGTTCCAGTGGTTCCACCAAATGTTCGACCAGCAAACAGAATGAGAGATGGATTGATTGAACATCCTCAAACTAAAACTTACTACAATGTCATCTCTGCCAACAATCAGTTGCGTTACATATTGGCTCACGATAAAGGCGATAAAGAATCAAACTTCAGTGAAAAGTTTCTGCTCGATTCTGAGAATATCTACAAGTTGGCCCAAGGCGATACAACCGAAGAGAAAATTTATTATAAATGGCAGGAGTTGCAAACTTTTGTGGATCAGACGCTTGACATTTCTATCGGAAATTCACAGAAAGCTGAAGGTTTTGGATTGAAACAAGTTAGTTTTACATTTTTTGAATTTTCAGTTAACTTATGAAACATTTTAATATTTTTAGATCATAGAAAAGAAAGAAGGATTAATTAGGATGCATATGATGGGAAAACGTGTCAATTTTGCAGCTCGAACTGTCATTACTCCAGATCCAAACATTAATATTGATCAAATTGGAATTCCAGAAGCTTTTGCTCTCAAGTTGACTTATCCTGTGCCTGTAACCGATTGGAATGTCAGTGAATTACGAAAAATGGTCAGCAACGGTCCAAAAGTTCATCCAGGAGCTTGTTTCATTGAAGAAGAGAATGGATTCAAGCGCAGAATACCAGATGATAGCCAGAAACGAGAAGCTCTTGCAAATACTTTGCTCACTCCTAATGAAAATCGTGGTGTGAAAATTGTGCATAGACATTTGATCAATGGTGATGTTTTACTCCTGAATCGTCAACCATCTTTGCATAGACCTAGTATCATGGCACATAAAGCTCGAATTTTAAAAGGTACTTTAAAGATGAATTTTAAAATAAATCCTCTGTGTTTTACTATTTTTTGTTTCAAGGCGAAAAAACTTTCCGTATGCATTACTCCAACTGTAAATCATACAACGCTGATTTTGATGGAGACGAGATGAATGCTCATTTTCCTCAAACAGAACTTGGACGCAGTGAAGCTTACAATTTGGTGAATGTGGCCAATAACTATTTAGTTCCTAAAGATGGAACACCACTCGGTGGTCTTATTCAAGATCATATGATTTCGTAAGAAGATTTGTTGGCAATAATCGGATCATTATTTTAATTCTTTGATTATTTTAGTGGAGCCAAACTAGCACTTCGCGGAAGATTTTTCAATAAAGAAGACTACCAGCAATTAGTTTTTCAAGGATTGTCGCACTGCAAAGGAGATTTGATTTTAATGCCTCCAGCTATTTTGAAGCCAAAGCAATTATGGTCTGGCAAGCAAATTTTGACGACATTGATTGTGAATCTTACACCGAAAGGAATGCCTGGCATTAATTTGAGTGGTCAAGCTAAAATTAGCGCCAATTCTTGGCAATCACAGAAACCTCGAGAGTGGCTGGCAGGAGGTTCTCCGTTCAAACAAAATGAAATGACTGAATCGGAAGTGGTTATTAGGAATGGAGAACTGTTGAGTGGCATTCTGGACAAGAATCACTATGGAGCTACTCCTTTCAGTTTGGTGCATTGCATGTACGAACTTTACGGTGGTGAGGTTTCCACTCAATTGCTGACCTCGCTAGCTAAAGTGTTTACCATTTTCCTTCAATGGGAAGGATTCACTTTGGGTGTTCATGACATTTTAGTTCTTGATCATGCCGACAAAAAAAGAGAGAAAATAGTTGAAGAGAGTCGAAAGGCTGGACGAGATGCTACAGCACAAGCGCTTGAGCTTGAAAACCCTACTGACGCTGAACTAGCACAGAAATTGGAGGAGGCTTATGTCAAAAATCCAAAATTTCGAGTTATTTTGGATAGAAAGTATAAATCCGTTATGGATGGGTTTACAAATGATATCAACAAGTTAGTATTTTTGGCTTTTTTTTTAAATAAGAGAAAATTTACAGGAAACCTTTGAAAACCTTAAATTTATGTTCCAACAAGTTCCACAGTGTTCTAAAAAATAATTTTTGATAGTTTAGTGAAAAAAAATGATTTTCGAAAAAAAGAGTAAGAGGTACCTTTTACTCTTTTTTTTGAAAAAAGTTGAACATTCATTTTAAATGACGGAAAATAAGAGAAATTTCACAGAAAAAATGATTTTTGCTTGTTGATTGAAAATTTTATTTATTTAAATTTATTTACTTCAGAACTTGCCTTCCTGCCGGTTTACTGTGCAAATTTCCGAGCAACAATCTGCAGCTGATGGTTATGTCTGGCGCTAAAGGATCAACTGTGAATACTATGCAAATCTCTTGTCTTCTAGGACAAATTGAGCTAGAGGGAAAACGGCCACCTTTGATGATTTCTGGAAAATCTCTGCCTAGTTTTCCCGCCTGGGAAATGTCACCAAAGTCAGGTGGTTTTATTGATGGTCGTTTCATGACTGGAATTCAGCCACAAGACTTTTTCTTCCATTGTATGGCTGGTCGTGAGGTTTGTCCTATTATATTGTCAATTAGTATTATTCTCTAATTTATAATTTAAATTCAGGGTTTGATTGACACTGCAGTTAAAACTAGTCGTTCTGGGTATCTGCAACGTTGCTTGGTGAAACATTTGGAAGGATTAACGGTTAATTATGACATGACAGTACGAGATAGCGACAACAGCATTGTTCAATTTATGTATGGTGAAGATGGCATGGACATCTCTAAATCACAGTTTCTTAAGCAGAACCAGTTGGCGTTCTTGCAAAGCAATCACTCAGCTATAGTTAACGAAGATGCTTTGCAGCAACTTTACAATACGGCAGAAATGGACGAAGAATTACGCAAGCACAACAAAAAGTTGAGAGTTTGGAAGAAACGAAATGGTACTGCACTGTTCAAGCAACGACTTTCTGGCTTTGTTCATTTTTCCAACGAACAACAGCATCTCATGAAAATTAAGAATCCGAGTAAGCTGAAAAAATCTTCTGGACGCACAAAACTCACCAGCCAACTCGTTAAAGATTGGCATAAAGTGTCGCCTGAAGCCAGAGCTGTTTACCAAAAACTAAACAGAAAGTGTCCAGATCCAACTCTGTCTACTTTTATGCCTCACAGTTACCTCGGATCCATTTCGGAATATGTGGAGCAATTGTTAGATTCTTATGGCTCAAAATCAAAATCTTCAGAAATTAAAGATTTGCTGTACATAAAGAGCATTCGAGCACTTGCTGATGCTGGGGAGCCAGTTGGTCTGTTAGCAGCACAAAGTATTGGTGAACCATCTACGCAAATGACACTGAACACCTTCCATTTTGCTGGACGTGGAGACATGAACGTTACCCTTGGAATTCCGAGATTGAGAGAAATTTTGATGATGGCTTCAAGTAACATAAAAACTCCATCCATGGAAATTCCGTTCCAGAATCAAAAGTCCCGAAAACTGCCAAAAACTGCTGAAAAGTTTCGCGTTCGACTTAATCGTGTTACTGTTGCTGATGTACTAGAAAGTATGTTAAAATTTGTTCAGCTCTAATTATAAGATTTTTACCGTTTTATTCTTGTTTTAGGCATTAACGTTAAATCTAGTTTGGTTGTGCGTCCAAAACGTTCAAGGCAATTTGAGTTGACTTTCAAGTTCTTGCCTAACGACGCCTACAAACAAGAATTCAGTGTGAAACCTAAGAAAATTATCCAACATATGCACCAAAAATTTTTCAATGTCATGTTTAAGTTCATCAAAAAAGCTGCCTTGGAAAAATTGTCATAGTATGTTGTGCATTTATTTTCGGTTTTTGCACAAATTTTTGATTAAATTTTTGCAATTTTATTTTAGCGTCGAAAAAGATGATGAAAAAAAGCAAAAGAAAACAGCTGGCAATGAAGATGCTGAAATTGACAGTAAACCAGCAGAATCTGGTGGAGGCAAAAATGATGGTGATTCTTCAGATGACGAGCCATTGGTAAGAAACTAATTTATTCAAAAAATTAAAAAAAAACTAAAATTTTTAAATTTTTAGGGAGATGATGCTGACGCAACAGATGCCAGAAAAAAGAACCGTCAGATGGACGAACAGGAGTATGAAGAGCCGGAGCAAAACACAGCAGAAGCTGATGCGACGAGAATGAGTGACGAGAGTGAGGATGAGAATGATGAAGAATTCGACCCCAGAAAAGTTAAAAGGGAGATAATAATTGATGAGAATGCAGATGAAGAACAATTAGAGAACATTGAGATGAAAGAGGCTTTGGCTTCAGAATTAGCTGATCAAAATACCATTCTCCAAGTGATTGCCAAGAAGAATAATATGGCGCTTGACTATCAACATGATAGTGAGAACTTTTTATGGTGCCAGTTGAAGTTTGAGCTCCCTCTGAAATATAAGAACATAGACCTCACAAATTCTTTGAGAGAAGCATCTAAGGCGTCTGTTATATGGGAGGTCAGCAAACTAAAACGAGCAATCACTTTTAAGCAAGCAGATCAACTTTTGCTGAAAACTGATGGAATTAACATTCATGCAATGTTTGAGTTTGACAAAATTTTGGATCTTAATAGATTGTACACTAACGACATTCATGCAGTGGCTAGAACTTATGGCATTGAAGCTGCTGGTCGTGTTATTGTTAAAGAAGTGCAGAATGTATTTAAAGTATATGGAATTACTGTGGATCCTCGTCATTTGCTTCTTATTGCGGATTACATGACTTCTGATGGAACTTTCCAACCGATGAGTCGCAGAGGAATGGAATCATCTGCTTCACCTTTACAGCAACTTTCATTTGAATCTGCTCTTCAGTTTTTGAAAGTAGCAACTGTACAAGGTAGAAGAGATAATATAGATTCTCCTTCTTCGTGTTTGATGATGGGAATTCCTTGTAAAAGTGGAACTGGTGCTTTCACTTTAGTTAATGATTTAATTGGTCTTAAGAAGCAAAGAAATGGATTGTAGTTTAATTGAAATTCAATAAAGTTTTGCATTTAATAGACGAGTTTTTTTTCGCGCGTTTTTTCTATTTGAGTAAATTTTGATTATGATTTTATCTTGATTTTTGACGTAGGATATAATCTTCCCGCCAAAATTCCAAGAACGAGAAAAACAATAATAAAGATTATAAAATAATATTTAAATAATCAACTTGGATTAAAAATATTGACTTAAATAGTGAATAAAACATCTTAATACTTGACAAAGCTAGAAAACTTGACGATACTGAGAGTTTTGACCTAATAACTTGTGTAATTTGCAAATGAAGTATTTTTTATTAGAACTTATTCATCAATAAAATTTAATCATTGAAATGGAAGACCAAGAATATAAAAACAAATATGACCGCTACAAGCTGATTGTTAAGTGCTGGGAGAATGACTTTGTGAAAAAATACAAGAGACCGCCATCAAAAGTAAGTATCCAGTTCTCTGCTTGAAATCTCGTTCTGACATGCATTCTTTAAATTTCTAAAGTACGACATAAAAGATGCACCCATGAAAGTTAAACAATCTTACAAATTGTACTACAAAATGAAGACATCTTTTCTTGAGACCACTCTAACTGAATGTTTGGAAGATGAAGATGAAGAACCACCAAATTATTCTCAAAGTGATTCTTTGATTGCTTCCACTTCTATAAAAGAGTTGATGGCTTGTAACAGTTTCTCAAATTTGCCTGACTCTAGTTTTTCAAATATCAGCTCTCTGAGACAAAGTGGTGAGTTGCCTGAAACTGAACCACCGGCCAATCAAAAACCTGTGAAAGTGTTTGAAGCTGCTCTTGAATCCACTGTCAATGATGACGCCTGGGGAAAAAATCTAAATAAGAAGGTGATTCCTAAAAAATCTTTGACAATACTAGAAAAAGCGCCATCAAAGCTTAAATTGAATGTCTCGAGCACCGACCTCAAACCTTTTTTGAGGAATCCTCGCAAATCCCTGTCAAGACACTCTTCAAAACCAGAAAGTCATAATTCATCGAACGAATTAAGTCAACGAGAAATTCTACCAGATTTGGAAACAATTTTGCTTGAGAAGTCTAGATCAAATAACACTTCAATAAAACCTTTAAGTACTCCAGCAGTTCTATCGTCAATTGCTCACCATGTTGACATTGGCTGGTTGGATCGAAATACTCAATCGGCAGACTCAAAAACTGATAATTTTTCATCTAGTGCCGCTCCTCAATCAACTTCTAGCTTCGGATTGTCGAATCTAAATTTGCAAAGCTATTCTTCTTTTGTTAATATTGAGAATAAATATCACGCTCTTGATGGAGTTACAGATGACGAAGTAATTGGAAATAGTGACGAAGAATCAATTATGCCAATTTTACACATCGCCAAGAAACGAAAAATCTCCGAACCACCACTTTTGTTGATTGAGCCAGTTATGGTTCCTCAACCTGAGATAATTGAAGATAAGAAAGTTGATCAGCGAAAATCTTCTCGAAAATCAACCAAAGCGAAGTATAGAAGTGCTGGCAGCGACGATGACTTTGACAATGACGATTCAGATAAAGATCCATCTTTTGTGGAAGAAAAAGAAATGCCAAAAAAATCTCCAGAATTGCCAATCCTTAAAACAAAAAAGTCGATTAAAGGAAGAGAAAAAGCAAAAAAGAGAATTGTGAAGCAAATGACAAAGACCAAAGGAACTAAAAAAAGGATTAGTTTAATTCAAATCCCCAACAACAGTGAAGAGGATGAGCCTGAAGAGAGTGTCCAGAATCTCCGAGAGTATGATAGTTTCCTTATAGATTCAGATCTGAGTCATTTGAAGTCAGTTCCTAGAATAACTGCCAAAGAAATTGAAAAGAATGATAAAATTTTCAACAATTACGTGAAATCTTTGCCAACAATCAAACCTACTGCTATTCCGAGCACTAGCACAAGTAATGTGGTTCGTGAAATAAAGACTAGCATGAGCAAAGACAAGTTGGAGAAACGAATTGCAGCTGGCACTTTGAATGAAAACTTTGTCAGAGTGAATTTGAAGAAAAAAGTTTTTGTGCGTGGAAAGAAAACTTTCAATTTCAGCAAATATAAGAAAAATATATGGAAGGTCAGTTTTGATGGTAATCTCATTTTAACGGCGAATAAATGACGGATTTTATTGTTTTAGGGACAAAAAGCTGCCAGAGCTCTTTCTGGACCAGATATGGACATGGGTGGCTGTGATGGAGGAGTTTTGACTTGTTATCAATGTGGTGGCGTTGGTCATTTTGCCCAGAATTGTAAAGTGAAAGGAGATCTTTTGCTGCCAGCGGACGCTGAACAAGCTAATCAGTCGGAATATCCAACGCTTGAAGAAGCTGCCGAAGCTGCTACACAAAAACAATTATTGGTGCATTCTCAGCATCCAGATAAACTGCCAGTGAGCAAAAATGAGATTTGGAAAAATTTGGATTTAGAGGAAGTTGAGGAAGAGCAAAATGTGGTGGTTTCTTTACCTGTGGACAAGGAAAATGAAGATAACAATGTGCCAATTGAAATTCCTAAAAAAGTTTGTTAATTTATTTATTCTCTACACGACTAATTTTAATTAATGAAATTTTTTTAGTCTTACATCGGCCACTCAATTCCTGAAGATTTCCTCAAAAAGTCTGGCCTCTTGGATCTCACTGTGGGTGATAATGCTAAAATTCAACCTCTATTCAAATTAAATGCAGATGGCTCCACACAATCTGCACCACCAGAAGTTCTCGATGCTTTAAGAATGTTTGGTCATAAAGAATTCCGCAACGGCCAAGAGAAAGCGATTATGCGAATTCTTTCAGGTGTTTCCACTCTTGTGACACTTAGTACGGGTAGTGGCAAGTCTTTGTGTTATCAGCTGCCAGCCTACTTGTACCGACAAAAACGCCGTTGTGTGACTTTGTGCATTTCCCCCCTTGTCAGTTTAATGGAGGATCAAGTTGTTGGAGTTCCAAATTTTCTCAATGCTCAATGTTTGCACACTAATCAAACGCCAAAGTAATTTTTACATTTTTTAAAGTTACAAAAAAAAAATAATAAAAAAAAAAATATATTTCCAAAAAAAGAGTAAGAGGTACCTCTTACTCTTTTTTCCAAAATTTTTTTATTATTTTTTTTCATTTTTTTAAATTTTAATAAAATATTTCAAATATTTATTTTCAGGCAACGCGAAAAAACCATGGAAGATATTCGTTCTGGAAAAGTTGAAATTCTGTTGGTCTCTCCTGAAGCTGTGGTTTCTGGAGAAAAGTCAACTGGATTTGGATCACTTCTAAGGCAGTTGCCTCCCATTGCCTTTGCGTGTATTGACGAGGCTCATTGCGTTAGTCAGTGGAGTCACAATTTTCGACCAAGTTACTTGATGATTTGTCGCGTATTACGTGAAAAATTGGGAGTTACAACAGTTCTTGGGTTAACAGCAACTGCTACACTACAAACTAGAGAAAGTATCGTTAGACATTTGAGCATTCCAGATGGAATGAATGGAATTATTAGTGACATTCCATTGCCAGACAATTTAGTGTTGACTATTTCAAAAGATGTTGATAGAGATCGAGCTCTCATTGAATTGTTGAGGGGAAGCAGGTAAATCCCTTGAATCTGAAAAAAAAAAATTTCCGAATAATAAATTTATTCTTCTAGATTTTCGAGCTTACAATCGTTTATTGTTTACTGTACCAGACGAGATGAATGTGAGCGAGTAGCTGGCTACATTCGAACTTGCCTGCAAGACAATAAGAAGGAGGAAACGGCTGCAACCAATAAGAAACGCAAACGAATCAACTGGAATGCGGAAGCTTATCATGCTGGTTTGGCTGCTTCAAGACGCAGAACCATTCAAAACGCTTTCATGGCTGGTGAGCTGAGAATTGTGGTCGCCACAATTGCTTTTGGTATGGGAATAAACAAGTCGGATATTCGAGCAATCATTCATTACAATATGCCCAAGAGTTTTGAGAGTTATGTTCAGGAGGTGGGCCGTGCTGGACGTGATGGAGAACCAGCACATTGTCATGTGTTTTTGGACTCTAAAGGCAATGATTTGTGTGAGTTAAGGAGACATATCTACGCAAACTCAACAGATCGTCATGTTTTGAGGAAACTTTTGCAGAAAGTCTTTATTCCTTGTGCCTGTGCTCAAAATTCTGAGAAACTGTAAGTTTTTTTTTCTTTTTCTTTTTATTTATTAATTTCTAAATAAATTTTAAAATCATTTTAGAAGCTTGCAACGAGACTTGGAAGCTGTTCAAAATATTTGCTGGTCAACGGAAATGGAAGTTGACTCTGTAATTGAACCATCAGCACCACAACAAGAACCAAAACCAATTGCGCGTCATTGTCCTGGTCATGAAGTTTGTTTTTCGATTGAACAAACTATTGAGTTGCTGGACATTCCTGAGGAGAACATTTCAACATTGTTGTGCTACTTGGAATTGCATGAGCAACGATACATTCAGGTTCTAGGGAATGCTTACACTATGTGCAAAGTGATGTCTTATGGAGGTGTCAAGTATTTAAAACAAGCTGCTAAAGAGTGTCCACCTCTTGCTATGGCCATCGCTCTGAATTTAAAGAAAAATAAAGGAGACGCAGATTCAACCACCATAGAGTTTAATGTAGTAGATGTTGCAGCAGCAATTGGTTGGGATTCTGGTGTTTGCAAGTTTGTTTTTTTTTTATTAAGAAAGTGTCGAAATATTAAAATTTATAATTTAATTTTAGATATCAACTGAAACAACTCGAATGGACTAAAATTAATGAAGCGAACAAGAGATCGAGCATTTCTGTGAGTTTCAGCAATTTGGGCTTTAGAATCCGAGCACCAGGAGATTTATCCGACGACGAGTTAGACTTGAGCTTGGATTTGCTGCACGAAAGATGCACATCCCAAGAAAAGACGCAACTCATTCAGTTGCAGTGCATTTTTGATGCTCTTTCTAGTGTTGGTTTTAAGTCACATCAGCCATGCGCTTTGTCAGACTGTTCTACTGGTCCCTCTGATAAGTTGAAAACAATTATTCGAGCTTATTTCCAAAGTAATCTACCTTCTGCAGTGGAATTGTGGCGAGAAACTGGCGATACTCCTGATCAAGAAATTATTTCGGACATTCGAGTAATGATCAACAGCTATCCAGAGAATAATTTTACTGGTCGGTCATTGGCTCGTATTTTCCATGGAGTGGCTTCGCCAAACTTTCCACCAGTTATTTGGGGTCGCTGTAAATATTGGCGAGCTCATACGAAAGTGGATTTTAATAGAGTGGTCACTATAGCCAATTTGGAAATTGTCCGAATGAGATCTTGAAAATTACAATACAATTGGTACAATGTTATATGAATTAAAATCACAAAATAAAATGAAATATCCGCTTTGATCAGTAATTATGGATTTTGTCTTGAGTTTAATTTAATAATTATCTTGTACCTTATTTTTGTTAGGCGCCAGAAATTTGAATTTTTATTCATGAAGTTGATTATTAGCCCCGCTCTAACCATAAATACTAATATTCAAAACAAACCTGTTTTTTAATGTATTTCAACAATTAAATAAGTTAATCAGACCTATAATTCAGTGCTTCAACTATGGATGAAGATGACGAAATTTTAGAAGAGGCATGGGGCTTGTGGTGTCATCCAAATTATCTCAATTATAATCTTTTTTAATTTTTAGATTCCGGTATTTCTTTCTAAGCACCTTTCCGAAAACTTGTTTGTTCTTCAATACCCTTTAAAAGGTCAGAAAAGTAGCTTTGAACACTCTGAAGTGGTGAATTGTTGTGTGAAGCCTCAAAATAATCAGATTAAAATTGATTTTGCTTTGAACACCGCCTCTAGACACTATGACGCTTTCAAAGGAGAACAATTAGCTATAGCAGCTGATGGAAAGGTATTTCATTGAATTTATTGTTCTCTAATTTATTTACAACTTCTAAATTGTAGAGCTCAAACAGTAAAACAGAACATCCTACTTTTCGAAGTGGAACAATGGATAAATGTAGTTTTTCAAGCCATAAATCTGTAGAAAACTCAGATAGATATGCTGTAGCTGTGCTTCAAGACAAAGAGATGTTCCTAGTGCCAGTGAAATGTAAATATTTTGTAAATCTAACTCTTGTTTTTGGCTAATAATTTGTATATTTTAGCAATTTTACAAATGCGGCAAAACTTTTCATATTTCGATAAGCAAGATAAGCGAACCAAAGCTGAGCAGAAAGCTGAGAATGGATCCGATGACGAAGTGGACGATGCCAAACAAGTGACTGTTAAATTTGCTAGAGCAGATAACGATAAACTTCGCAAAGCTCGTGAAAAGTCTTACAATTACGTGTCAAAAATTGGCGCAGATGAACCATGGTGTGAGACACTTTGGCACTCTAACAAATCTCATGAAGCAGAAATGGAACGCCAGAAAATTTTCGAGCAGCGTCCAGCCGATGGCTCAAACAATTTGGATCTTCATCCCAAGGACTATTTGAATGAGCTGATTAAACACAAAGAGAAGGAGGTAGCACCAAAACCAACCAGCACTGAAGAATCCACTTCATCTGATGTAGTTCCTGATGCAGTAAACGAAACTTTAATTACCAGGAAAATCATCAGCATGAGCAAATTGCATAAATTGCCTCTCAAAAACCAGATATGTCATCTTTTGAGAGATTCCAAAGTGGTATCTCTCCAAAATTTACTTCGTTTACTAGACGACCCGACATTAGCTTTGGACAAAGTCCTGCGGACTCTTAATTTGGTCGGAGTTTTGGTTCGTGGTAATTGGGTGCTTCAATCTGAACTTTTGTATCCACCATTATCTGTTTCTGGTACTAACGGAGTCTCTGCTGAATTTATGTGCAGAGCTCGAGATTATGTGTTATACCAACTCACCAAATTGGATTACTTGAATCGCTTCCAAATTTCACTAATCACACAAATTCCCACTGAAGAGGCAAAAGAGATTTTGGAATCTGTTGCTCGATTGATGCCGAACAGCTCGTGGGAGTTTCTGGAAAAACCAAATGTCGAGTTTGAGAAAAAATACCCAGAGATTACCAATTTGCAACAAATGTATTTCAATTCCAAGGAGCCAACTTTTACAGCTCTGGAAAGTGTGAAACATCCAAAAACCCGTCCATATTTTGGGTGTGCTGATCTTAGTTTAATTCAGACAAGATGAATGATTTTTTTGTAATTCAATAATAAAATTTAAGAAAATCACAAAATTATTTTTTCATTTAATTAAACATATTTTCTTTTCAGAATATGAAAACAATTTTGAAGTCGATAAGGTAGAGTTAAAACTGCAATAATTATTACTGCTCTATTTTCTTCAAATATTAAACAAAAATACTTAAAAGCGATCGAAAAAATCATAAATTGATGATCTAACTGAAATGTTTTTTGATAATTAGTTATTTTTTATTAAATAAATATTTCTGAAAAAATTAGTACTTTTGAAAAAAATCCGAAATTTTTCGAAATTCGGGAAAATGACAAAAAATTCACAGGAATACTGTAAGAATCCGAAATTTATGTTTTGATGTTCTACTGAGATTTTTCTCATATTTTGGATACTTTCAGTACAAAAAAAATTTCATCTTCGAAAAAAAGAGTAAAAGGTACCTCTTACTTTTTTTTTTGAAAATAATCCAAAATTTTTTCGAAATTTGGGAAAATCACAGAAAATTCACAGGAATACTGTTAGAATCCCTTATTGATGTTCTAATATGTTCTACTGTGATTCTTTCTCAGATTTGTGATGTTTTTAGTACAAAAAAAATTCATCTTCGAAAAAAGAGTAAGAGGTACCTCTTACTCTTTTTTTTGTAAAAAATTCAAAATTTTTTCGAAATTCAGGAAAATTATAGAAAATTCACAGGAATACTGTTAGAATCCTAAATTGATGTTTTAATATGTTCTACTGAGATGCTTTCTCATATTTGTCCTATATTTATATCAGACCTCTTACTCTTTTTTTTGTAAAAAATTCAAAATTTTTTCGAAATTCAGGAAAATTATAGAAAATTCACAGGAATACTGTTAGAATCCTAAATTGATGTTTTAATATGTTCTACTGAGATGCTTTCTCATATTTGTCCTATATTTATATCAGACCTCTTACTCTTTTTTTTTGAAAAAAATCCGAAATTTATTCGAAATTCGGGAAAATGACAGAAAACTCACAGGAATACTGTTAGAATCCTAAATTGATGTTTTAATTTGTTCTACTGAGATTCTTTCTCAGATTTGTGATATTTTTAGTACAAAAAAAATTTCATCTTCGAAAAAAGAGTAAGAGGTACCTCTTACTCTTTTTTTTTGTAAAAAATTCAAAATTTTTTCGAAATTCAGGAAAATTATAGAAAATTCACAGGAATACTGTTAGAATCCTAAATTGATGTTTTAATATGTTCTACTGAGATTCTTTCTCATATTTGTCCTATATTTATATCAGACCTCTTACTCTTTTTTTTTGAAAAAAATCCGAAATTTATTCGAAATTCGGGAAAATGACAGAAAACTCACAGGAATACAGTTAGAATCTCTTATTGATGTTTTAATAAGTTCTACTGTGATTCTTTCCATATTTTGGATATTTTTCGTACTTTTTTTGAAAAATGAATAATATTTTTTTGAATATTTGGAAAATTAAAGAAAAGTCATAGCGATGATTAAAAAATTTTTTTGCTTTGATTTATCAAAAATTTCATTTATTTATAAAGATTTGCTTAACATAAATTTTATTTTAAGATAATAAATAAATCATCAAGAAATATCTTCCAAGCATCTGAAGAAAAGACGCCGAAGATAGTCCATTATATTTTTAAAGTTAAAAAATGCAAAATGTAAATTTTTCAACAGAAAAAATTAAAATTAAAAATTCATTTTAAAAAGTTAAGCTAAAAAATTTAAAGAAAATTGCAAGACTATTCAGATCTGGGCACAAAGAAGTAATCCTCTCCTTTTTGTTGCTCCTTTTCTTGAGACTTGATCTTTCTAGTTCTCGTTTTTCTATGTGGAGACTTCAAAATTGCATCTGAAAGTGGTCCAACACCAGCTTGTGCTAAAACTTGTCTAAAACTGTCGCTAGATCTGCCATCACGTTGTGCTTGACACTGAGAACATGGATAAGGCACTTGAACGGCACCAGGGAATGTGGGTGGTGGAATTTGGGCAGCAGAAGTAGGAAAATTTGGACAAAATGGCACAAACATCACAGGAATGTAACCAATAAAGCCACCATATGGATTGTAGTGCTGAGGAATTTGCTGAGGAATTTGCTGAGGAAGTTGTTGAGGTTTGTTAGAAGGTGGGTGGATTGTCTGCTGCGTCCACTGTGGATGAGGTTGTGCAGCTGATTGATTGTTAGATGGTTCCAAAAGATAACAAGGACAACTACCAGGATGTGGAACATTACCAGGAATCGGGAAAGGAATAATGTAGAAAGGGAAAGGAAAAGCAGATCCTGGTGGAAAGTATGTGGGATTTGGCGTTGATTGTGTGGGCCTTGGAGCTTCAGTATGTGGTCTAGGAGTGGTAACAATAGGCTTGAGTGTAGTTTTAGAAGTTGTAGGCCGAGTTTGATGAGTTGCAGGTCGAGTTTGAGGAACTGTTGGCTGAGTATGATGAATGGATAGAGTTGGCGAAAATGTGAACGTAGTCGGTTTCTTAGTGGTCACAGGCACATAAGTTGGTGGAGCTTGTGTTGGTTTAGTAACTGGACGAGTTGGAAAAGTGTGAGGTGGTTTTTGGGTGGTATGCATTGTTGGACGATCAGTATTGTGGGTGGGATAGTGGGTGGTGTCTCGGTCACAAGGAGGCTCCCCTGCAAATAAATTATTTTATAATATTTAATTTTATGAAATTTAGCAGAGTGCTTACGGGTGGTGGTTTGATAGCTTCCACCTGGAGCTGAAGTAGATGGACCTTGAGGCCCTTGACTTTGATTTTGACCTTGATTTTGACTAGATCCATTAGGTTTGGTTGTGGTACCTTGATATTGACCTGTCGTACCTTGAGATTGACCTTGTCCTTGATTCTGACCTTGCCCGTTGGGCCCGTTAGGTCCATTAGGTCCATTAGGTCCATTTGAACCATTTGAACCTTAAAAATACACACACAAAAGTTAAATTCCAGTTTAAGACACTAAAAAATCAACAAACGTCTTCTAAATTTACTTACCGTTTCCACCATTTCCTCCATTAGGACCCATATTATTATTGCTACCTCCTTGTGGTCCTGTTACATGCGTATATTGACCAGAATTGTCTGGTTTGTAAGCGCCACCACCAGATTGCCAAGATCCACCTTGATTGCCAGTTTGCCAAGAGCCACCAGCTTGATTTTGTCCACTTGGACCGCTTCCTTGATTTTGTCCTTGATTTTGACCTGATGGGCCATGAGGCTTGTTTGTAGTTCCTTGAGATTGGCCCTGGCCTTGATTTTGACCATAAGATCCTTGAGATTGACCTTGGCCTTGATTTTGACCATAAGATCCTTGAGATTGACCTTGGCCTTGATTTTGACCATAAGATCCTTGAGATTGACCTTGGCCTTGATTTTGACCAGTAGATCCTTGACCTTGGCTTTGATTTTGTCCTTGATTTTGACCAGTAGATCCTTGGCCTTGATTTTGACCCTGATTTTGACCAGTAGATCCTTGTGTTTGACCTTGGCCTTGATTTTGTCCTTGATTTTGACCTGATGAACCATGAGGCTTGTTTGTAGTTCCTTGAGATTGGCCCTGACCTTGATTTTGACCATAAGATCCTTGAGATTGACCTTGGCCTTGATTTTGTCCTTGATTTTGACCAGATCCATGGGGCTTGGTTGTAGTTCTTTGAGTTGTTTGCCCTATAGATCCTTGGATTTGTCCTTGACCTTGATTTTGACCTATAGATCCTTGGATTTGGCCTTGATTCTGACCTATAGATCCTTGAGATTGACCTATTGATCCTTGATTTTGACCTTGAAGACCACCAGTAGAGATTTGTCCTTGATTTTGTCCTTGAAGGCCACCAGTAGAGATTTGTTCTTGATTTTGTCCTTGGTACTGACCTTGTCCTTGATTTTGACCTACCGATCCCTGAGGTTTATTTGTAGTTCCTTGTGATTGACCTTGACCTTGGTGTTGTCCTTGATTCTGACCTTGCCCGTTGGGTCCATTAGGTCCATTAGGTCCATTAGGTCCATTAGAACCATTTGAACCTTAAACAAAAAAGTTAAATTCTAGTTTAAGACACTAAAAGTTTACCAAAAGTTTTTTGAATTTAATTACCGTTTCCACCATTTCCTCCATTTGGACCCATATAGTTATTGCTGCCTCCTTGTGGTCCTGTTACATGCGTATATTGACCAGAATTGTCTGGTTTGTAAGCTCCACCACCAGATTGCCAAGATCCACCTTGATTGCCAGTTTGCCAAGAGCCACCAGCTTGATGTTGGCCACTTGGACCGCTTCCTTGACCACTTCCTTGATTTTGTCCTTGATTTTGACCTGATGACCCATGAGGCTTGTTTGCAGTTCCTTGAGATTGGCCCTGACCTTGATTTTGACCAGTAGACCCTTGTGTTTGACCCTGGCCTTGATTTTGACCGTAAGATCCTTGAGATTGACCTTGGCCTTGATTTTGTCCTTGGTTTTGACCAGTAGATCCTTGGCCTTGATTTTGACCCTGATTTTGACCAGTAGATCCTTGTGTTTGACCTTGGCCTTGATTTTGTCCTTGGTTTTGACTTGTAGATCCTTGGCTTTGATTTTGACCAGTAGATCCTTGTGTTTGACCTTGGCCTTGATTTTGTCCTTGATTTTGACCTGATGAACTATGAGGTTTGTTTGTAGTTCCTTGAGATTGGCCCTGACCTTGATTTTGACCAGTAGATCCCTGTGTTTGACCCTGGCCTTGATTTTGACCGTAAGAACCTTGAGATTGACCTTGGCCTTGATTTTGTCCTTGGTTTTGACTTGTAGATCCTTGGCTTTGATTTTGACCAGTAGATCCTTGTGTTTGACCCTGACCTTGATTTTGACCAACAGATCCTTGCGATTGACCTTGGCCTTGATTTTGTCCTTGGTTTTGACCAGTAGATCCTTGGCCTTGATTTTGACCCTGATTTTGACCAGTAGATCCTTGTGTTTGACCTTGGCCTTGATTTTGTCCTTGGTTTTGACTTGTAGATCCTTGGCTTTGATTTTGACCAGTAGATCCTTGTGTTTGACCTTGGCCTTGATTTTGTCCTTGATTTTGACCTGATGAACTATGAGGTTTGTTTGTAGTTCCTTGAGATTGGCCCTGACCTTGATTTTGACCAGTAGATCCCTGTGTTTGACCCTGGCCTTGATTTTGACCGTAAGAACCTTGAGATTGACCTTGGCCTTGATTTTGTCCTTGGTTTTGACTTGTAGATCCTTGGCTTTGATTTTGACCAGTAGATCCTTGTGTTTGACCCTGGCCTTGATTTTGACCGTAAGATCCTTGAGATTGACCTTGGCCTTGATTTTGTCCTTGGATTTGACCAGTAGATCCTTGGCCTTGATTTTGACCCTGATTTTGACCAGTAGATCCTTGTGTTTGACCTTGGCCTTGATTTTGTCCTTGATTTTGACCTGATGAACCATGAGGTTTGTTTGTAGTTCCTTGAGATTGGCCCTGACCTTGATTTTGACCAGTAGATCCCTGTGTTTGACCCTGGCCTTGATTTTGACCATAAGATCCTTGAGATTGACCTTGGCCTTGATTTTGTCCTTGGTTTTGACTTGTAGATCCTTGGCTTTGATTTTGACCAGTAGATCCTTGTGTTTGACCCTGACCTTGATTTTGACCATAAGATCCTTGAGATTGACCTTGGCCTTGATTTTGTCCTTGATTTTGACTTGTAGATCCTTGACCTTGGTTTTGACCAGTAGATCCTTGATTTTGACTCTGGTTTTGACCTTGTGACTGATTCTGACCACTTGACCAAGCGCCACCCCCTTGATAATTTCCACTTCCTTGTGATCCTTGATGTGACCCTGAAACTTGGTGAGAGCCTCCAGTTGAGCTCCAGGAACCACCTGACTCATGTGAACCTTGAGCGCCAGACCCTGACTCGTATGAGCCACCATAGTTGTAAGATCCTTGACCTTGATTTTGACCTGTAGATCCTTGCGATTGACCTTGACCTTGGCCTAGAAAAAAATTAATCTTCAAATCTCTAAAAACAAAAAAATTTAATAGATTGACCTGCTCCTTGTCCCTGATTGTAACTGGCCGAGAAATTGTGGCCACCACTGATGCCTCCACTTGTCTGGAAAGAAGAAGATGACTGATGACTGCCAGAAGGTCCAATTGGTGCCGTTCCTCCAGGTTTTGTAGGCTTTGACACGCCAATTTGGAATCCACCACTAACGCCACCAACTGAGAAAGATCCACCAACTCCACTAGAAGATCCCGAACCAGACACTGGAGGTTCTACAAAAGTTTACGAATTTCTTTTCGGAGACTTCAGAACATATTAAAGTATACTCACTCAAAGTAGGCTTAGCAGCTCCACTAGATCCTTGACCATGCTGGTGTGATCCACTAATGCTGGCAGTATTACCAGAACTTCCTGTGTAAGATCCTTGGAAGCTTCCAGAAGATCCACCGGCTGGTCCAACTGGTTTGAGTGGCTTCTGCGTCGATGATGTCACTCCCAAGCCAGGAATTGGTGGTTTTGAGCCTTTCGACAGTGGACGATTTGCATTATTGTGCACGCCATATTTTCCGCATCCTCGAGGGAAGAAAAGATCAACCCAATCGGTTAAAACACCTTCTCGAGACACTTCGTTGTGGTCAAGAGCTCTTGGAATTTTAAAAGTAACGAATATTAAATGAATATTTCTAGCTCTTCAAAGACTTAAATGCAAGTATAAAATTGTTCTACTCACTTTCCATCCTCTTCCACAGCCAAAACTTGAATGGCCTGCCCTGGAGTCACTACTCTGTATCCATTTCCATCCGCCACATAATGTGTTGCCAATAACTGAGTGCAAAGAGAGTTGGATAGCAAAAAAGAACCAAACTGAAGGGAAAAAAACTTACCTTGCCATTGGGATCAACGTAACCATAACAACCATAAGTAACACCATCAGGACCACGAATTTCATGATGGAATTGACCATTAGGTCCTACCTCATAACCAAAAGTATAAGATTGAGTGCCAAAATCGGCGGTTTGATATTGAGAGTGATGTGGGTCATTATATGCCACGAGGCTCTCAGAAATACGAGCAGACGTGCCTAGAACCAGTGATATATACGTCAGGGTCTAGAAGGAGGAGAATAATTGAAAAATCTTCCAGAAAGCATCAAGGAATTTCAAAATAACCACAAAAATACCAAGAACTTGCAAAAATCATCGCAAATTTGCATTAAAGAGAAAGTATCATGACCTTGTGCAAGCATAGCTAAGCTCTGTTTAGCCCAAAAAATTCTCTGACAGCCAAAGGTGTGATGCACAAACCCATTAATATACTGTAGACTCCCACAATTGAGTAATTATTTGAGTTAGAGAAACCTATTTGATGAATCTTTGCGGTTTTTGAAACATAAAAAAGGTTTCAAGTTGTAACGGAATTTTTAGTAGACAAGTAAACAACCATTAAGCACTTAAACGCTCGTCTATTGGCCTTGAAGATCCCAAAAGGTCGCCTCTTGGCACTTGAAGCCTACAAATGGGCAAAAGGTCACCAGCGATCGATCATAGAGCAGCCGGCTTAGATAGTGCTCTCATTTAGAAAGTCAACAGGCACGGAGAGCAGGGCTGGGAAGGTTTTATTTTATTTTTATATAAAATTTTTTTTTTCAAGCTTAACAAGAAAATTAAATACAAAAAAATTTAAATTAAATAAAATCTACTCGAACCCTGCTTTGAAATCTCGAACGCATCTCTATTGTGTTATGTTTCAAACACACATCAGCACATGAGCTGAGCGAAGGTTAAACAATTGAACAAGTGAACAACTGCAGAGTAATTGGAGATGTGCAACTAAATCAGCAGAGAGACAGGCTCAGTAAAACAGTGAAAGGTCGTGTACAAATATTTCGCGAGATTTATGAGTTTTTTGGAGTATTTGCGGTTTTTCTAATTATTATTTTTTTATTGTAATTTTTAAGATTTGTATGAGATTTTTCGCAGGTTTTTAGTGACAAATTATTTTTTTTCTCAAACTTTTTTAAAATTATGAAATTTTTATTCTATTTATCTTATTATTCATTTTTGTGGTTATATTTAAAAATTTCAAAGACTACTTGATTATGAATAATTATAAAATAATTTCAAAGACTACTCGATGACTCTTTTCAATTTATCAAAAAGAAATCAAACAGAAATATCCTAAAAAATTATTCAAAGAAATAATTCTGATAAAAAAAAATTATTTAATTTCTCATAATCACCATTGGAGTTACTAAATCAAACAATAAATAATCAATAAACAGCTGTCTAGCTATCAAAATTACTACTGAACCAAAAAACACAAAAAAGAAACCAAAAACATTTTTTAATGCAAATTCTCGGCATAAAATGACGAAAAAAACCCACGAAGATCCGAAATGATCCACTAAATAAAAAAAACTTGAAAATTGAAAAAATTTAGTGAAAAGTTCTTGAGAAATGAAGAAAGAATAAAAAAACGGCAGAAAAATCCCCGAAAAAAAAAACAGAAGAAGAAACGTTTTCTGATGGCAAAATTCTGGAAAGTGTAAACAGAAGATTTGTATGCAAATATGTAAAGAAATTCTCGTTTTGAATAAGTTTTGGACATTTCTGTCGAGCCATAATAAAAACTTCATAAATTAATTTGATTTTTGGATTTTTTGCGAATGGACTGGCAAAAATGTCTTGAGGTCATTGACCAGAAGTGTTTTATGAATTTTATTTTTTTAATTGACAGATTTTTAAAGGAGTCAGTGAGTTAGAAGCTCAAAAAATTGCTCATTCTATAGATGACCTAATAACCACTCGACGACCCCCAAAAACTCCAAAAAGAACTCCAAAAATCCTTAAAATCTTCTGAAAAATTTCCAAATAGCTTTAATAAAAATGTAACCTAAATTTGCAAAATTCTTTCAAAAAGAAGATTTAATTTTATTTCGGTCATTTATTGGGATTAAATATTTTTTGCAACAAAATCAACAGCATCTTCAAAGATTGAAAGAAAAAAAATAAAAAAGTCATTAAAAGTGCACAAAAAACTGCAGTCTAAAAGGATTTAAGTGGCCGAACCGGCAAATCCGAAGCTTTCTGATGTTTGCGCTGTCATTACATCATTAGCGTCTTCTTGGGTATCGTTAGCAAACCTTCAATTTTGAGATTCTGTTATAAATAATCCTTTGATTCTGAATATTTGCAGATTATTTTTGTAACAGTTTTAAGATTTTGTGAAATTCAAATATTTTGGAAACAAATCAAGCAACCTTTGATTTTTTCTCACCGATTTTTTCAATTTAAATCTTCAGAATGTAAATTTTGGTAATTGGAGAAAGATGTAAGTATTTTTTTATTATCGATTTTGTGTGGTTAAAAAAAATCGCTAATAGTTTCTTTTCTTTTGCTCAGTTTCTTCTCTTTTAGCTCAGTTTCTTGAAAAAGATTTATTCTTATTCCTTTTATTGAATATTTATGTTTATTTGTTATTTGTGTGTCCACTGATTCTTAATCATGTGTCATTAATATCTAATCAATTTAATTTGTGAATAATCCTCTTCCAATTCTTGGCAACTTTGTCTTATGATGACTTGCTTGAGAAATTTAAGGAGGCGTGGGACTAAAAATGAAGATTTTTAGTTTCTAAACAATTTTTTGTAATTTTTTTTTTGGTATTTTCTCAATAAATAAATATTTGTGCAATATTTCACCATAAATGCCACCAGCAGCACTTTAGCTTCCATTTTCACTTTTCAGGTCACTTTTCTTATTTTCTTGAGAATTTGTTATTACACTTTAAATGTTAATTGGCACGTTTTATATTTTTCACTTCACAAACATCCAAAAATATCCAATCTTTCTTTTCAGTCCTTTTTTAACTGTTAAATATTTAAATAAATAACACTTTTTTGTTTATTGTTGCATCTTCTACGATAAAATGGGAGACACACTTTTGTTTTCGTTTACTATTTATTTTTTGTTTGCTAATAATTGCTCTACGCGCACAATTTGAGATTTGTTTGAACGATCTTGAGATGCTGAAAGCGCACAGAGTGAGGCTGAGTGAAAGAGCCAGGGGAATGTCAACTGTTCGTCAAGTTTTTTTGTGAAGATTGTTCCAAGATGTTGTAGATAGAGAATTGACATTTTAAAATTATTTACTGAGGAATTTCTATTGTTTAGGATTTTTTTAAATTAACATAGATTTTTTAAAATTTTCGAAAATTACCAAAAATTATTGCAAAATGTTAATTACACTTCAAATGTTCGTTAAATTTTAAATGATTTGAAAATTTTAATTTAAAATTTAAAAAAAATTGATTCAATCAAAAATATTCTAATAATTTTTTGAATAAAAAAAATTTAAAATTTTTTGTTTAAAGAAAAAAAGCTCAAATTTTAGTTTCAAATAAAAATCCAAGAACTTCTCAAGAACTCTTCAAAAATCTCAGAACGAAAAAAAATCTCCTGGATCCTCACCAGGTGGCTGCTCGGTTTAAACTGACTGAGAATGCGCGGAGTTTCCATAACTTAAATGGCAAAAGTTCGTGGCGAAAAAATGGCGAAAAGAGTTGGCAACATTCGCGAAAGCGTAAGAGAGAAGAAGATGCGCTGGGGCAGGGTTTGGGAAGTTTAAGGATTTGCATGGATTTTTGTGAATTGTGAATTTTTGCAGTTTTTCAAAAGTTTTGAATTCTTAAATTTTGCTTCCAAACCCTGACCTCCATCTTACCTTTCATTCTCCCTCACATATGCGATCGAGACTCCTCTGGTGATCAGCTAAGTTCAAGCTTTACGAAAATTCTCGCAGCCCTCAATCAACGCTCCAACTGCTCAAGTACTTGATAGTTCATAATAGTCGAGTAATGATCGGTTTTTAGCCCTTTGTGGCTCCTAGAACTTGTTAAACATTCTTCTGGGAACCTTCTAGAACAAGGAAATACAAGGAAAAGTTCCTTCAAGGGTTAACAATCTTCTTGAACAAGGAAATACAAGGAAAAGTTCCTTCAAGGGTTAACTGCCACAAGATCCACAACATCTGAAAGCATCTCAAACCATTATCCGGGCGAATTTAGTGAAATTACAGCTTTTATAAATCTTTTAGCAATTTAATCAATAGATGAGCGCACTATTAGAATTATCAGAACGATCAGATTGATGAGAAAATGGAAAGATTAGGGAATAAGTAGATTAGAAGGTTCTAGGCGCAATTGAACGTTGCTAGGGCATTTAATTGAATTTGATTATTACTACACGTTAAAGTACAAATTACAGAGATTAAGAATAAAAGGCAAAATCTTTAAGATGTGTAAGAAATAATTGAAAATTTTTGCCAAGTGATTTGGAAATGTTTCTGGAATTCGAAGAGAGCTGAAATTTTATTCAACTATTACTGCAAAAGATGTTTCTAAGTCATTCATTCTCTGAATTCCAAGAAAACTAAAAAACCACATAATCCTCTAATCCTCCTCGGCCTGGCTTCACTTCAAAACTTCTCATTTGCGCTTGTCTTCACTCTTATCTGACTTATGTGCTGTTTTGTTTATTTTTTTGCATCTCATTCCTCTCCTTGCAATTAAAAGTGAATAAAACAAACTGAAGAATTAAGAAACCAAGTAGGCTTAAATCTTGAGATCTTCAAATGTTGTTGCAATTTTTAAAAGTTTCAATAAATTTAAATTTTTTGTTGTTTTTATTGCGGTTACTTACAATTTCTTGCAATTTCTTGCAGTTTTTTCAGCTCTAATTCTAAAAAAAAGAAAAAAACTTGAGAAGAAATAAGTCTTAGTTTGAAGAAGGATTAAGAACGAGAATATCCATCAATTGAGTGAAAAGTGATCTTGATAAGCGTTGAAAATGCAAAACATCCAACAAGTTCTAGTTCTATTAGGTAATGTATTTCTCACATTTCTTGCATTTATTCAATTGATTCAAATTTTCTTGTACATTTTAAAGGAAAGATTACTTAAGTCTTTTAAGTCTCTTTTTCCTGAGAATTGCTTGAAAAAAAGCTGGATTTTCCAGAACCTCTTCTTCTAACTGGCCACGCTTCTCCAGCTGTTTTTCGATTAGCTGAACATCTTTTTGCTGACAATATTGAAAGATTGCTTGAGATTAAAGGAAGATATTCTTAAGATAATGTTCTTACAAGATTGAGAACGTGCAAAAATTAATAAAATGCCATAAATCCCAAAAATGTTGCATTGTCACTTGCCTCACATGCCCCTCATTAATAATTTTTAATTCATTTTGGAGCTTTTTTAGGTTATGATCAAGTTTCTTTAACAAAAATTCTAGAAAATAAAAAATGTAAGACAAATTGAGGTTCATCTCGGGATTATCAACTTATTTTTATCTTAGGATTAATTGGCGTTGAATTTCTGGATTTATTTCTTTGTCTGTGTTTTGCAGGGACTGGGAAGTGTTTTTACTGCTGATAATATCATTCAACAGATATTTCTACTCCTGACGACACGATTTCTTGAAGATTTTTTAGCTAATTTAATCTTGATGATAAAATAATTAAGTTTGAATGTTTTTCTGAATTTTCAGGATCTTTTTTATTTTTACAGTAATTAATTTAGTTTAAAGATTTGGATCTTCTAGATTTTCATTCAAGATATCTAAAGCAACTAATGCTACAGATTTATAAAGAAATTGAGAAGTTTTTATACAAAAATTATGGAAGGTAAAAGTGTCATTTAATTATGCAATTCGAAGAAACCCTTCAACTGTCGTAAGAAGCAGATTCCTGTGGCTGCTGTGGTTTTCATTTAAAAAATCTCCAATTACCAAAATGTGTGATGACTTGTGGACAATTCGTGAATTTCCTTGTTATAATTTACCTCCAACCCTCTAGACAAGATAATATGGCACCATACCGTTTGTTTAGAATGCTAAAGATGCTGCGCTTTAATTAATGGCAATTAATAATTATGCAAAACATGTAAAAGAACTTGAAGTTGCTTCTTAGTGGCAAAATGTTGCGTGAGCGCTTGAGATAATCGAGATGTGCATGTTGTAGCTTAAAGTAGGAAAGTTGATAGAAAAGACGATTTTGTTCATTCTTAAAGAGTACTTGCGTGTTTTATGGAGAATAAAGATGCAATTTCTAGTGAGTTATGGGTTCAGGCAGAATTTGCTTCTAGAATTTCAATTTTTTGCATATTTTTCAGCATTTTGTTGCCAATACTTTTTGAATCAATTTTTATATTTCACTAAAACTATCATAAATAATTTTTAGAACACTGTGGAACTTGTTGGAACATAAATCTAAGGTTCTCAAAGGTTTCTTGTGAATTTTCTTTCATTTTCCATCATTTCAAAAAAATGTTCTAATTTTCTCAAAAAAAAGAGTAAGAGGTACCTCTTACTCTTTTTTTCGAAAATCAATTTTTTTTTTGTCACTTAAACTATCATAAATAATTTTTAGAACATTGTGGAACTTGTTGGAACATAAATCTAAGGTTCTCAAAGGTTTCCTGTGAATTTTCTTTCATTTTCCATCATTTCAAAAAAATGTTCTAATTTTCTCAAAAAAAAGAGTAAGAGGTACCTCTTACTCTTTTTTTCGAAAATCAATTTTTTTTTGTCACTTAAACTATCATAAATAATTTTTAGAACATTGTGGAACTTGTTGGAACATAAATCTAAGGTTCTCAAAGGTTTTTTGTGAATTTTCTCTCATTTTCCATCATTTCAAAAAAATGTTCTAATTTTCTCAAAAAAAAGAGTAAGAGGTACCTCTTACTCTTTTTTTCGAAAATCATTTTTGTTTTTGCACTTTAACTATAATAAATAATTTTTGGAACACTGTGGAACTTGTTGGAACATAAATCTAAGGTTCTCAAAGGTTTCCTGTGAATTTTCTCTCATTTTCCATCATTCCAAAAAAATGACTTTATTGCATAAAATGTGATTAAAACCTATTGGAGAAACTTTAACGGGTCACCACGGGTCACTGACAGCTGCTTATGACCGTCTAGATTGCTTGTGCTAATGTCATAAGTAGGCGGAAATAAATATGTCACAGGTACAATTCGTTTTATCGATTTATTTGGGCAAAATCCGCGAAGATGCCCAAAATTCTTTTATTATCTCGACTATAAACGAGTAAATAAAGTGTGGTTGAGTTTTATTTGGGTTTTCGAGTGTAAAGAATTATTTTAATCGATTTCGTTTCTTTTAAAAACAACAGAAAGAAGAATTTTCTTCTTATTGAGTGCAACAAACTAATAGCGACAATTTCTGCCTTACTGCCCAGCCTTTAGACAAAAGTATACTGTAATTAATGGTTGCATCTTAACTGAAGAGGTTGCAGAAAGACGAAAAGATAAGCCGCGGTGGTTCAATTGCATCTTTATATCCTTATCGTAATTCCAGGATGGGAGAGTATGAATGATTGATCAGCAAATACAAAGCAATTTAAAAGGAATAACATAACAATTTAATTAAAGAGACTTTGTTTGATTTGTTTACTTAAGATGTGGAAGGGGTGGGAGGTAAGTATGTATCAGGAATTTTTTGATCTTTTTTATATTTTTCAAGGACTGTCGAGACATCATTCCTACCTGTTTCTCTTCTTGTTATCATGCGAAATGTTGAAGATTTATTATTCCCTGCTTAGGTGTCAGATTTACGTCAAATTCCATCAATTCAATAAAAAAATACATTAAAGTGAGAAAAGTGTATGTTATAAAAATTTGTGAAATATCTAGAAAAAATCAAAGTCGGCCGGGAATTTTTCAGCAAAAAAAAATCCATCGCAAAAATGCCACAACTTGCTAATAACTGCATTCAAATTTGTATTATTGTGCAAATGATGGACTTTCAACATAATTACCCATTCAAGCCGGAAATATATTATTTTTTGTAAGATTTTTGAAGAAATTTACTTACTAACGGTTTATTTGTCCAGCTGATTCTCATAATTCTCACACATTTCCAGTTTTTCAACATTTCTTAGTGAATTTTGTTGCGATTTTCGGATAATTGACCGAAAAAAGTGGCCGAACTGTCTTATCGATTATTTTAAGTGGTGCATGCGATTCTCGGGAATTGATGCTTTTCTTTGTATCTTCAAGTGAGTATAGTGATTAACACAATTAGTGAAGACATTACATTTGTAGTTTCATATTTTCCTGGATCGACAGATAGACAGACAAGTTCTCAATAATTTTATAATAAAGATTTTTACCTTATTATTTACTTCAATAAAATAACATGAATTAATTTTATTTGATCACTTTTATTAACATTTTAAATTATGGTACTCTGGTACCTCAATAACAATTTTTTTTCCTTAATTGAAGTTCTAAAGTTATATAAATTAACAATATTAAATTAACGAATTTAGCTAATTAATCATTTAAATAATTTAAATATATTTATGTCTTTACCTGGCTGGAGTAATTAAAGGTAATTTAGTAAGGTATATGTTTAATATATATTTAAAAGGTTTAGGACAAATTGAACTTTATTACAAATGATTACTTGATTTTTCAATTGCACTTTGATCTTAGTCCAAATTAAACAAAAATTCCCTTAAATATGAATATGTCTTTTAGTTTTTATTAAAGATATGATTGAAGGATTCTATAGTTTGTTAGCTAGGATTTATTTAATGATTATGAAGAAAGAATTGTCTATTTACAAAAAGATCCATCAAATCGATAATAATCATTTCTGGACTAAAACTATTCAAAACGCAATAATTTATTTCAACAAATAAGAAAAATAACAAAAAAAAATCTTTAAAAGGCTTTTGGTCGACTTGGAATGTCCGGTGGCAAAGGAGAAATTCTTGCTCAACTACTAGTGGCAGTGGTGAGTTCTTAACAAAAGCTGAAGAAGGGAGTTTTGCTCTGGAACCTTTGCTGAAGAGTTCTCGCCGAGCCTGGATTGATTTTTGATCTAAAAAATTTCACGATTAGTAACAGTGTTTGGTTTAATATTATTTAATAAATTCACCTTTCCACAATCACAGCAGGCATTTGAACCAGCTAAAATAGAAAAGATAAACATTTTTAATGGCAAATTAACATGAGATTAAAAATATTTCCTCTACCTGAACTGGACTCTTTCCATCTTTCAACGCCTGCGTTAAATTCAAGATCTGTCCCCTCATTACGCTCATTTGTTTTTCAAACAATTTCTTATCGAATCCTTTATCTTGCCGGAACAATTCATACAAATCTATGCACAACTCTTCCACAAAATTCTGGTCTGAGAGCGAAGACAATACTTGATCCTTAATCTCTTGACTGAATGGAATTTTAGCTTGCTCAAGCCAAGCCCAATGATAAGGATAAGCGCGCCAACTATCTGGATGTTTGAAAGGGAAGGCGAGACCGTTGTCTATAGCAGCAATTTTGATCTCAGGCTAAAAGTTTGGGAAATGTTTGATTGAAAAAATATATTTGATAACAAAATCTGCTTTACCAATTTAACTAAATTCCAATCAGAGTTCTCTTGGACTTCATTGCGACTAATTTTGAGTGAACCATTTTTATTGTATGGCAAATCGTTGGGTGACTGGAGATTAATAAAGTTGTTATTGGAGTTCGGAGTAATGGAAGGTTGTTCGTATTCTATCAGCCAGTTATCATTACCACGATCGGTATTTCTTATAATATAGTCCAGTACAACGAGCCTTTCAAATTGTAACTGAAATTTTTGAGCTAATTTAGTTGGCAGTGGTTCATGCTCAAATCTCCTGAGCCAATAATCTGCATCCTTAAATCCATCCACAAATAGCTGAAAACTTCCAGTTTTTGGGGGCAGTGTCATCCTATTGAATCTTGCCGCTGGTATCCTCTCCTTAATGGTCCTCTTAAAGCTAGTTTTTTGCCTGGTTATGCGCGCGTAATTGAACGTTTCTGATACAAGGCGAACAACGCGAGTTTTTGGTACAATATTTAAGCTCAATTTTTGGTCAACTAGACTAGCGCCAGCTTCAGAGAGGTAACCTTGGTTGGGAATCAGACAAGCGCGTCCGAAGCAAAAAGGACAACAAATTTTATGTAACCACTTGGTCCATTTTGGGTTCAGGCGACCATAAGGTTCCTCATCTTTGGGTTTAAAAACAGCAACTACTTTCTAAAAATTGATTTTTCAATTAGTTGATTGATAAATTATATTTTAAATCTAGATAGACTATGTTAAATGTAACCATGCTACCAAAATTCGAATGACTAAATTTGTGTCAAGTAAATTAATGGTATAGTGGTATCATTCACTGTTAGCTCATTTTTGCAGGAAAATTTCTAAAATTCTCGTGAAATTTTCCAGTTGAATAAAGCTCTATCTAATACGGGTAAGTTTGAAATTTGTCTTTAAACAGATCTTACATTTGCAGGATTCTTAACGAAGTAAGAGCCACTGCTTCCTTGGTAAATTCTTTCGGGGTAAATTCCGCAGTCAATTGCAATTTCAGCCTAAAAAAAAATAAAATGATTAATTTAGTATTATTTCAATTGGCTAGAAAATCAAACCTGATAGACCAAATCACTAAATTGTGGATCATCTGCAATTGAAAAAGTAACATTTAAAGAAACTTGAAGGATTTTAAAGAATTTTTAATTAAATTTATGCGTTTCATAAAATTGGAGTAAACTCCTTAGTCCACCCCTTGTAAAAACAACTCAACCATGCAATTGCTTGATAACCGAATTTGCACTACATTGTTGTGACTTTCTGGTCATAAAACGATAAATAAATTCGGTCAAATTTCATAGAAACAATCAAAAATAACTTAAATTAAATAACCAAAGCACCTAAAGCCAGCTGATGATTAAAGTATCCATCAAGCTCGCAAAAATCACTACTGGCTATTGGTGAAGCCGCTGGAGATTCCGATGATAGAGAGACGTGTAATAAGCTTTCGCCATTTGCCTTTAAAGTTGTTAAATTTAGGTCTTGCTTCAATTGTTCCATTATTACTTCATTTTTTTTTTTAATATTGTTCCTTCAAATTTTCAAACTCTTTGCAAAAATTCCAATTTCATGAAAAACCAAAAGTAACTTGATTTTTATTCGAATTTTATTGGAAAAGCTTGCAAGTGCTGTGTTGTGACTGAAAGGCGAAACTTAAATGGCGGTTTTGATGTGATTATTTAAATTGTGGCGAATGTTTATGCATTCACGACAGGGGTTTGAACATTTATACGATTTAAAAACAAAAACCAAAATAAATGAACAATTGTGAGTTATTAACATAATTGATTGAAGAGATGTGAGAAAAATTCTTAAAAAAGCTGTTAAGTTCAGTAATCCCTGCCTGTTCAGTTAATATTATTTCTGGTTACAACAAACAGGGTGAGCACACACTTTTCCTCATTTTCCTTCAATACTATTTGATCACTTTCAGTTTTCTTTCTTTAGTTTGAATCGGAGAATTAATAGCTAGGGCAAGGTCAATAAAAATCAATGTCATCATACGTCAGTTTCAGTATCAATTAGAATAGTTTTTTGAAACACCTTGTGCTCCTGTTTTCGCGAAAATGTTGCAACAAAAAAATACCGAAAAGTTATGATTCAGTTGTTCAGTAAGTTTGAGGGAAACCTTACGTCGATATAATTTGCATTTGAACCAATATAGAGTTGAATGAGTATATTTTGTCGCGCTAGATTCCAATTCAGTCTTTATTTTGGTAATATAACAATGAAATAGTTGGAGAAAGAGATTGAAGGAAAATATCTTTATGTAAATTAGGTAATTAATAACTGAAGGGTTGAATTTAATTAATTAACAGTAATTCCAAGAAATGTGATATTTTGGATAAATAATATGTTTGCAACCGTGTACACAAACACTTAAAGTCAATCTCTACATTATTAAAAAATTGATAATAACAGATTAATAAAACGATAACTTGTTGAAGAAAGGTGGAAAATATTTTTCACTGAAAAAATAAAATTTCTGGTATGTTGGATCATTTTTGAATTGAGTTTGAAATCTCTATTTTGTTTAAAACTCAATCAATCCAACTTTTCCAACTTGAGGACTTTTAAAAGATAAATAAACAAATTAGTCATTCACTCGCGTTCACCCAAATCTTAGAAAAACGATGATTAATACATTTTTTGCAAATCCCGCTAATTTAAACTTCTGACAATCCTATTAATTGAAGTAATTTGTTTGGTGGCCTATGAGATAAGCCTGATACAATTTAGGCACAAAATTGCCAGACAACTTTCTTTGTGTTGTTTCTCTGCCAATAAATATAGTATGTTATCAATAAAGATGGTAGAAGATAATTATCGATCAGATTTGTTATCAACTTCTTATCATTTACACTTTATTATTATGTTAAATAAGAAGACACCAGCAGAATAAACGAAAAATATATCAAGGCTAATGTAGTTTACCTATGAATTGATTGTAGACTATTTCGTGTGTTCCACTACTACCATTAGATAACAAGGGTTCACATTCTCTACTCTCAGTCTGGATCAAAATATCTTCATCCATCAGAGAGCTTATTAAAATGTCTTCCTCCTCTAAATCTTCAGTAATCACAGTTGTATCGCTTTCTGCTAGTATTCTATTGTTTGTTAGCACTTCCGTCATACTATTTACACCAATTACTACAGATTATAACCACTTTGAAGCTACAAAAATTGCCACTAGCGCAAAATTAGCTCAAAAACAAATTCGTCCCGCGAAGCAACTTTACAATTTAATAACAAAGTTCACCGCTCACGAGTGAGCTCGTCTGATTTCCTTGAGTAAAATTATCTCAAAAAAGATATTCTCAGCTTATATGGTGTCCAATTTTGTGGGTATCAACCGAGGTATCAACCATATAATGGTGCTAGACTATAAACGGCAACACAGCAAGACTGATATTGTTTTCTTGAAATAATTTTGCCACTCCTGATTAATCATTTTTTCCGATTTATGGCGGGAAATCAAAATAATACTTCGTCTTTCAACAAAATTTTGAATATCATAATGTTAATATTTTTAAATCTATGTTACAAAAAAATTAAAATAACAAAAGTAATGAAAGTTTATTTTAGTTTATTATAAAATAATTCAACAATAATAAATTAACCAAAAATAGAAAAATCTTCATATCAACAAAAAAGCTTTAAAATTTTGTAAGAGAAACTGAGCAACTCAATGCATATGAGTTTTGCCTTGAAAAAGTGTTTTCGTGATATTTTGGTTGATTAGCAAAAAAGCGTGTGAAAAAAAATGATTGCCAATAAACTAAAAATAAATCCTAAAGCCCTGCGAACTAAAACAAACTTCCTTTTTCCATCTTGAGCAAAAATATTATCTTACGTGATAAAAACGTTAATTTTGGATGCAAATTTTTTAATTATAGCTTTTATCATTATGCAAACACAAACAATTTAGACGTATTTATTAACTGGCGCATATTTTAATATATTTATGAAATTCATAAAATATTTACAAAAAAATGAGGATGCATCAATTTCCCCGAAAAAAAAACTTATTAAAGTTGGTTAAATACGTCACGTAATTTAGCATAATTCACGCATAATTAACTGAAAATAAACTCAAGATGCTTTTTTTTGCGATACATCTTCTTCCGTGAAAGTCTCACGGATGTCTGACTGATTGTTGTTGGTACAAATATAAATAATTTGAAATATTTTGTAGTAGAAGCTTTGGAGTTTTATCTCAAACCACAAGCTTACTTATTGATTTAAAATATTTTCAATTTAATGGTGCTTTGATTTGGTGATTTTAAGAATTTTCTTTGATATTCCCGAATTTTGAAAAAATATTTTAATTTGTAAAACAAAAAGAGTAAAGACTCTTACTCTTTTTTCGAAAATAATTTTTTTTTGTACTAAAAATATCCAAAATATTAAAAAGCATCTTAATAGAACTTTTTAGAACATCAATCTAAGGTTCTCAAAGTGTTCCTGTGAATTTTATTGGATTTTCCCGAATTTCGAAAAATTATTTTACTTTTTTCAAAAAAAAGAGTAAGAGGTACCTCTTACTCTATTTTTCGAAGATTGAATTTTTTTTTTGTACTAAAAATATCCAAAACATTGAAAAGTTTCTTAGTAGAACTTATTCGAACATGAATTTAGGGCTCTAAAAGTGTTCCTGTGAATTTTATTTGATATTCCCGAATTCCGAAAAAACATTTTATTAATTTTTTCGAAGATGAAATTTTTTTGTACGGATGTCTAGCTAATTGTTGTTTTTACAAGAACTAATCACTTTATCGAGGTTTTTTTAATTAAAAGTTGTATTAAGTGATGCATTTTATAGAATAATAAATAACTGAAAAACTGCAACTATCAATTTTCAAATAAAATCCAATTTTATTGATTGATTGACATTATTTAAAAATCATGTGACGACACCTTTTAAAAAGAAGATAAATGTTTTTTTCTTTTTGGATGATTATGATAATTCAATGTTTTAATCAACAAAAAACAGAAGTCGCCAGGTTATCCATTATACTATAACCTGATACCTGATATAATGTAAGCACACACATAAGGGGCTAATAAAAAAAAATATTCACAAGAAAAATTATTATCTCGCTAGAAAATTTTAAATTCCATCAACAACAAAAAACAACGAAATTAAAAAGCTCACAAACACCCTCCCCTCAACACCCAATAAATCACCCATTAGTCTCCAAAAAAAAAACGTTTCAAATGAATCTCGGTCAAATGTTTTTGCAGACTACTCTCACTTTTTTCATAACCTCTGTGTCTGACAACAACTTTAGCTAATTTTTGAAGATTATTGAGTAAAAAGTCTACTCACCTCAAGCCTCAAGTGTGATGAAGTTGATGATGGAAGCGATAAAAACAGTGAATTAAAAGAAACAAGGCTGTTGATTTGTTTTACTGCGTTTTTTGCTTTTTTGGCGATTGTAAGGAGTCCGATTATTATGCTGATCAATTGATAAAAATAATTATTTTGAAATGATATCCTTCAAACTACAAGAACCTTAGAATAATTCCAAAAATCTAATTTATCTAAAAATTTCGATTAATTAATTTCAATAATCGATTCTCTACAGATTCTCTACGTGAATAATGAGAAGCCACACAGGTCAAAAAATGCATTAGCCCAGCACGCCACTAATTACTATGCCACAGTGCACACCAAAAAAAAATCACACGACCTCAAACAATTTTGGCGCAGCCGAAATCAATCAAAATCCAATTACATGACAAATGAACGAACAAGATACATTCGTATTCGCACCAATTACGCGTCTCTATTAGTGCAAATATTGTGGGTCATTGAAGCAAATATGGCGCTCTATCTTAGATTAACAATAGATCTAATTTCGTAAAAATAAATAATAAACCGTGCATAAATCTAAAATCACATCATATAGTTGTTTACCTAATCATTGTTATTCACAAACAGCATAAATATATTTATATTTTTTATCGGTAATCTAAACAGTTTTAGCTGTATCTTGTGGATTTGACCCTAGGCAAAATGTTCCGGATTTATACTTATAAATTTAATTTTGGAAGTTCAGAATAAAAAGACTACTAGATGAACTCAGCAAAGTTTTATATACATTTTTGAATAAAAGTGTTCACATGGGTCTTTGCTACCTTTTGATGTTTTCTGATGAGACGAGTTTTTTGTTTGTTTCACATAATTTTTTTGCCAAGACGAACAATTATGTGAATTATGTTTATTGAATAAGATTTTAATACAGCGTACTGTTTGCTTACGTAATCATCTCTTCTTCTATTCCTATTATACTTTTATATACTGTTTTTATGGCGCGAATTATTTGAGTAGATTTTTGTGATTGAAAATCTATAGCGAAAGAAAAATCACATATGTGATTGCAAAGTGTCTTTTAATGCAGGAAGAGGTCGATCGTTTTTATTGATTGAAGTAGTCGATGCAACAATTTATGGCGAAATTTGTGAAATATTGTCACGATGACAACTTCTTTGGAATGGGATAGATTAGCTGAAATGCAAATCATGGCGAATTATACAACTTTTCGGTGTTAAATTAAATTGTTTGGGATTTGAAGAAGCGTAAATGAAGTGAAGTAATTTGTTACAAATGCTTCGCAAATATAATCCGAATATATTTCAAGTCGGAACGTCATTGTCTAGCACAACTTGAGCTTCTTTATATTTATGTCTTAACTTGAAAAACGCTTCTTCTGGCGAAAATTAGCCGAGAAAAATCGTGAAGCATCTTTCAAATGGTTTTAATAGTCAATTTGATGCCTTTTTAAGCGGAATTAAAAGTTATATGCTCAGCGGATTCCAAAATAAACGATTGGCGCAATGTTTAATTTTAATGAAAATTTACGATGTGTTTCCCATAAAACAAAAAATCCATGTGTCGAGTCTGTAGCCAGAAGAAATTTCAATATTAAATTAAAGATCCCTTCACTTGCAATATCAGAGATGGATCGAGTTATGTATTGTTTACACTTCAACATTTTTTGTGTAGACAATCTAATCTTTAACTAAATAATTTTATAACTTATCACTTATTTTCAATTAATTGACTAATTTGACTTAAAAATCGCGACACAAAATTAAATTCATTATTTATTACATTCAAAATTTCAATTTAAAAATATTTTTGGTGTGAACAAGACTTAACACAGTGAAGAAAAATGAAGATGCGACCAGTTTTGTTTTTTTTTCATTTTCTTCAGTTACTCAAAAAATTACACGAGCTTGCAATTCCATTATTTTCCCAATTATCGGATTATCGTGATCAAAAGTGGTGGACTCTCCTGGAATTTTTGGATGGAAAAAGTTTAATCAGATTCAAAATCTTAAAATTACTTTCAATTGTTTATTAATGTTTCTCTTATGATTTTTATGTTGCGATACATCAAAGGGGAAAATGTTGCTCATCACTAATAAGTCAAGAAATAAAATTTTCAATTCAGTTGCGACTATTTTAATATTTTTAGAATGTTACATTAGAAACTTAAAAATGTCAAAACAACAACCTCCCCTGGTTGAAACTAATAAAAAAGATCTATAGAAATAGAAATTTGAACTCTTCTGGCAATCTGACCCTCATTTTTGTAGATTTGTTGCCTTTCTTATGTAACATTGTGTCTTTAATTTTTCTTTCAATATTTCTGTATAAATACCAATTGGCAATTCATAATTTCAATAACTGATTGATTTTTCTTTACAAAAACCTTAACAAAACCTCAACAAAACCTCACTTAATCAGGGAGCACAAAAAAAATGTTGTTATGGCGCTTTAAACTTTTATAGCTGAATGATTGCTTTATTCATTTATTGAATGAAATTAAACAAATTAACAATAGAGTTAATGTTTTAATTGAAGTTATTGATATGACGCAGACTTTATCGTCCAATGTTGGGTAATTTGCATAATGCGAACATTTAAAAGTTTAAAATGCGTTCATCCATATTTATTAAGTATCACACAACAAATCTCTTCCTCGATCGCGAACTGTGGATATCATCTGGAAGGGTTGGGTGAGAATTTTACACATATTTTATAAAAATTTCGTATGCATGGAAAGTTTTTTACAATGCAAATAAGTTATTTGGTTTATTTTCAATTTATGAGACATATGTAACGCACAGCCCTTCTTGATATAGTTGCGGACTTTCTTCAGGCTCACAAAAACAAATTTCGTAATCGATCGTTAGATTTTATTTGTTTGTATGATTTTGAGGATTTAAATGGAACTGTCTACCTTTTTTTTTGCATAACATATTCAAATTTACAGCATTGCAATCATAATAAACAAAACTGTGAGCATAAATTAAAATAATCAATTTGAACAAATATTTCAAACTAATTTGAGGTAATTTTGTGAGTTTATAAAATTTATAACCACCAAAAATGATTATTTGCAGCACATGTCTCGAAGTTTTAATAGTTAATTTAGTGATACTTGTATTAAGCGATGATTTAAGAAGTAAGTTTGATCATTATTACTGTAACTATTATGTTGTTTCTTTTTTACAATACATGAGCGGGTTAGAGGTTAAAAAGTCTAAATGACGTCACAATAAAATAGTATTGCGCCAATGCGCGGGAATTCATTATTTTATATAATTTCCCATCTTCATAGGTTTACCAGCTATAATAATATTACTATTGCATACAATTTCTTCATGCAACTGCGGTTTTCGCATAATTTCACTCGTTCTTAAATTGTTGCACAAGATCACAATCGAATATTTGAATTATGGACTGCAAAATAAATAACCAGCTTGTCTGCCAATTTTAATGTTTTATACTGATAATTTCAGTTTTTGCTTCTTAATTTTTCGATTTTTATTTTAAGTTGACAACATATATTTTCATTCATTGAAAACGCGTGCACTAAAGGTCAGCTGGATGGCCAGTTTTGCATTCATTTTTCACTTGGAATAAATTCCGCCAATAAATTCAAATAAATCTTCCTCCAAAAAATCTCAACAACTTTTTTGTTTTCATGATCAATTTCGTAATTTTTGCAATCGCATCTTGGCGTTTTGTTTTTTCTTCTACACAACTAATATCAAGCAAAAAGTATAAAACTTTCAATTTCTCGAAATTATTTTGCTATTATCGGAATTTAATCTTCAACACCTTAGGATAAAACAAATGTTTATTTATTTTTTCGGTTTCCTCAGCGCATGATTGCGGGTTTAAGCTTTAAATAGTTTTAATAGGTAAGTTAACCGTCAACTTCAATTATGCTTAACTATGAGTGAACTGTAATTAAACCATGATTAGACTCTGCGCCCAGCAAACAATGGGATGTTAAGTTTTTTGGCAACTTTGAATTTTTTTAAGATGAGAACTTTAATGAAAAAAGTTGAGAGACGGACAGTTTGTCTGGGATGATAATAATCAGCTGGAAAGCTTATGCACAAATGTCCAACAAAGATCAGGGCTACGAATTTTTGCTCGTTAACTTGATCGTTAGCTTTTTTCTCAATATTAAATTAAATCGCTTTAGTTTTAATAGTTGCATATAACAATTCCCATAAGCTACGAACCCTGGGCAGAATCTTGAGTTGCTGCTATTATGGCAAGCACAAAAAAAAACTCATCCACAGTGGATGGAGAAAAGTGGGGGACTCTTGACGAAAAAAGCTAGCCATGTAAATTATCATTGAAAGACTCTTTTACATAGTAAAACTTGGGAAAAAGAAAGAAAAAGAGAGGTCTCTATAAAGGCTGCCGAGTTCAGTAGAGGATCCACATTCAGTCACAAGCTGTTGAATTAACCCAAGCAAAATGAATACCTTTTCTGTGGTAAGAAATCATTGTTTTGTGTTATTATTAGTTGGCAAGAAAAGTGTCGCTCGAGTGTGAATATTTTGAGGATTATGTTAATGGACTTTTTAGCAAAAGAAAGACTTTTAGTGAAACTTGTGACATTTTGCAGATTAATTAGTGACATTGTTAATCAATCAAGTGTTAATAAATGTTTTTCTGTATTTCTCAGTTTGCGGCATTTATGCTGATCGCAGTCGTTATGGCTGAACTCCCAAGTGGAGGATATGGCCGAGGACCATCTTCCAACGGTGGAAATTCTGGATCAAGCAACTTTGGAGGGGGTGGAGGAGGTGGAGGTGGTAATTACCAGCAAGAATCTATTGGTCAACAGACTAGTGAAGGTTTGCAGGTGGATCAACAACTTTTAGAACAAATTAAACAAATTTTGTTGAAAGAAGAAAGTCAATCTTCTGGAAATTCTGATAGAGGAAATGGTGGTGGAAATGGAGGTGGTATACAATCTCAGTATGGTGCTCCACAACAACAATATGGTGCTCCAAGCCAATCTTCATCTAGAGTTGTTGGAATTGATATTGAAAACGCAATTCAAGCCATTCAAGTTGCTCAGTACTCTCAACAAGGAGGATCAAGCTCAGGTGGAAATGCTGGAGGATATTCTCGTGGACCATCTCAACAACAGCCTTCTCAAAGCTATGGACAACCTCAACAGCAACCTTCTCAAAGCTATGGACAGCCTCAACAACAACAACGTCCATCTTCCAACTATGGAAGTCCTTTCTAAGCCAATCACTTTGCACCATTTCTTAGCATATTCATCCTATTGATGATCTCAAACATCTACAGATCATCTTACTAGCAAATAGCGTAAAATGTCTAACCTGGACATTATTGCTAACCGGCCAAAACGTAATCTTAAACAACAAAAAAATCAAACAACAACACTGAAACATCCAAAAGTCGCATCGAGACGACAATTTTTCATCTATCTTCAACCTTTCCTAGAAATTATGCTCCGATCGTTTGCAAACGGGTCATTTCAATTTCAAACAGCACAACATCTTCATTATATGATTGTCAGCATAATTTCTCTGAAAAACAAAACACGTTCCAATCTTAACTCTAACCTCTTACCAACTACTCTTTACACTTACACTCAACCACACTGACATATTCAAGATGCTGAAACTGATCATATTGGACTATTGATTGCAATACTTGTAAATATTAAGTTTTAATTATAGTTTAATTGTTTTTATTATTAAAAATGTTGAATAAAAAAATAATTTTGTCACCGAATTTTTGTTGTTTTCAATTATTTAAATTTCTATTCCAGACGCTGTGATGTATTGCATAATCAATAGATAAGCTCAGTCATTATAAAGATGTTTGTGCAAAAAAGAAATATTAAGCTGTTGTCTTTTTAATGATCATATAGCATATAACAAATAATATTTATTTTATTTATATACTTGATGCGACTCTTCTGCATGCTGATAGTCCTTCACTAATTTAAAAATATGTAAAGGTTAATTTGCAACTCAAGAGTGCCAATTTATTTTAATCATTATTTCTCTCATAGACCATTCTTTGAAGGTTTGCCTTGATAGAGTATCTATAGATAAAAACTGTATGAAAATAAAAGTATATCTAAAGTTCTTTTTAGTTAAGTAAACTCACGAGTTTATCGAAATTTCTTCCATTTCCTCAAACATTTTCGAGCGATCACCTATTACTTATGTTTGTTTTTGTTATTAGTGAAAGGTACAGCGAAAAGATTCCAAAATGATATCTTAAGCACGGAATTGTTAGAAAAATGCATTTGCATTATAAAAACCAGCTGAGAGATGATGACAGTGATGGGACAAAAATTATTGTTTACTTAAACTTTTATTTTCTAAGATAATGTTAAAATGAGAAGTCAATATCAATTAAATTATGAGCATACAACATTACTAGCGATATTATTTTATATTTTAGAAAAATGGTCGTATCCAGCTCACAAAGCAATTCCCTTCACTGTCCATAAATCAACGAAAAAGACCGTTGAACATTCTTTTAAAATAAATTCCAGTCAAAATCATGAAATTCATGTTTTCGAAGAAAATACATATAGGAAGTAAATGTTAATAAACAGAATGACAGCAGAAGATGAAAAATTAAGAAAACTCGAAAACTAACATCACAAAAAGCTTTGGTTATTTATTGAAGATTTGAAAAATGATGCAATAGAAAGGTTGCATTTTTTTCAAGCCTAATTACGAGTTTTTCTTACATTGTATGAAATTTAAATTTTCCTTTCAGTTGTTTTATGTTTGAAAAGGTCAAAAGACGTTTAGGAAAGGTAAAAATGCAGATATATCTAAAAACAATGAAAATAATTGTATTTGAACAAAAGAATGCAAATTGAGTAGGCGGGGGCAAATCATGATAACATTTAATAAAAATGTTAAACTTAAATCCATTGGAAATACAAAAAAAATAACAATTCCCTTTTTTAAATTTATTTTTTATTATAAACTCTTCCTTATCGTATTTGACAGTTAAAAGATTTATTCACTTACTTTAATAATTAGTGTATTTTGTTGGATGCTGTGATGCTTCTTTTCATTAATGCCTCACAGCAACCTTTTTTTAGATTTTGGGTTAACTAAAAATTCTATTAACTTATGAAAGTAAAGACTTGCCAAACTAAAATTTACAACAAGAATTGCGAAAATTTTAGAGAAATTACATTTTGAACTTTTTTTTTTCTAAAAATTCATTTTAAAAGTGATATTTTTGTTTCTATGACCTTTTTTTTGATTTCCAATGAAAATTGATTAGTTGCGGCCATTTTGTAAATTTTAAGTTTATTGAAAATTTTTCTTAAAAAAATATGGCAAATTTTTAAAAGAATTTTGTCAATGCAATTAAAGAACTGTATAAACTAATTCATTTTATATTCGTCCGCGATCGGTCTTGAAATTTTCAGGTATTTAATAATTATTTAAAGCAAATTTAGAATAAATTTGATTGTTTCTACATAACTTCAAAAATTACACTTGATTTTAATTTATTTTTGTTTATAAATGGGGCTTATGACCTTAGAAATTCAAGAATGTCATAAAAACCTTTTACAAATAGCAATTTTGCTTCAGAAATATCTAGTGATGTTTAATTTTTTTATATCTGTGGCTTGAGAGGATCAGATTTACATAAAAATGTAAAAAAAAAATATAAGTGGATTTAGAATAGAACAGTGAAAACAGAAAACCAACTAGACGAGCATTATTTTAAATTTTGAATAAATTTCCAGATTAAGTGAAAATGTTTGTTATTTAAAAGAAAACTCGACGTTAAAAAAAAAAGAAGTGGTCATTCCGGATAAAAAAATTCTGGAATTAAAAAAAAGTTTTTGCTTTAGTGAAATTCATAAAAATCAAAAATTCCAGTTTCTATAAAAAATCTACCTACATCCTTCATCTTCATAATCCTCTCACCAACGACTTCAAAAATAGTCAATTTTGTCTATTACTTAAATTAAGAAATTATCTGGATTTTAAAAATTAAGAAAGTTGATTTGCTTGAGTTTTTTGTGTGCGTTTGAAACTGGTAAAAAACCGTTAAAAACTGTTAAAAACTGTTCATTGAGCGACTGTTTCTGTGGTTGCCAGTTTTGGCTCATCTAAAAGAGTAACAACACAAAAGGTCAGGTCAAAAGGGTCCAAAATGATTGGGGTAGTTGAGTTGGATGATGAGAATTTTATGGTAGTTTTTAATATTATTTTTTAAATTAACTTCAACATAATGAAATATTCTTTAGATAACAAAGTAAATTAACAATTTAAATAAAAAATCCTTAAAAAACCCATCATCCATCAACATCCTCTCTGTCCAAATCAAATCATCTTTCTATAAATTACCTGTCGATTCAATTTTGGCTTCCTGGAGCGGCGTCACGACAACTGTCTTTTCCACCTCGGAAATCTCATTTGTCGAGTTTTCAATAACAGCTTCAGAGCGAACTACGTTGTTCTCAACAATGGGTACAACAGCTGGATCGACTGGTTTGCTGGGTTCAACTAACACATCAGCGATTGGCGTTGGCTCGGGAATTTCAACAACCACGGGCACAACTTCTGGCACTTTCACAACTGGAGTAACAATAGCTGCAACCTCGACTGGCTTCACGGCATTATCCACTTCCATTTTTTCAAGAGTCTAAAAACAAAAATTGTTGAAGAAAACTTCAATTAAACTTTAATTAAAAATCATACCTCTTCAATCTTATCCTCTTTTTTGCTTGCTTTGACTGCTACAGGCTTTTCCACAACTGAACCTGATTCAACTTCTTCTACGTTGTTCATTTCAACATCATTTTCCTTTACCACTTCTGGTATGTCAGTTTTTTCGGCAGCCAATTCAATCGGTTTCTCCTTGGTCGTGTTTTTGTTATTTATGATGGTGCCATCAACCTCATCATCTGTCGGATCTTCAGCTTTGTCAATTTTATCTGCCAGTTTTTGCTTCTTGCGTGGTGGTGACTTTTTGGGAACAGTTTCTTCCAATTCTTCGATTTTTTCCTCATCAGCCTTTTTCTTGCGTCCACTTCGAGGTACTGAAGAAACAGGTGACTTCTTAGGAGCTGGAGAAGCTGCTGGGGTTGTGGATTTCACAGCCGAAGAGCGAGTGCGTCTTCTACCGTCCAATTCTTCAGGATTAGCTCCCATATTCTTCAGCAACTCTTCACTTTCTTGACGGTGTCGATCAACAGCAGATTTACGCTTTGGAGTTTTTTTCAACTAAAAGTTAAAGAAAAATATTCAAATTATGGGAATACAAATACTAGAACAATTTTCCCGCTTTAAATTTTTAAGAGCACTTAGATAATATTCCGTTTAATGCATCACGTTTTACGTTTTTCAATTTTGCTGTTTGTCTCAACTTTCACTTATTGTTTTGCACTTCCTCGTATTACAGATTTACAACAACAATCTTGTAAATGTGGGGAACTTTTTTACAATAAAAGTGTAAAACCTATTATTGTTATCTATTTCACGCTTTGTTCTTTCAGGACCGAATAATGACATTTCAATACATTGTTAGAATTTTTGTTAAACAGGGTCGTCCATAAATTCCTTCATTACGAAATAAATTTTCAGTGAAATGATGATTGAATGTCATGAAATACAATCATGATCACAATTTTTGCTGAAGGTTATTTTATGTAATTTATGGTCAACCCCTTTTTAGCCATTTTTTTATTGTAAGGGGCCACAATACAGTTTGGTTAATTTTCGCCGAAACCAAAAAATTGCATTGATAAGCTTTCTTTACACTTTCGCATGATCTGATTAGTAATGATTACAACTACGACTTTACTTTTATAAAGCTTGAATTAGCGTGAAAATCAATGAAATGCCGAAAAAGCGCGCAACAAAATTTGGGACGCTAGCACTAAAATTCCAACTTACTGGTGAATCTTCCGCTGGGGTTTCGACAACGAGTTTAGGAGAAACTGCAGTTACAGTTACTGTTTCTGTCTCCATCTTGAGCTGATCTTAGTGTGTATTTTCAATTAATTCAGGAATAAGAATTTAATATCTGTCGTCGTTCTTTTGTGTTCGACTTTCCGCTAGAGGGCGTATTTGTTCCAAAAAAGTGCCCTACCAATCTAAATTTTCAAAAAAAGTTCTCGAGGGGCTATTATTTCGAAATATTAGATTAGTACGGTGAATTCTGTAAACAAGTGAAATTAATATCCATATTAATAAGATTTCAAGTAAATACTGATAGAAAATCAAATAATAAAATGAAGGACATTGAGATTCTGGACCCTCATAATCAGGTGAAAAATAGAGAAATCCTGTATCGCTTGATAATAAGGTAAAAAATCAAAATGCCGATTGCAAGAGTTTTTCAAAACAAATATTTAAATTTCTTTTTAGTCAATTGTTCTACGATGGATATCAAAATTTGGCTGCTGAGCTCTCTGCTATGATCAAAAGTGAGCCTCCATGTCCACCTAGTGACAGATTATTCCAAATTATGCTTAGTGGATTACAAAGCGAGGGAAAATCAAAAGAGAACAATATTTTTGAGGAAATTACCAGCGGATTGGACTTGGAATTTGAAACTGAAGGCTCTGCTTTAGCACCTGAACCAGCTACTTATGAGACAGCTTACGTGACCTCACATAAAGCTGCTTGCCGAGCTGGATGCTTCAGTTTTGACGGTCAATTAGTGGCAACAGGGAGTGTGGATGCTAGTATTAAAATTTTGGATGTGGATCGGATGTTAGCCAAGTCAGCTCCCGATGAGAATGATCCGTGAGTATTTCTATATTCTTTTCAAATGAATATATGAAGTAAAATGATTAAATTTTTAAGGAATTCTGGTCGAGGTGAACAACAAGGACATCCAGTCATTCGAACTCTTTACGATCACACTGAAGAAGTTGCTTGCTTGGAATTTCATCCAAGAGAGCAAGTTCTTGCTTCAGGATCTCGTGACAATACTGTAAAACTCTTTGATATATCCAAAGCATCTGTCAAAAAAGCCCACAAAACGTTTACTGATTGCGAGCCAGTGCGTTGTTTGTCATTTCATCCTACTGGAGATTACTTAGCAGTTGGTACAGATCATAATGTGTTGCGAGTATATGATATTAATACTGGACAATGTTTTGTTAGTGCAATTCCTGCTCAACAACACAAATCTGCTATAAATTGTGTTCATTACGCGGTAACTGGTAAATTGTATGCAACTGGGTCTACTGATGGTTCCATCAAAGTTTGGGATGGAATCAGTGGAAGGTGCATCAACACTTTTGATAAAGCTCATGATGGTGCAGAGATAAGTTCGGTTTTGTTCACTAGGAACGGGAAATATTTGTTGACTTCAGGTAAAGACTCTCTGGTGAAACTTTGGGAACTCTCAACCAGTCGCGCTTTGATTGCATATACTGGAGCTGGCACAACCGGCAAGCAAGAGCACAACACTCAAGCCGTTTTCAATCACACTGAGGACTTTGTTTTGTTTCCGGATGAAGCCACCACATCATTGTGTGCTTGGAATAGTCGCAATGCCTCTAGATGCCATTTAATGTCTTTGGGGCATAATGGACCTGTGAGGCACGTTGTACATTCTCCAACTCATCCCTCATTTTTGACTTGTTCAGGTAATTAATTTTGTTGATCAGGCATATCTTAAGTTCTTATATCAATACAATTTTATTGTTTTAGATGATTTCCGAGCAAGATTCTGGGTGCGAAGGACTGGTAATCAATATTAAAAATGTATGTTTGAATCTTGAATTGTAATTAAGAAGACTAAATCAGAAAAATAAATAAAATCCAAAAACATAAAATCGGTCAGTTTTTTTCTTACCAAAAACTATCATTAATATTTTTTTAGAACACTGCGGAACTTATTGGAACATAAATCTAAGATTCTCAAAGTGTTCCTGTGAATTTTCTTTAATTTTAAATCATTTCAAAAAATGGTTCTATTATTTTCAAAAAAAAGAGTAACTCTTACTAGTTTTTTCGAAAATAAATTTTCTTTTTTCTTACTAAAACTATCAAAAATAAATTACTGACAGATCATTACAAATGTCCCTAATCTATTGTGATAATTTAGCAGAATGAGTCAGCCTCTCTTGAGAAATGTTAAACCGGGTCTTTTGAAAAACCAATAGAATTAAAAAATTGGATAATAATTCATCGAATAATTATATTTTTGCACCTTAATTAATTTATAGTTATATATTATCGGTCATAATTACAGTCCTTGTCAGTTAATCATTTTTTGCGATAAAAAACTGAACGGCCTTGTGCAAAATTGCGAATAATAAACAAAATATCCAAAAATTTAAACGAAAAATAAAAATTATCGCAAATTACATATTTGTAACAATTTATGGTTTGCAGATGTTTATTTAGTAGGTCAAAATGATTCAAAAATACTTTTATACAGTACAAAGTAACTGCTGAATGGTACAGCATCTGCCGTCCATAAAAGCAAAGGGACTTAGGGGTCACTTTTTTCTTGTTGAAATCGAAAGGGTTAAGATAAACATAAAAAATGAAATACCACATGTATAATAATAATTGTTAATGTAAGTGCAGGGTAATATATATTTGTTTATTAAGATGGGATTGATAGTCTAACGTTGAAATATTTTCTTCTCCATAAATCTGAGAACGATTGAACAGGAAAATTTTTCGAGTAATTTTGGACAGAAAAACAAACTTACCTCAAAAAAGTCTAGAAAATTTTAAGAGTTTCGTCAACTACATCATATTAGCTCCCATGCACCAAAACAATACTTTCCTACTCCTGTCTCTCGAACAGCAAAAGACCGTTGAATCCAAAACGCCATCCACCACAAAAAAAATCCTGTTCCCTTTTTCCAAAAGATTCAATAGTTTCCAAAGATTCAAATATGACCAGAACTGGTTTGCATTTTTATTTATAAACCTTTTATTATTTTTTTTGTCCGCATTTTTTTTATTTTTGTTAAATTTCTGATTGAATAATATGCACGGGAATTGGTTGGACTCGCTTGTTTCAGGTAATATACAAATTATATATTATTCAATTATTATTTGTTCTCGAATGAAGAACTGAAGGATTGAAGAGTCCTATAGCTGTATGCTGTGTGGACGGCAAAAAACCAAATCTTATACTCTACAGTAAGCAATCTCGAGCAATCTTTTATTTTGATAATTATTATTTGAGAGGGGACCAAACGGTTTCTTATTGCCATATAATAAAGAAAAAGAGTTAAAGTTTATTACTGTTGATAGTTGTCGGGTATCTGTGTCTTGAAGATGTCTTGAAATTATCATTTGCAATCAGAAAAGTGCCGCAAATTTTCAATTTAAATTTAAAGATTTCCATCCATGTTAATCAATTGTTAGTAAAAGATTAAAATTATATAAGTGGTTTTTTCATTTTTCATGATTCAAATGAAAATTGATTAGAGCAGAGCTAGTGAATTGTGTTTTAGTGAAAATTATAAAAAAGTGTTAATATTATACCACAATCAATTGATTCAAGATTGGTTTTCACAAAATAATTCCTAAAAGTGATAAAATAATCATAAAGAATGGAAAGAAAGAATGGAAAACTAGATTGGACGCCAAATAAACTCAAAAAGACCTCCCAGAAAAACTCGATAAAAGTTTTCAAACAAAAATTATGCAAATCTCAAAATCAAGGCGCAAACTTTTCAAGAAAAAATAAATTTTCTTTTTCAATGCTAATGAGAATATAAATGAAAATAGAAAAAATAATGCGAAACATCAAATTAACTTTGAAGAACGAATTTTCGAATATATATTAAAATAAGAAAAACAGGAGGAAAATCTGGGGAAAATCATTATTTATTTGGAAAAATGGGGAGAATTTTTTTTTAATGATAGAGACGTTTTTTGAAAGATGTAATCATCATAAGGAAAAAATCTCCTAATTTGTTGGAATGGTGGAAATGGTTGAAAACAATCAATTTTCTTCAACTTAAAGGTTATGTCAAAATCATGAGCGTGTAAGCAACTAAGCAAGTAAATGCTAATGGCCGTTAATAGCTTTTTTGATGGAAAACAGTTGAGCTGAAGATTTATGTAAAAAGACCAGGGACTTTTTAGTTTTTAGTATTTTTCAGGGAATTTTGTTAAATACTGAAATATTTTGGAGAAAGAGAATGTTCATGTAGTAGTATTGTGGAGAAGATGATTTGGAAGGTTTTTTTGAAAGTAAATTGAAATCCCTGTCCCAGACTTTATAGTCCACAAAAAGGAAGGAAATCTTGTTCCCTTCAAGTTTTGAACAACAAAATATTAAATATTTCTTTAGATTAATTGTCGTCATAAATGGCAACAAAAAAAATACAAAAATATGTACAGCCTGCAAAAAATAGAGTGAGACATTTTCGTCCATAAAAAAATCTTATGCTTAACAACATCATTTTGAAAAGAACACCCTCGAATCATTTTCCCTCTTATTCGCCATTCGAACCTGCAAAATGCTTGAAAACCCTCGAAACACTCGGAAAAGTCGGGAAATTTCTACCCCACACCAACAGTCAAAGAAAAATAAAAATGGTTCGTTACCATGGCGATTTTTTTAAAGAAGGAAATTTTTTTATGTACTCTCCCGCATTTTTATTTTTGCAAAATTGTACATAACCGCCTTCGAAATGAATACTGGGTTGCGGAACCTTTTGCATTTTTAAAGAATGAAACCATAAAATAGTTGTTGCTATTTTCACATTAAAAAATATACTTATAGTGTAAAACTGTCTGTAGAGAGCATAGAAAGGTTTGTCCACCCTGTCCTTATGTTCGTTGTATACTTTTTTTCTCCCTCGTTAGATTGCAAAGTATATAAAAACTTTATAAAAAAAGAAATGATGGTGATTATGTGGAGGAAAATTTCAATCATGGAGCAGTTTTCTTTTAGAAGAAGATTGAATCAGAAATTTACATCATTATAATGTTTTTAATTAAGTTATCTTTGCTTGTTTGAGGGATTTATGGAAAATTTAATTAATAGAAAAGAATGCGTTCTGCTATTGAAGACTTTTCCATGTTGATGATGAACAAACTTGCAACGCTATCAAAGGATCCTTTCATGGAAACTGAATGAGTCCTTTTCTTTAGACTTTTTCTTTTTTAATTATGCCTACAACTTTCATAGCCTACTAGTTAACAGGGAACTTGAAACTTTTTTCAAAGTAATCAATTTGAGGAAAATGTTTTATTAAAAATATCATTTTCGGTGTTTGGCAATTCTTAATAAATTCTTTAATAAATACTACAATCCTTTTTACATGCTCAACATCACAAAATCGATTTTCCTTCTTCTGCAGAAAAAAAGACATTAATGAATTTTCAACCCTTTTCCACGAGTTTTCCAGTTCTTCATATATTTTCCGTTTTTTTTAAAGGATTTCACATTGCATGAAACCCTACCAAATAATTTAATTTGTGTCCCTAGACTAGTAAAAAAAAAAAAAAAAATTAAACCAGAAAAATCGATGCGGTGGTGTTTTTTTCGCTTTATTTACGATCTCGAACTAAAAACTTTGTTCTATCAGCCTTCTTAAAAATGAAAAATGTTCTCGTTTATTTGAAAAGCACCTGATTTTATAAGCGCCGGCATAAATTGATTCAGAATAATATGCTCACTCATTCAATAAAAATCAATTAATTGCATACAAGATACTTGAATCACACAAAAAATCGCACCCTAAAATCATTTAAACTACCGTCAAACTATGAAAAAACCACTTGAATCAATTAATCCAAACAACAAAAAAAAAAAACAGTAATCATCCTGCATTGTCAATATAAAATTGAAAAAAGCCTGACACCAACTTAATCTTTTTATATTCATTCAATAATACTCTCAATAGCAAAACAAATAATGATCTTTAATGGAATTATAGTTTATACCCAGAGTAATAAAAAACCTGACTACCTGCCTTTTTTTCCTTGGTGTCTATAAAAGCATATGAGCAACATAAACGTGTACCTATGATTATATATTGTAACCCTAGACACCCGAAAAAACACACAACATTGACAAAAAAAATTAAATCATAAAATCCAGAGACTCAAACGAAAGGTTGCTTAGTTGCAATATTTATTGTTGAAATCTATTCTTACAACTAACATTTGAACAATAGTTATGAGTATAAAATGTTTGAACAATAGTTAAGAGTCTAAAATGTTTGGAAATCCTTTCCATATAGTCTTAAAGAGAATGGTTTCAAAACGGCTGAACAATGCACAACAAATACGATCTTCACATCATTGATTTATTGATTCATATTTTTTGCCATGTTAACTACTGAGGTTTATTGATTTTTTAATGGTTTGGTATATTTTTGGTGGGGCATTTGATCAATTTGATCGATTTTAATTGGCAGTTAAGCATGATTAATTTTGAATCGCTCAATTTTGTTCAATAATCCTGCAGCAGTGCTGTCAGGAATGATTTAATTTGGTTAATATGGTTTACGATGGATAATGTGGCAGATTTGAGCATGATCACCCGTGTGTGCTAAAGGTGTTTTGGCACGTGAGTGATTTTGCCGGCCTCCAAAAAAGATTGAGGCTAATTTTTTATTTTGGCGGACTTTCACTTTGTATTTTTAAATTGTTTGTTGGGATGAGAATTTAAGTTTGGCCTCTTCTTACTTAAACTGCAATTTTGTGAACGTCTATAAAACGTTTAAATATTTATTGCAACATGTTCACAAAATGTTAATAAAACTTTTAATTCATTTTTAACGATCAAACGCAGTTGTTTCTTAAAATACCTAAATTGGAAAATTTGGCCATAAATTGAATAATTACCCAATAAAAGCTGATTCAATATGATTATCGAAATTATTGCATTAAAGTTTATTGTTTGCATTTAAAACATTTTACGATAAAGAATCGAAAAATGTCTACAAGTTTCATCAAATTTGACAGATAATCCAAATGAAGTCTTCAAAGTTTATAGAATTAAAACATTATCAATCATCCCCCAATTAAAATAATAATCAACCCTGCAAGTTCTTATACACATCATTATATATGAGATCTATCTGACAATTTAATTAAAATGTACTCTATTTTAATGCAATCATAATTTTTTTTAGATTCATATTTTAAATCAACTTTGCAACTAAAAAATAACTGAATTATTATAACATTTGATAGGACTTGCAGATGAATAAATTTATGGAAACATAATTCAATTTAACAAATTTCCAACAAACTCCTGATTTTACATCTAACACATTGTCTCGTGAAACCGGAAAATTACGAAACCAAAGAGGAAAACTGTTGAAGCATATGCACATTTTATTGTTCTAGATTTGATTTCTATCTATTCAAAGTTATTTTTTGCTCCCGGAAAGTCTACAAAAAAAACTTGAATTCTTGCTCTGAATAGAGTTGTATCAATTGTTACAATTTTTTTCTAAAATTGTATCAAAAGTTTTGATAGAGACAAAAATTGTAACATTGTAACATTTTAACATAGCATGCCATGATAAAAATTGAAAAAAACGCCTTACACCCCAAATTATAGAAATATATCGCAAGTAAAAGACCTGAAAGGATTTTTTATGAGTTTAATTTTTTTTAGTTATATAATTATTCGAGCAAAAAAGCTGTGAGAAACAGAAAACAATAAATTTTGATCCATTTTGTGTAACAATTGAACAACTGAGAACCGTGTTATTTCAAAAACTTTTTTCTGCGCTCTATTTTTTGCCTGCTACAATTTTTTTGAATAAATGAAACAACATGTCATATTTTATTTCAAATGTTTTAAATGTTCAAATGCTCGGAATCAATTTTTTTATCAGGATTTTTCGACTGAATAGTAGCAAAAAACAAAAAACAAGGAAATGCCAGTAGTCGGTAAAATATGGAAAATACCGAGGATACTTTATTAAAAATTTAATGAAAATATATTTGTGTCCTTTTTGTAAGTTTTTTTTTTTACATTTCATGTTTTTTATTATGAATTTCGTTACTTTGAGATAAATTTTATGATTTTTATGAGCGTCGCAAAAAAAAAACATATCTGCATAAAAAATGCTTTGCCCGTAATAAATTTTAATGAATGGTACATTATTTTTTATTGAAACAAATTTAAAAGTAACGGCCTTTTCTCTTAGAAGCTATGTTATTATAAACAGTTCAAGGGCTTACATTGAAAATTAGAAGTTTTTGAATGTTTTTAAAATCAATGGGAAAGTTTTGATTATAAGGTAATTATCACTTATTACACAATTAGTACAAAAAGAAAGTAATTTTCAATATCATGTTATTTAAAACAATTTTACTCCATTAGCAAAAAAATAATTATTATCAAAGTTGGCGTTGTGAAGTTTCAGCTTGAATGAGAAAGGAGAGTTTGAAGACATTTGCAAAGAGTAGGCTTTGTGATAATCTTGAATCGGAAATTAATATCTTTTGATGACATAAAATTATTATTCATAAATCATCCCCATAAGCAATCAACTCCCAGAGCACTCTAACAAAGTTCGACAACATGCGGCTTGGGGCCACGAGCGATAATTTCCTAGCGGAATTAATTAAAAAATTTATAAGCAAGAAATCTAATTTATTTTTTCCTCCATTTTCTAATTTACTTTCAATCAATTTCTAATTGAAAGCGCATTTTATATATTTTTCCACATAAAGTTAAAATAAAGTACATAAAGATCCAAAATGGTAGGAGATTTATATTTGCCTGCTCTAGCTTTGGCAGAAAACAAGAGGGTGGAAAAAAAAGTTGTACGGAAAAATGGTGTAGAAAAGTCTGAAAACATAATGAAGAAAATTAAAGGCACAAAAAATGCTATATCTAATGGAAAATTATTAAAACAGCCGCAAAGTCTGTAGAATTCAATTAAATGAAAAATAAAGTGAGTTGAGATTGCTAACAGCAGATTGTTTTACTTTATGGAAAATTTAAAAATGCTATCAGTTATAGGGTAATTTTTATCATTTCAGCTTAGCTTTCCCTTCTCGATCGGTCAGACCGACAACTTCATCGAAACGAAAACATGGAAGTTTTATGGAAAAGTCTGACGAAATTGAGCTTTTTTTTGCAATTAAAAATGATGAGAAAAAAAGAAAAACCGCCTGTTGGTGGAAAAATTATTTCAAAGGCACTCAACTTTTTAATTATCATCGTGATTGGAGGAATTGAAGAAAAATTCGAAGATTTATTGGAAATAATTTTGTAGTAGAAGCTTTGGAGATTTGATTGAATACATTTTCAATTTAATGCGGTGCTTTCAATTTTAAAACTGTCATTCTAATATTCTACTTAATGATGAAGTGATTGTAAGAATCTTAGTAAAACTCATTAAAACTTCAATGTAGGATTCTCGAGGTGTTTCAGTGAAATTTCTCTGATTTTCCCGAATTTCAAAAAAATATTCTACTTTTTTTCGACGATGAAATTTTTTTGTACTAAAAATATCCAAAATATTTAATAGCATCCTAGTTGAACATATAAGAACATAAGTTTAAGATTCTCAAAGTGTTCCTGAGAGTTTTCTTTGATTTTCCCGAATTTCAAAAATATGTTCTACTTTTTTCAAAAATAAGAGTAAGAGGTACCTCTTACTCTTTTTTTTCGAAGATGAAATTTTTTTTGTACTAAAAATATTCAAAATATTGAAAAACATCTTAGTTGAACATATTGGAACATCAATTTAAGGTTCTCAAAGTGTTCCTTAGAGTTTTCTTTGATTTTCCCGAATTTCAAAAATATGTTCTACTTTTTTCAAAAATAAGAGTAAGAATAAGTATCTTACTATTTTTTTTCGAAGATGAAATTTTTTTTGTACTAAAAATATCCAAAATATCGAGAAGCATCTTATATTCAAAGAAATTGTAAATAAATCAGAATGCTTTGAGATTTATTTCAAAATCGAATGTTTGTGAAAATTTAACTGCCCAAGTGCCCAAATTCAAGAGACCGACTTAAAACTCCAATTTAATTGTCTCATCACAGTTGGTTCTCACGATAAATTCCACGAGATAACACGCTATTTTTTGTCGCTTGCTCAAAAAAATAAACTCGTTTACCTGTCAAAAAGTTTCAAAACCTGAATTATTTTTATAAGGAACGGATGATCTTCAGCCCTTTCTTTAGTTTTTAATCGTTTTCTCCCAGTTTTTCCTTATTATTCTAAGCAATGAGACAATTGAAAGTACTTTTTGAGCTCACGACGCTGTTTCATGTTTAATGTTTTTTATGTTCTAAAAGTAAAAAGTTCCAAGGGGCTGTTCAGAAAGATTTTTTTTTTACTGTGAGCTTGTAACATTGCATGTATATATATTTGATGGACGTCCTCTAAAATCGTAATAATTTATTCAAAATACTTTTTTTTTTTTAATTTTCTAGTGTTAAAAAAATATTGCAATCTTTCACGGCCCTTTTGTTTGAAACTATTCCGTGTCTTTTGTTGTTGATCCTTTAAAAAGGATACGTGCAGTTATGGGTACAGTCAAATGATTTTTTATTTTTTAATTTCCGGATACAAATTAATATTTGTTGAATTATGAAAAAGGATATTGAAGGAAAACTGGTTTTAGTTTAAATGCTGAAATATCTGTGAAAGTCTGAAAGAATCCTAAAAATACTCAAAGGTTGGGTTCAATTTGTCATGACTAGGAAAAACGGCGAAATCGCTTAAAAATTTAAATCACGGCAAATGATAAATTGCTGGCAATTATCCTTAATGGAAAAATAATTAAAATAATTAAATTAAACCTACAAAATTTTCGAGTTTTCTCAATTCTGCCTTAAAGCCGGCGAATATTCAAAAAGTGGAATAATTTGTGCTTTTTTTGTCGGAAAATTCAAATTATTGTGGAAAATTGCTTGGAAAAAGCGGGAGAAAATATTTTGAATTAAATTAACTGAAAAGTCATAAAATAAATGAGGATACATATTTTATGGAGTTGAGATGCGCCTAATTAGAGGTGATTTATTGAATCGTAGTAGGTTTGGCTTTTCTTGAGATGTCATTTATGTCTCGTTGGCAAAAGTAAAGCATTCTTCGATTTAAATGAATTTAATTCGAATTTTTAATGAAATTCTTATTTTAATTATCTTCACAATTGTTTTGATAAAGAATTTATTGATATTACGCGATAAAATGTTCCTCAGTGAAATTAAAATAGCAAGAGAGAGGTGCAAGGAATGATTTAAGGATGTAATTGAATAAATTTGGATTTTTAGAAGAGTTTCAAATCTATTAAGTTAAGATTGTTTTAGTTATGATCGAATTTCACCTACTTAGCATCATAATTATTATTATTTAAAGTGTTTATTTGGCCTTACAACCATTTTTGGTTTTAGAAAGGCTCTAGAATGTTGTTTTTGTTTTTTTTTTTACAAATTAATTTTAGTTACATGGGTGTCTTTTATATCATATATTCTTATTTTCTAGTTGATTTTCATCAAAAACGAGGTTTGGAATTTATGCAAAAATAAAGTAATTTGAAGTATTCTTCAGCCTCTTGTTCAAAAAACTAAAAGCTAGACATATTTTACATAAAACTCTACCAATTCTTCATTTTCTTTTATTATAAGTATCACAATTCTTCATTGTTCCAAATCTCGCATTCTCTGCAAAAAATTGCACTTGAGAACAAAACCCAAGTGCATAATTGAAAAGCCACCTCTCGTAACATTTTGCTAATGGCCATCATACAAATTCATTATTAGCAAAAACAAAAAAAAATCCCGTGCAATTTTTCAAACAAAGCATTTTTCATTCTTTTAGCTGCTGCCAAGAACTGATTGAAATATTCAGCAAATTGTTCAGCCATTTTGTATTTTTTTCCACCCTCAAAACATGGACTTGATTTCGCGTGTTTTTTTTTCCCCATTTTTATAAAGTTTGCTATAAGGCGAAAGAAAATGGAAATGTTCCCTCATCAGCGTTAGATTGAATTATGCTTAACGGTGGGTGGGTGCTGTAGTGGCTTGTTTGTATATTGAAATGAAAAGCAAACAGGCACATAAAAGTCCCTGTGATCACTTAAAAATTAAGTTTTTGGATTTTTTTTTTGATAAGACATAATCAATTGTCATTATCGGAAAACTTCACAAAGTTTTTAATCAAAATTTCCACGTCATCACGCCAAAAAGCAACAAAACACCGAAAAGACAGTCTCCCCATTTTTTTCATGTCATGTCATAAATTTTCCATCAAATTGTTCATTCCACAAGATTTTTCTCGTTTCGAAGCACTAACAAGACACTGCTATGGCAATTTTTAATAAAAATAAGTATCTACATAAAATAGAATAAAATGAAATGGGAATCAAATGAAGCATGTATTGTATTTTTTCATTTGACTGGGTTTTCAAATTTGCAAGAAATTTGGAATGTTGAGGATGTGAAATTTAATAAGATTTTTTAATTGATAACAAAAATGGTCAGCGCTTCGATTTTGACATTTTTATCACCATCAGGGAAAGATTTTTCAAAATTTCAAAAATAATTACTAATTAATTTTAAATGTCATCCTTACTACAAAAACTCTTTATTTTTCTCATTCTTATATACATTACATTATTTGACTAAAATTCAAAAAAAATAAAAATAGGAGTACATTTTGGTGGAACTTTTTATGAATCTGTGAGCTTGTTTCACTTGAAGTTATGGCTGTTGGCTGTTTTTTGCTGGTCTTGAGCAGTTGAGCACATAAAATTTCTGACAGAGTGGAGTGAGGTGAAGGATTTTTTCAGTTTTCCGACTATTTTCAGTTTTTTAGACTCTCGCTTCGTTGGAAATTGATTTTTTCGCCGATATTTTATTTTTAATTGGTAAATAATGGAGGGAGTATAAAAATATTTAAATACATGAGATTTAAAGGGAAAAATGGCTTATTTTCTATCAATTAAATTCTCGGTTACAGAGTTTGCAGCATTGGTGACATTTTATGAGGTTTTCTCTATAATTGGCATCTTTTATTGTTTTCGTAACATAAAACCGATTCCAACTAATTAAAATCAACCAAATTGTAACTTTCATATCATCAAACTTTTCTTTTAAAAGAAACCGGCAAACAATTTTACTTTTTAGTAAATCAACAAAAACTCAGTCATAACTCAATTGTTATTTAAATTTGTGTAAAGTGTAACACATAGATCATGCAATAATTGCAAAACTTCTCCTTATAAACAACACAGACAAACAAAAGGGATGAAAACCCCTGCATTATATAAAAATAAGGAAAAACTGGATAGGATCAAATAATTTAAAAATAATTTGATTCCGAAACCCAACAATAGATGTCAAAATTATTTAAAATACCGTTAAAACTCGACACAAGGAATTAAAAAGCGCTATCAAATCTTCTAAGCGATCGTAGCGCGAAAAAAAATTAAAAAAGGGGGAAAGATAATAAAAAAATTTTTATCGAACAAATTTTCTCCTGAAAATTCTGAATATCAAAAATCTTCTTGAAAACTCAAACATTCAAAATTAAAAAAACTTCCTTTAAAAAAAAAAATCGTAAAATATACATAAAATTCTTGTAAAACACTTGCTTCTCCATTGTTTTTACAATTCAGCTATGGTTTAATTCAAAACAAACTTAATTCTTGCATTTTTCACTCTTTTATTGTATGAACAATTAACTTTTTAATTTATGATGTTTCAACTCGTAACAAACGTGTTTCTAAAAATTTACATAATTAAATCGAAATAAATCATTTGTTGCTTATTTAAGTTATTTTAAGTTATTTTGAATAATTTTTTACTATGCGGCTTAGAGTTGTTGTATTGCAATTAATTTTGCATTTGAGGTAATTAAATAATAAATTTTACTTCCACTAATTTATTCTGCATAAACAATGAGACGTCATTTTTGCTCAAAGAGTTTTAGCTTACTTGCTGAAAGCTTATGTTGCTTGTGAATTTTAATATTTGATCCTGGAAATTTTATATTTAATCTTAGTAGGCCATGAATTTCGTTGTAGAGAATTATAAAAAATTGATAGCTGTCTTAGATCACTCTAAAAATATAAATTTTGTTTGTTTTTAATAAATTTAAAATATTAAATACATAAATTAAGATCAGAATAATGTAATTCATCATTTAGACGGAATTCAAAAGTATTATTGTTATTGCATCACAAGCATCTCAAGCATTTCTGCAAAGATGTATAAGTTCATATTTCCATATAATTGAGACTCTTTGTGGCGCCTTTTTTTTTTTAGCTGATTTTTCATACATATTCTGCTTGTATCATTAATAACTGTCTTTATTTTTTATTTTATACATTTTTGTGTATTTTCATGTTTTTATGTTTTTTAATAAAAATGGATGGAAAATATTTTTCATTTCTTTTGTTGGCTCCTCAAGGATATGTATTATGCGAGCATTATGGCCAAAGCGTAAGAAAATTCCTTCTACACGAAAGCATCCAAAGTAAACATTTTCGCTTCTGTTTGGGCTATTATCGAATTTGAAAATAAAATCATCGTGGGCCATGCAATAATAATAATATGGCAATATCGAGGGGTCGGCAAACAGCAATATTATTATTGAAGGAATATATGATCTTTTAGTTTTGAGATGATGTTTCTGTATTCTCTGCTAACATCATTTCGTTCAGATTATTGAAAAAAAAACTGTTAATGGTCTAATAAAAATTCCTCCTTCTGTATTAACATTACTGATTGATTACAATTAATTAGCAGCACACTTCATTTATGATTAATTTTCCACTTTTTTTTATCATTTAGACTACCATAGTAAACAAATAAATTTCATAAATATTTAAAATAAATTATGACAAAGTGAAAAGTATACTTATGTCTCTAAGTATCGAAAACACTCAACAAAAGACATTATCTTGGCTAAAAACACACACCAGAACCAGCACTGCGACTTGGTTGCCAAACCTGCCAAAACAGAAAATTGAAAAAATTGTAAAAACTTGCTGATGTTGCTATTAATTTTGAAATGATTAATGGCCAACAAATTATGACAAAAAACTTGAAAACAACGAGTTTGTGGAGTTTAGAAAATTAAAATGGGAGTTTAAGAAAATGTGCTTATCGGCAGAGCTCCTTGAGTTAAGTAAATTTGAAGTTTGATTTAATATTTTTTTATAGTAGGCGTTTGTTTGAAAATATTGAAAAATGACCAAAAATTTATTTAATTTGTAAGAAATTCAGAAACAAAACATATGTTACTTTTAGCAAAGCCTGCTGTATAGCGAAAAATCTGCTGTATCCTCAAACCGTGAAAATTCCGATAAATCAAATAAATTACCTTAATAATTTAAACCTTTTTTAAATGTTAGGTTATGTTTTCCACTAAACAAAAAATGCAAATTACTTTCAACATCAAAATTGAAAATTTATGATTTTTTTCACAGATCATTTTATTAGGAATTATGCAAATTTTCGCATCAAATACATTCAATTGAATTCAATTATTTATTTATCAATTTATGCAATTTAAAACAAACACTCACCTTTGAACAAAAGGCAAACAATAGAAATGAATAAAGACGAGTCTAAAAATTGCGTAAATGCGTAATCGATAGAAAATCATTGAGGCGTTTAAAATTGCAAGCATTCTACTTTTTAACAGGCAAATATATAAATTCTCTGTTTTATTGCTGTTTTTCTCAATTTTGTCACCTGCAAGTTTGCAGTTGAATGTTATTTCTGAATTTGACGACAAAAGAAAGGGTGATTTCCTGGTTCCTTCTTGCTTTCTTATAGTCGTACTTAATGCTTCGGGAGATATTCAAATTTTAATATATATTGCATATAAGAAGGCCTAAAGGATCAGAAAATTTAATGTATTCCTTGAAAAAAGGTTTTTTTTAATGCTGCAGAACTAAATTTGAATATCTTGAAAGATTTAAAATATTCAAATTTGATGTATAGTTTTGCGCAGTCTTGGGAAAATATTGTGTGTTCATTACTGTTTCGGTTAAAAGGATTTTATTGCATCTACATTTTGATGACACCTTTAGAACAAGAGGGGTTTAGTCGAATGAGAAATTTCTCATCTCAGTTGACTTTCAGTCTTAGAAAAAAGCTTTAGAAATTCAGACAAATAATAATAATAATGCTATTTACCGCGGTATATTGAGAAGGCTTTAATGCTTCTCAAACGCAATTATGATAAAAAGCTGAGAAAAAAACTTGAACTTTCCCATTCATAAAAAAGCGCCAAAACAAAAATTATAAAAATTCGAAAACATTGCAATGAGAGTAAAAACAGAAACAACACTTATTTATTTTTAATGATGAAACAGCAAGCGGTGACGATAATTTCTTATGTACATAGATTGTGTCGTAAAAGTTGGCAAAACGCAGCAATAAAAGTGGAGTTTTCCTTCATTTACTTTCTTAAACTCCAATCTACAAATATCTACAAACAATTTACAAATATCTACAAAAAATTTACAAAAAATTTACAATATCTACAAAATATTTACAAAATCTACAAAAAATTTACAAAATTTACATAATATTTACAAGTAATTTACAAGTACTTTACAAAAAATTCACAATATCTACCAATATTTACAAGTAAATTTACAAGTAAATTACAAAAATCTACCAATTTTACAAAAAATTTACAAAAAATTTACAAAAATTTACAAATATCTACAAAAAAATTACAAAAATCTACCAAATTTACAAAAAATCTACAAAAATTTTACAAAATATATACAAGTAATTTTCGATTTTCACATTTCTAACAATAATTTCAGTTAAAATCATTTTAATTAATTAAATTTTGACAGTTATAAATTTTGAATTAAACGAGGGGTTAAAAACATTTTGTTCACTTATATATATATTTATATATCTGTCAAATGTCAAAAAAATTGATTAATTGATTTTCACTAATTGGTTCAAGTACAAATATTTTAAAGAGAATTTTAACATACTATGTAGATTTTTACTAGTTACATAATTACTGATTCATTTTTTTGGTCAGAATTTTGAAATTATTTCTAGAAATGTGTTTTTTTAAAAAATAGAAAATTACTTATAAATATTTTGTAAATATTTTGTAAATTTTGTAAATATTTTTGTAAATTTTGTAAATTTTGTAAATTTTTTGTAAATTTTGTAAATTTTTTGTAAATTACTTGTAAATATTTTGTAAATTTTGTAAATTTTGTAAATTTTTTGTAAATTTTTTGTAAATTTTTTGTAAATTGTTTGTAGATATTTGTAAGTAAATTTTGTAAATTTTTTGTAGATTTTTGTAATTTTTTTGTAGATTTTTGTAAGTAAATTCAGTAAATTTTGTAAATTTTTTGGAAATTTTTGTAGATTTTTGTAAGTAAATTTTGTAAATTACTTGTAAATTTGGTATTTACTTGTAGATTTTTGGTAAATTTTTTGTAGATATTTTAAGTAAATTTTTGGTAAATGTTAAGTAAATTTTGTGTAGATATTTGTAAATTACTTGTAAATATTTGTGTAAATTTTAGGTAAATTTTGTGTAGATATTTGTAAAATACTTGTAAATTTTTGGTAAATTTTGGTAGATATTTGTAAATTTTGGTCATTTTTTGTAGATATTTTTAGATTACTTTTAAACTACTTGTAAATTTAGTAGATATTTTAAGTAAATTTTAGGTAAATTACTTGTAAATTTAGTAGATATTTGTGGATTACTTGTAAAAAATTTTGGTAAATTACTAGTAAATTTTTTTTAATTTTTTTGTAAATTATTGGTAATTTTTTTGTAGATTTTTGTAAGTAAATTCAGTAAATTTTGTAAATTGTTTGTAAGTAAATTTTGTAAATTTTTTGTAAATTTTGTAAATTTTTTGTAGATTTTGTAAATTTTTTGTAGATTTTTTTGTAAGTAATTTTTGTAAATTTTGTGTAAATTTTACGTTACAATTACACCAAAAAGAAACATTAAAATGGGGTGTATAGAATTAATTAAAAAGGAAAAGTTTTCTCTAAGCAAATAATTTGCAAAGGAAAATGAGAGTATTTCTCCTTACCATGGCTGGTCTAGCTTTGCTATGTGGCTATACTGTTGTTTTTGTATATTAAAGTATATTATGTACAGCGGCAAAATTATGCAAACTTTGGCGTTGTGAATGGAATAAGGTCAATGTTAAAATTTAAATTAGTAAAATTAAAAAAAGAAAATTATATCGTTGATGAATGAAAATGAATGTAGGTTAAAGAGAGAGAAATTATGATGCTTTGCCGGCTTTTCGGGTAGAAAATGTTTTAAGAGGGTGATTTTTAATTGAAGTGATTTCGAGTATTGATTTTTCTTTGTGTTTTAGACTGTCTGGCGTTAATTGCTTAAAATAATATAACCTTGAAGAGAATAAAATGGCCTTGGGGTAGATTGAAGAGATTTGGGATGAATATTTTTATATAATGATTTTAGATGCTTTTGTGATTAGTATAAATATAAATAAAGTTTAAACCATTTCCAAGCCTACTAGATTTACTTCTTCTTCTTGATGTAATGTTTCGTCTTGGACAGGCCATCACGACTTTCGTCATACTATGGCCGAATTATTTAATTTGTAAACTTCTAAAAAAAAAAAACATTTGTATTCCAATCACTTTGTAAAGTAAATTCAATTTAGTTTCTCAACAATCTTCCAAATGAAATGTCATTACACAATTATTGATGGGCAATGTCATTAAAATGCTCGAACATCTTGAAGATTGTGTGCCTAGCTAGCAAACTTTTCCCCAATAAGAAAAAAAACATTCACAAAGTATTGAAAAACTCTGCCAAAACATCGCAAATATTGCACACACATGTAAAAACCTACCCTCCTTTTGTTGCTTATACGCTTTACATAAATATTCAAGCCATTTTTAACGAAATATCGTACCACCCTCTATATCCCGTAGTCTTGTTAAAAGCCATTATTGCCGAAAGAAAAATTCACCTCATAAAGCATTCGCTTTTCAATCCATTTTACTGCGAGCTGTACGTACATACTTTTTTTTTTGTGTTCCCTCCAACTCTAGAGCAACTTTCTTATGTATATGGAGTATATTTTGCTTTTGCCATTTCAGCTTGCTTGGGTATATTGCATGTGTTTCTATTTATTTTGTGTATTCCCCGGTTCTTTGCTCGGAAAATTTATATTTTTCAAGTTTGTTCAAGTTTGTGTAGTGCGAATAATTCCGTAGAAATGGATTTGTACCTCGCTGGAGCTCTAGCTCGTCGTTATTTCAATTTTTTCAGCTACCAAGCAGATTGTTGGATTGTTGGGGTGTTTTTTTTTTTTTTATTATTAAATATGTATTTTTTATATAAATTTTTTGCCAAGCCATGAGTTTGCAGATCCTACGAGGATTTTTACTTTTCTACTTTTTTCTTTTTTTTTTGCATTTCTGAAAGGGAAGAGACAGAAATACGAAAATAATAGAATTTCCCGACTCATGCTTAACAAAAATATAGAAAAAATGTGGAAAATGTGGAAAAGTTTGCTAAGAAGGGATGGTGGGGTTTTTACTGTTGGAGGCATATATCAGCTAGATTAAAATTACCATATGAAGCGAAAAATGTGTAGAATTTATATTACAGGATTATTGGAATGGCATATAGCGACAATGGGTGATTTCAATAAAGTTCAAGGAATATATCGCATGATGAAACTTTTAGATAAAATAGATATCTGTTTATTTAAGCCTTATGGGAATTTATATTTGACACAACATTATATTTTTCATGATATTTCATATTTTTCCAACAGTGATAAAAACTCACGAAAAACTGAAATAAAGTGAAAAACCAAAAAAGCTGAAAAACTGAACATAAGAAGGAAAATGAAAAACTGATCAATGTTTTTTTTTTCGTACTTGCGCACCAACATTATTTATAATAATAAAAAGTATACAATTTTAAAATCTATAAAAACATGTGAATGTATACGGGGTGATTTTGTTGGAGGAGCAACTACTACATGGGAGAATACATAAGATTTTTTATTATATTAAATATTTTCCAAAGCATTTATTTTCTCTTTTAACGACTCTGAATGCCAAACACAATTTTTTGCCATAAAAATGAATGTTCCAAGTATTCGAACAATTTTATTATTTTTTTTTATGCTTTTGTACGGAATTTCCATATTTTTTTCCTATACTTTACTTTTCATTTAATGAAATTCTGTTGTCCAATTTATGCCGCATTCAAATTAAATTATCACCAAATTATCACCAAAACCTAATACTGGGTTCTGACCACAATAGTAATTCAATAAACAACAGCAATTACAGCAACAATTATTTTGTGGCTTTCATTTGCTTGAATTTACTTGAAACATTTTGCAAAGGGCTGGAGATAAATTCTGTCTTTATTTTAGAACTAATTATAATAAAAGCAACAAAAAACATTAAAATTGAATTTTTTTTAAATGTTCATTACATAATTTATAACACTTTCCTACAATTTTTAAATTATAATTAACTCTACAACAAAGAACAAGGTATTATAATTTTTATCAAGTTTTACGGGAATTTCAGCTCAATTTTGTCTTATTTCAGTAATTTGTGAAAGTATTTCATAGCAGGCTGTGAATTTTATAAAAAATATTCTATATGCCCGAATATGCTTTTCTTCGAGTTTTTTGACAGTTTATTTATTTTGCAACCAAGAATTTGGAACTAAATAAAATTATTGCAGGTGCATTCTTAAAGCATGTTATCAAAAAACCATAGCCGCAGGGCGACAATAAATTTAAACTCGCTCTAACTTTTGTAGGAAATTGTTGAAAATTGATTACAATGATATATTTATGACTTAATTATCTTTTTTTGATGTTAAAAAAGTTAAATAAATAGATTTAATAATAACTTGACCTAAGAAAAGTCCATTACTGCATATTTTAATTGAAAACTTTAATGAAAAAGCAACCACATAATTGTTATCATATACTCATGACATACTTTATTTATCACTTTATAGGTCTATAATAAATTGTTTGTTTTTAAAAGTGAGTAGACATAAATGTGTAGTGCAAAAAAGGCAAATAACCAACAAACACCTGCTACTATACAAAAATTCAATCTATAATTATCAACTATTTACCTTGTTTTGCTTTATAAGGTATATGTAATTTAAATTACATGAATTATGTTCAATAAAATGAATGAAACTTTAATTATGATAGTTTAAAATGCTCGAGAACCACAAGATATGGAAGAAATCAAACTAATTTGGAATTAAAATGCAGTTTTCTGTTATTCTTGGTAATTTTGTAACTTAATATAGATTTACACATGAACACATTTGAACCAAAACATAATTTGCTTGGGATTTGTTTGAATATAAATTAAACAGTTCACTCGAATTACTTTTGTGTCGAGTTGTTATCATCAGTTGCAGGAAAGTTTACAGTTTTGTAGTATCACTTAGCCAAAATGCAATAAAGTTGATTAAAATAAATCTTACTCAAATAATTTTTAGATTTAAAATTCAAAATTACTTTCCTGTCTGCCAATATTTCATGTTGGCGTACGAAAAACAATATTAAAACTCTTATTCCTTCCTGGCATCGTAAAACCGGAGAAAATTGAGAAAAATGAATAAAAAATGAGAATTCTTCCTTATATTTTTATTAATCCTAATATATTTACTTTGATAACCCTATATATTTTTACGAGAGTTGGCGTTTAATGTTAGTTTTCAAGATAAATTCGCATATATTTACAATAAAAAGGATGTTTTGAATTTTGATTGGAAAACTCAGTTGAATTTGCAGTACTATAGTAGGCTTTGCTAAATTAATTGGCAAAAACTGCTTTATCATTCCTAGACTTTTCAAGCAAAAGTTGCTTTAACTGTTCATTCAAAATATTTCCATGTTTTAGCAAAAATTGAATACGCAGTACAGCTTTTCTCCACAAATAACGATAACATTTCTTTTTGCGCCAAAGAGCCGGATTTTCCTTTTCTATATTATTTTGCCAAGGCACTTGCGAATATTAGACTTTCAAGTCTTTTCAAAAATCTCAAGAGGATTGATTCACGATTCAATTTAAAATGAAGAAAAGTTGATTCGCAAGTCCTTTTTTTTTATTTTTGCTATATCCCCTCGCTGTGCTGTTGGATACACAAAAGATAAATTTCCAATTATTATAATAATATACGTATGTATAGAAGGAAACATGTTATATCTTAGGAAAATGTGTATATAATCGCATTGCAGGGTATTATGCTTGGAAATTGAAGGAAAATCTCTCCATACACTTTTTCTTCTGCTGCTGCTCAGCTCCATAAATATATATCATTTCACGAGCATTAGCTGTAAGAAATTGCTAACCATTATAATATTTTTTCATTCTTAGTGCTGGATATTTTAAATTTTTCATACCCCAGATGATATGTCAAAATAAAGCATTAAATTCATGATATATTATCCTTAATATTTTTCAGCGATATTACGATATTACGAGATATTACGATATTTGAGTGCAGTTGGAGCGTTAAGCAATTTTCACAGTTGAATTATTTGAAAATTTGCGCTTTAAACTTCCTTTAATAGAGTTTTGGGCTGCTGATCCTTTTATAATCGTCTATGATATATCTTATTCTAATTTGACCATTTTTTGAGTCTCCAGTTTGTAAACAATATAACAATTAAAAATTCTACACTATAAATCAATTATTTACTAAAAGAATTCCGGCTCCCTAGTTATCGTCTTTGGTGTCTTTACATAATATTACCAGTGAATTTGAGCTCTCATCGCGATATCATAAATTTTCTGCTCAAAAAATCAATTGGATTTTAATTTGTTTTTCGTCATAATGAAGCATAACCATGAGGCTGCTATGAGCGAGCTATTCAAGGCAATTTGAAGTAATTCAGGCAATTCAGGAGAGAAAAGTTACCCAGGAACTTAATAATTCACCAAAATTACGTCAAAATTGCAAAAGTTAATATGAGACTTGATATAAGTAGGCTTAATAACTTTGTGCTTTTTTGACAGTTCTATGTATTTTTGCAATGGTAACTAGATCAGGCCCAAAACATTTCAACAAAATATTATTTAAAAAAAAACTTGGTTGTTTCCTTCGCGGGGTGTGGTTTCTTTTGCTCCAAAAATACAAAAAAGGATCAAATTCTTTATACATGTGCTATATGCTGAATATATTCATGCCAACTTTTTCGAATTGATATAAAATCCTTCCACGCCGTGTCTACAGTTGCTACGGCAAAAAAAAAATAGGAAAAACTACTGAAAAGTCATTGAATATTTTTGCATAGTTTCTTCTTACGGCAGCAAACACACAGACTGCAAGCTATAAAACCATTTTTCATGCTTGGAAAAACGGGAAAATGATCAAAATAACGAAAATACGACATTTTTTGTATATATAAGGGTGTGGTTCGTGTTTTGTTGTTGGATCAGTTCAATTGCCATATTTATTATATTTTTGTCGGAAAAATTTTGTTGTACAGAAAATGAAATAAAATATGGAAAAAAGTTCAAAAAGTAGAAAAACTCGCAGTCTCGGAAAAATAATCACATATCGATTGCATTGTTCACAATTGTAAAAAATATTGAAATAAATTGCTAAACTGATGGATTTTTATTTCATTTCATGATTTCTGGGAAAAATTTAAATTAAAAATGATTGTTGTGAGTGTTTTGCAATTTTTTCAATATTGTCATATTTTCCATTCATCCCGATCAATCAATAAATAATTAAAACAGTAACGTTTACAAATTATATTGGACGAGCTCACCACACAATCCATTCGCTGTCATAAATTTATTATTCAAATTTGTATTGATTTTCCTTTTCCCCAGAAATTCAGTTTTAAATTTTTCCGTCCAGCAATATAAATTATTTCTGTCGAAATTCATGAATTTTTGATTTTTAAATTGCATGTGTGATTTGATTGGAAATCGATTTGAAACAATTTTTTATTTAAATTTATTCGTTAAACGAGCTTTACTTGATCATATATGATTTAATGCATGTCAATCAAAGTATCCTTTGCATTTAACAGCAAAAAGTATCAAGTGAAACAAAAATACCATCCCTTAAATGCTACTTTTAACTGCAAAAACAATCTCAAACTCCCTTTAATAATAATTAATTCAAATTCGTATTCGCCTTGACCTACCAGAACTCTCGTCCTAATTTCCCACTTTTGTTATTTAATTTTCAAATTAAAAGCATTTCACATCCCGAGTTTGTTTTTTGTGGGACTTTTGCAATTGATATCTTGACCTGGGGTACTTTAACATTTGCTGAATTTGTTGAATTTTTCCACCAAGGAAAATGAAAGCAGCAACAGCAAAAAAATAATATAAAAAAAAAACTCTTTAACAAGCTTTTTTGCCTCATTTCCACTAGCGGCTCGTGGTGTTGTTGTAATCGTATGGCCAGGGTGTGCAATTTTCAAAAATGTATGAAAAAGTCGAATTTTAGAATCAACAATTAAGAAAATGTTTAAATGCAATAAAATAGATTAAATTAAGGGATTTCGATATTTCAAATAAAATTTCAAAATTTTTTCTAAATGAGCTCAGGAAAGGGGTTGCACACCCTGGCGACACGTCACGAGCCGCCGCTGCTCATTTCTCGTTGACTTTCGCTTAATTTTTTAAGAAAATACATAAGAAAATTACCCCCAACCTCCGACTGCTCCAACTTTTGCCCAGCTGTTTTCCCATTAAAAACACAGTAATGAAAGAAAAGTTGTTGATTAACATTTTTTTTTTGTATTTTTGCTGTGCTGGCTTTATCTTAAACACTTTTTATGTATTGCCGGGGCAAATTATATAGACAAACACTGTTGTAGCACATTATATAGCGCAAGAAACTTTTTACAATGACTTAATTTTGCCTCATCGTAACAAATACTATAGTACTATAGAGCAAATTCTTGATAATTATTCTCATTCAGCTCGTAAAACGTGATTTCATTCATTAAAAGCTGGGAAATTGTTTAGTGCTCTATATCTATATATCATATAGACGGAGCACTTATATAAAACAATATTTGAATTTTGCCGGAAAATTTTTGTGGAAATTTGTTTGTGGGTGTAAATGAAATGAAAATTAATTACAGTCTCATCCTCATTGGCGACGAATTTTAAAACACAATTGTTGATCATTTTGAATATATAAGCGCTGGGTTCAAATGCTTTTAAATGCTCCAGCAAATGTTTCAATGTTAGACTGACTTATATACAAGGAATCACTTGGTACATAATTAATATAATTAGGAGGAACTTTGTTGATAAGAAAGATGGAAAGACAGAGTAAATATGGAAACTGGTGCAAAGGACGAACGACGAGACTTGTTGAAGTTTTTCTTACGACTTTTCCGTGAGTTCATTATCGATTTTTCATTTGTTTTAGAATAATTAAAGCTTTGTTTTTAAATTAGATATTGAGGAAGAGTCTTCAGGAAGAATTTTAAATTGCAAGAAGAAAATTGTGACGAAAGAAAATAAATAAAATGGTGGAAAGTTTGTACAATTTATCCGACGGTATTTTATCAATTCGTTTGCATGAAAATGGTTTAAAAGAAAACTTTTTTTTATATTACAATCACGTGTGTTGTTCAAGATGGCCGACAATTTTTTGCTTTTTTTTGGAAAAGTTTACAGATTTCCTATTCATCATGAAACACTATTATTTGTGCTTTTATTTCACTTAACCATGAAAATGATTATAGTTCAGACTATTAAGTTTGTTAATATAACAAAATGATTGATTGAATCAATGATCAATTGCACTCAAATAGACTTTAATCGTTTTTCGATAATAAGAAAAACCGAAAAAATACTCAATAAATTGTCCTCTTGAACGTTCAATGCTTAAAAATGAACTGACTTGTGTAATAAAAATTAGACTACATCACTACAGACTTATTAAAAAATATAAAATATAATATGACGATCCTAAAAAACTTCGCTAACCCTTTTCATTAATGAAATTCAGAGGATTCGGGTCTTGTTTTTCGTTTTATGCTTTAATTTTGTTTTCAATACATAATGTATATTTACATTCAATTTTTTATTTTTTTTTGCTGGCTCTAAAAACAGCAAAAACAGAATATTGTGGTCCCTTTTCTTACGAGTATTAAAATGTTTGGGAAAAAATGAATAAATTATATGCAGATTTGATGTTTTAGTTGATATTTTTTACGTTTTCGTTGATTCGAGTGACACCAGGACCGTTTTTTTATTTTTCACTTCTTTACCTTTATAAAGTATTTAAATTTCAGTTCAAAGTTTTTAATTGTTTACAATTTTTTGACAATAATTATCCTCCGGCTCTGTTTGTTTCATTTACTGTAGCTTAGGATTTATATTTTTTATGTTGTGTCACAAATGTCAGGAAGTCTGTGAAAAAGTATTTCCGATTCAGAATTCGATAGAACTAATTCTAATTATTCATTCATAACGTTTTGGAGAGTTTTTATCGAAAGTCCTTGGGTGTAACGGTTTTAACAGTCTTACTAATTAAACTGAAATGGATCGGAGTAGGCGTTTTTTAAGTTTTTTGATGACGAAAGGATAATTTTAAATTATTTAGGAATCCTAACTCCACGTGGCAACGAATAATAAAATGTAATAAAACGTAAAGTTTCCATAGAATTAATTTATGTCGCACACTATCATTATTATCACATCAGAACTTTTCATTCGATCAAGTTAGACTCAAGTAATTCAATTAATTGTATTGAAACTTTGTTGCTGCATTATTGCTGTTATTGTTGCTAATTACCATAATTTCTAAAAATGCAGTAAAAACAGCTAAAATAGCAACATATGATCCTCAATTCTCAATTTTGAAAAATTCTTTTGAGACGATTAATCTTCTCACGGTTTCATTCTAGTTTTGCTTTGATTGCGGATATAAAAATCTTTAGAACACATTTTATAGAAAATTTAAATATCAAGAAATTTGAATAAAAAAAGCAAAAAAGCAACAAGACTTTATTGTCTCCGACCCCGTCAATTTACTTTAACAAACGATAAAGCAAACTAAAGGTTCTATAAAGAAAGGCACTAAAGGAATAAAACCCTTTAAGGGCAACAACAAAGCCAAACTATACAGCATTTATCTTAAAAAACTGAACACATCCAGAATTCTTCAATAAATTCAAAAATGCTGCATAATTTCTTGAAAAAATTGTATACGGTATGCAAATTTGAAGAGAACCCATCAAATTATTCAGAAACTCGGAAGAAATATTCTTGACTTGAATGCACTTTAATTTATGCACCGCTCCTGGTGAGATCAAAAAACTATCTCACACCTTTTGAATGGAATGTTTATGTTGCAACTATAGGTAAGAAAGAGGAATTAAGTTTATTCGCCAGTTGAGCCATTTAGAACTCAGCCACCGACACATTTCTCTCAAAACGAAAATCCTTCGTGTAGATTTCCGAAACCGGATAGGTTTAAAGCTTTTTTGCCTTGACTAACATTTAATTTGGTGGAACAATATTTTTCTGGCATATGGTGTATCATTTCGGTTTCCTAGTCTCCACAAAAAAATTACATAATGCAAGTATGCAACAATAAAAAAATGCAGAAAACAAATAAAAAGAGTTTTTCAATCAATTTTTTTATTATAGTTAAGTAGTGGCGCGTCTTTAGATCCCGAAAAAGTTGAGAAACCGAGAAAAAAGTCAAAGCAATCGGAGAAATCGATACTTTGAATACTTTGGGCCGAATTTCCGTCTGTTCTGATGAATTTTTTATCAATCATTAACGGTGGTTATGACTATGGAAATATTCCAGTGTTGGTGCAAGCTGAGTTTCGGCGACAAATATTTGACCTTTTAATTTGATACGATCGGTTAAAGTGGTGATACATGAAAGGCTTATGTCAAACAACTGACGGGATTTTTTGTAATTGTCGCAAATTTCTCTTTTCCACTTCGTAATTTCATTTAATTTTTGTAATTTAATAAATTATACACTTTCGTAAATCTGCCGGCTTTATATTTCATAATTTAAAAAAAAGTTTTCCTTAACAACAGGACAATAAGAGCAAAACAACAGGTTTAACCTTTATTATAGTTTTTTGCAACAGAAATTCTCCTTTTATAACCCTTGCATTTCTTGAAATTTTCAATATTTCCACTTTTACACGAATTTCATGTTTTTGTTGCAATTCATGCATTTGTTGGTGATTCCGGAAGTAAATTGCTTCAAAACATTTATTAATGCTAACATATCATTAACAATTTACATGATAAAGCAGTTTCAGTTTAGGCATTGTTGTTATTTTGTTTAGAAACTATGTTCAACATAGTAACATAGTGTGCTTTGCATTTTAACCTTGCGTTTTGAATTTCAATTTGAATTTTGAACCCTTTTGGGAAAATATTCTAATAAGACTTTTGGTTTGATCGTCGGTTTAAGACTCTTTTTTTAAATTTTATGTTTTATTATTGCCTTGAAAAATGAGATTTGTATCATATTATGAAGTTTGAACAAAAAAAAAGTTTTCAGATTCCTCAAAATTTAAAAACACACCGTAAAATGATGTCTCAAATTACACGAAACTCCATCTATCAGAAGATAGTCAAAATAACCTCCCTTACATACCAAAAAAATATTTGACAAAAAATATTCAAATGATATTCAAATTAAATCGAAATTGTGAAATCGTAAAAAAATATATTTATATCAATCTCCTTCGGTTGATCCTGTTAGAATTCAAATCATCTTTGTTACACACATACATGTACGCAAGCTTACGCAAAATGTTAAATATAAAAAACTACCCCTTGTATTGCTGAGAAAATATTCGAGCAAAACACAATAAAACAAAATAATAAGTTTTTTTCATTTTCATTTTTACTTTTCCATATATTTTGAGCGTATTAGCTCCACCTTATATCCTGAATATTTACTGTAGACTGTAGTGAGTGTCACATTTTTATTTAGCTGAACAATGAGGGTGAGATTGTTAGAGTGTTGGTGAAAGAAGCTACGAGAGTTTTCTGATGCAATTCGTAGTTCAAGAAGGATAAGCAGGCTTTGGCTTTTTTTTTGCTTAAGGGGCGATCGGGCAACGTTCAAGTATTTAATGTTGGATGTGATAGTGTAGGTGCATTCTTTTAGGTATTTTACTTCGCCGTTAGAGGAGTTGCTTTACTCAATTTATTTAAAAATAATTAAGACTACTATTCATTAAAAAATTTAATTACTATGAATCTTAAAGACTATTATTTTATTTTTATCACCGAAGAAAAGACAGAAATCCTCAACCATCCCTCTTCAGCTCCTCAATTCCTTTAATCGCAAAGCAACCCCCACACGCATATCTCATTCCACAAAAATATGATCAAATTTCACAATTCCCAAAAAATACATGAATTTTTCGTAGCAAGCATTTGGGTTGGGTCTCGTTTTTGTTGTTGTTTTTCTTAATGCGGCTTTTGCATTATCAATTCAAATTCACCTTAAAAGTGTTGATTAGATTTTTACACACAATTAAAAGAAATGGCACTTTTATGAAGCGTGATTATTAATAAAATGTGGTAATTGTTGTAATTGTTGATGAGAGAACAATGAATGAAATTTATGGAAGCGGTTGGAGAAGGAAATGAATGGAATCTTCATTTGAGGTTAAGATTTAATTGTTTTGTTACTTTTTTGATTGTTTTGAGGTTTATTAAGGGACTTTTTAAGGTAGCCTTTAATTGGTTGAAGTGTTTTCATGGAACTTTGACTTCATTATGGTCTGATGTTTAATTGAAATGAATTTTTTTTATATTTGTACAAATTTTCGAATTTTTCCAACTTTCAGTTTTCAAAAAAAAAAAAACTTTGTTAGAAGTTTTGCTGACAGTCTTTAAAATAATTTTACCAACAGAAAATTTTTTCGTTCATAAAAACTTGTAGACGGTCTTGCAAGATTCTTATGTACTTTCTCTTAGATAAAGCTAATTTAATGCTAATATTAAATCGACTTAATAAACTCTCCTTCAGCTTGTTTGCTTACTGTTCTTGTGATTTTTGTCGCATTTTTGGTACTTTAAAAAAGTTGTATCATTGAAAAGTGGATTTCTGACCAAAATGTTTATTAATTTAATCAAATAAAAAGCTTAAACTTATAAGTTTAGAAAAAAACTAAACAATAAAAATTCATGAAGTTGAGCATCATTGCAATCCCATCTCAACTTTATTTGTCATTATCAGTTGTTGATTTAAGTCAAAATTCACTTTTCTCCTGATTTATTTGCATACACATTTCCCCAAAATATATAAATATCATTAATTCCAATACAGTTTCAAGTCAATTCGTCAGTTTAGAACAGGCATGACTAACCTTTTTTAAAATAGTGCCACCATCCAAGTAATCAATGATTTGTCATTTGTATGGGATGACACATTTTTGTATGGGAAATATTAAATCGAAGGTAGCGAAATAAATTTTGAAAAGTGCCACAAAGTGCCACTGTGCCACAGGTTAGTCATGCCTGGTTTAGAATTTAAATTTCAAATACCTATAAATTAAAAAAAAAATCAAAACCAAAAAAAGAGCAAATCAAGAATCCCAAGCTATAGCACTGATTTTTTGATCTCACGCCTCGATTTAAAATTCTCAGCTTCCTTAGTTTTTCAATTTTTTCTCAATCTTTAATTTTTTAATTTACTGCGGGGAGCTAAAGATTATTTTTCAGTTCAAATTAGCATAACAAATACTTTTTGATCCTTTTCTTATAATTTGAAAATACAAAAGACATATAGTTTCTTTTTAGTTCAGTTTAGCCTAGTTTGCATATTTTACAAATTTTGTATGTTAATCAAAAGAATCACAAGAAAAGAAGAAAAGGGAAGTTCACCAAACATAATTCAATTGAGGATATTCATGCAAGTCTTTAACCTTTCCTAAATCAATTTCCTTGTTAGTAATTACTTCTCTTTTCTACAATAAAACTTACAAATTATGTAGTGACATGTTTTTTAAGATACAGGAGCGACATGGATTTTGGTTCTCACCGAACTCTGAATATCATTAAATATTCTTTCTAATTTAATTTTATCTCAACAATTTCCCTTAAGAGAACAAAAGCACCGAAAATAACAGACATTTCCGAATTAATTACAAAGCGCAGACAACTAGATGAGCAAATCGCCATGAGCCGTCTGCAACAGGTTTCTTTGGATAATTTATGCACGAATTCAATTTGTGCTAAAATTTAATTCAAATAGAGCATGTAATGTAATTAGGCAACAGCAAGAACAGCAAGCAACCCCTCAAAAACGTGTATAATTTTGTGATTAAAATTATTCAAATCAGCTGGAGAAACAGAAATTCGGTTGAACATGAATTAAGAAATTATTAATGCTAAAAATTTTAATAATGGACAGGGAAGCAGGCGTTGCATTTGTTTTTTTTTTACAAAAAGTTACCGCGTAAAAAGAGGGGCTCGTGTATTTATTTATTTAAAGATTCTTGAAGAGACAAAATTTGATACAGTCCCTCAACCAATTAATTTCACTCAATTTAATAATAATTGCACAAGCCTCACATTTCACTAACAATTAACTACTACAATAACTGATACATTGTTGCATTGTGGCGATTGTCATTTAAATTTAAATATCCCGCATTTGCATTTAAATATTTTGCAAATAATCGATTAACCCATAACAAGTCATTAAACTAATAATGACGATTTAATTTCACCGCACATCCCAAAATATACAATGGAATATAATGGCACAAAACGCTTTCATTGATACACAAATCAATATATGTATATATTTATTTGCTTTATGCCTTCGTTGCAACTGCATTGAACTAAATTCATTGAGTGTCAGAGAATTTCATGGAATTTACGAGAATTTAGCAACAATAGAGAAGGATCGAATGTGCAAAAATGAACATTTGTCACCCTTTTCAGGATTTCTAGCTGGTTGAAAGTGCTTTCGCCTATTGAAACGTTTTAATAATAGCAATAATGGGTTGATAGGTGTGTTTGCACATAAATTGACAACTATAATACAATATAATTGATATTAGTGTTGGCTTTTTCATTGTTGTGGAGATTAATCGGCTTTCAAGTGATTGTGCACTTGATTTTGCGGAATAATTGGTTGCATTGGCGATAGTGTTTGGTTTATTGATTATTGAGGTTATGTGAAATAAAATGTGTGATTAGTTGTTGTTGCAAAATTTTAGGTGACTCACATCAACTCAATGGTTCATACCCAAGCTTCTCTTGGTTCGATTTGACAAATCTATTCAAAAATAAATTAGGCAGCTTGTTACTAGCAAATGTGCCTTTTCCCGAGATATCAATTACAAAATTTCTTTCAAATTCCCAATGATTTGTCTCTTTTACCTTTTATGAGTTTTTTGTCCCAATATTTGAATTTGCATATCCCATCAGCCTCTACACAAATTTTACAATTTTTACGATTCTACCGAGTGAGCACTCAACTATTATACACTCAACAGAATGATAGCATGATTTTAACCTCTCAGTCAAGCGTTATATCCAATTAAACACAACGAAAAACCGAAATATGCTGAACAGAAAAAAATCCACTGGAACTCGAGTCAACGATGGAAAATTGTGAAATTACATCCACCAAACTGACAAAAAAAAAACTGAAAAACTGGTTTTTATTTTTTACATCAAGTTAAAAAAATCCTTTTCAAAATAATTTCGAAGGCAGCGAGAGAAACTATTAATTTTTTTGTTCATAGCAGAATATGCAAATTAACATCCGTTTTCATTATACTAAAGAATTTTTTTTAAACAGCTTTTTTCTTAGCGAATAAAAAACGATATGTAGTGATGAAAAAAAAGCTTCCCTATCCGAACACAGTTTTTCAGTCTCTTTTTTTGTATTTTAATGTATTGTTGAAAACGGTTTGGTTTTAACAACAGCAAAATTTATTAATGGATGAAACGCAGCATATGATTCATTTTTTCAATTATTTTTAAATTAAATTTTTTGTTGATTTAAATTTTTAAATAGCTTTTTGGTTTTTTTTTGTAACGTTTTTAACAAGGAAAGGAATTTTTGTACACTTTTGGTGATGATTATTTTATTTTGTAATCGATAATATGCAACAATTAAAAATTGATTTAATAGATTTTGAAATTGGTGTTTTTTCGAAATTATGGAAAATCAACAAAAAAAATTACAGGAAAACTTTGAGAGCCTTAAAATTGTTGTTCTAATAAATTCCAGTGTTCTAAAAAAATATCATTGATAGTTTTAGTACGAAAAAAATAATTAATTTTCAACAAAAATATTATATTAAAAAATTTCTATGCGATAAAAATCAATTAATTGATTTTATTCAAGTCAAAATCACCCTCTATATGTTCAAATTATTATGGAATACTTTCAAATACCTCAAAGATAATTCAATACTGCAGTCCGAAAAAGTGCAATGATTTGTTCTCAAATGTTAGCCTTAAACGAAGCACATATCAGCATCTGCGTCCATTCGTTTGACGTGTACCACTCTTGACATAAACGATGCACGTGTGTGTTGAATAACGTATGAGAATACGTTCTTAACCCTTTTGCTTGATTTTCTGCTTTTTTGAATTCCTTCGTTGTTTTGTAGCTGGAGAGTGTTCCAAATCGAAAAATGTCGTCAGAAGTATTTCTGCCTTTGAACGAGTGTTGGAAATTAAAATTGTCTAATTGTTGCATTTCATGTTAAAACTTTAAATTATGTTGATTAAAAGTGACGAGTTTTAGTTTCGGATATATATTGTACTCAGAGTAGGCTTTGCATTTCTTTATCAAAAAATAAGAAAAATGTTAAACAGAGTATCTACTTATCGATGCTGAAAATTACCAAAAGCAAAGAGAATTCTTGGATTCAAAAAAAAAGTGATTGTTTTTTAATGTGCATATCTTTTGGTTATTGAATCAGAAATAACAGAAATTACAGAAATTCAGTGAAAATACAAAGTTTGTTGATCAGTTCACATTTCAAACAATATATCAAAAGATAAAAAGAAATGAAGATTGTGAGGAGAAAGCTTGTGCAGAGTCAAACAACAAGTATTTTTAATAACAAGGATCCATTTGAAAGAAAAGGAAAAATGGTAAAGATGCTTTTTAATAATAAATTATATTGTTTTATTCGAGCGAAACGATTTCTTGTTTGAAATTACAAATTAAAAATTATTATCGTTCGTCGTAAAGTTGGCTTTGATAGCTTTGATTGTAGCAGTCGGATTGCCAGCTAGATCTGTTGAATACATTGAAATAAATGGTTAAAAAGGCCAACATGAATGTGAGATCAAATTGCGAGTTTTTCAAACATTCTCTCAATTTTTCTAAATTTATCTGACTTTTTGGTCTTTTGTGTTTCTCAGGAATTTGAGATCAAAGTGGGCTATTTTTAATGTTAATATTTTTCTTCATTGGATCAAGTGAACCATTCACAAAAAAAAGGACAGGGATCAGGACTTTGAAATCATAAAAATCTAGTTTATCTGGTTGTTCAACAATTATATCTGTGATTCAGAAAAAACTACTAACAAAGATCTTTTGAGAATAAATAAATAAAACGATGACATCCCTAGTTATTTCAAAATACATCGCCTGCTCGGCTTTATTATTCTCATCATACTCCCATCGCAATTACAGATTAATACTTCGGCCATTTTCGCTTGATTTATGCATTATTGTCGTACACATATTATACTATTATACCGTCGTATCTTATTATGTGTATTATTGTGGAAAAACAGCAAAACAATTATTAATTTTCGTTCAAAATGAAAAAAACCACTCGCATTATTTATTTTTTCACGTTCTACCCTCAAACACAGCTCACAAAAAAAAAACTGAGGGTGAACTTTTTCTACAAGTGTGTTGGTTTTTCAGAGTATTTTCCGTATTTTTGTACGTGAGGGTGGCATTTTCCATGAGTTTCATAAATTCCCAACGCAACAAAAAAAAAATACTTCATTTTATCATAAATTTCACAAAATGGTATGGATGAGATTTTCCCGATTCCATTTCCCCGCACCGAAGAAAATGAAGGGAAAACCGTTGTCGCTTGGCGAAGAAAATCATCAAACTTCTCATTATAAAACATTTAGCAGGACTTGAAACGATTTTTTGGGAGCTTGGTTTTTGGCTTCAAGCTGCTGCTATAGCGAATCGTAAATTAATTTGAACTCTGTGATGTTCGCGTCGGATCCTCTGGAAACTGTTTAATTGGTGTAATCACGAAAAACAGCCAAATTAGGTGCAGATTAAATGATTTAATGACTGGGAAGGAGCTGCAATGAAGCATTGTTGAGCAAGATGATATTGATAATTTGATTTTAATTGTAATAGATTTTATTGCGCAAGGATATGTAATTGTTTTATAAAGGGACTAGAATAAAAAGTATTATAACCTTTAAAAAGGAGTAGAAACTTCTATATTTATATTTAACTTAAGGTATTTTAAGATAGAATGCTTGTTTAAATAATGTATGTGATACCTGAGCAAATTATTAAATTACTCCCCCAATTTTAATGAGCCTCACGACAATAACGCAAAGCCACATAAATAAAATATTTAAAATGTTCTTTATCTAAAATTCTTTTCACATTTTCCTCTTTTTATCAGCTAACAAAAAAAAAGCTGTGTATTCAGTGTATTCAGAAACAAGACGCGATGTCATTAAAATATTTTTAAATTTCTTTCAAGTGTTTGCCTCTCTGTACCTTTCAAATATTGTTTTTTTTTTTAAAATATATTTTTATATTCTGAATATTCACTTTCCGTGCTTATTAACTCGAAGAATATAACTGGAAGGAATCTTAAAACTAACTCGTGCATGATTTTTTAATAATTTCTCATTTCTGCAAAGAATTTCGTGTTTTTCGTGCTTTTTTTTATTCCAACATTTTACTTATTTTTATATTTTTTTCCCATTTTTAGCATTTTTATAATTTTCACATTCATCTGAAATTTTTTGTTTTGCAATTAGATTTCACACTAAAAGAATCAACAATTTGGAAGTTTTAAATTACATAATGACGGGAAAAGTTGTCTTTGGACTTCTGTTTCAGATGTGGAATGAAAATGACAAAAGAGACGAGTTTTTGATGGAAGATTTGATAAAGTTTGATCTTGAGATGTACCAGATTTTTTTGTTTGTAGGAAAAGTCTCTGTTTCCTAAAAAAATAATTTTAATTAGAAAATTTTGAATTTTTTAATTATTTTACATTAAATGTTTGTTCTAATATTTTTTCTGATTTAGTAAAATTTTATAATTTTAAAGTCACTGATAATCTCATTCCCAAACCAACCCTCTACTTCAGCGCCCTTCAAAGATTTATGTGCCTCATGGAGAAGATTAAACAAACAAAAGAAGATGAAATTAAATTATTACAAGATATTATAAGAAATTATAAAATTACTGGTGGATTTTGGGAATTTAGAAATTAATTTCTAATTACACATTGCTAAGCGATTTTAAAGAAATTTAACATAATTCATGAAAACCTCAACTTTTACCAGGTGAAGTCTTACAATCGAATTCAAAATAATGTCTAAAATTTGATAAATTTGAATAATCTGGCAATATTTCAGGTATTTTTTAGAATATGCGGAGTATAATTTGCATAATTAGCATAATCGAGCCGACCAAACTTTTCTATTTTAATTTTCTCTGTAATTTCTCGTAATTGTGTAATGAGATTTATGGAAATACGCTTAAGATTATTCTTAAACAATCGAAGCCACAATTCAACCAAACGTAAGACACATAGATCCCTAATTACAATTTAACATCTTGTAATTTATCTTGGTTGGCTTCGTTTTTTTATTCTTGAAAGAAAACATGTAAGAAATAGGTACAGTCAAAATATTGCTCATTTTATTTTACAAAGCCTACTCTGACTTTTTGTTTGATTTTTTCCATAGAAAAGAATAAAGTGGGACAACATTTAGACACTTTAAATCTTAACAACGCCACATTGTCTATTAGATCGCTTCTAAATTGCTTTTATGATGCTTTAATTGTCATTTTATAAATTTTACAGCTATTCAAAATTAGGTCTTTACGAATTTTACAGGTCACAATTTACTGGTTTTGAAGAATTAAAACAGCGTTGATATCTTGAGTTCTGTGGCATATAAATTAGAGTAAAGCCAATAATCTCTTTACAAATTTGTCGACTTAATTTTAGATTAGTTGACAAGAAAATTGCCACGTTAACGTATAGATGAAGTGTGTTGTCAGTTTGCTTAATGCGCTGCAATTAATTTCATGTTTTACGTAAAATCTCAATTTAATTTAAATTTTCTCAATTTATATTTAAGTTTAATGAAAATTTGATGGCACATTAATTCTTCACCAGCTTGAAGTAGTTCCAGGTAGCCAAAGAACTCTCCTCTTCCGTATGTTTGCTTTACAATTTTACATTGATGCAAAGAAGCCTCCCGGCTTTTCTTGCGCAAAAATTGCATATTAAAATTGATACTTTGTGTAGCCAAGTATGTGAATTTATTAAAAAATATATTTAAATTTAATTTTTAAGTTATACTGTATATAGTACGTACATGATGGTAAAAACCACCTCAAACAATTGTATTGTCCGTCAAAAGTAATGACGAGGCACATTATTTTATGCACACAGAAAACATCAAATATTTATGTTGCTTGTCAAGAAAACATAAAAAATAAGGCATTAATAACACCATTTTCTTTTTGCGCCTTTCCATTCACTCTAAAAAATACTTCACTTATTATTGCTTTGGTTCAGTTCATTTCCCAAGAATTGTTTGTGTTATAGAATTATCATGTTTATTTTGTTAAATTATCTTCTTTACCTACATATATACACGATTTTGTTAAGCTGTAAGATCTCATTAACGTTTGCTAAGTTTGATTTTTTGCAGGGATGGAATTTTTAATAATCATTTTTAAAGTCTACAATTTCTATCCAACATTTGTTACATGAATGCACAAAGAAAACTAGATTAGAATATTGTTCTATAAAAGTAATTTCGAATTATGAGCAAAGCATGCTTTGCAAAAAAAAAAAACCCTGGATATTTTCCGGACCATTTAATATCCGTTTGTTCCGTTTGTTCCAAAAGAATCGATTCAATCATTCAAAAACGTTGGCAGAGAAGTTTGTTTGGTTATTCCATTTACTATGCACATAAAATCAACTCGAGTAGGTTCCAGGAAAAATCGACAAAAAAATATGGCAGCTATTTCCTCCTTCTACTTTGAATTTGTATGAATTTGGAATATTCTATATTTTAATGTATTTTTTTTATTTCACATTTTCGTTCAGCATTTGAAGGCAATTCAAGCAATCGAAACGACCCAAGCAGGGCACAATAAAATATTTTCCTTAGAGCTATGAGCTATGAAAGCTATATGAGAGGGTGTTTTTTCATAAAATGTGAAATGTCTAGTAAATTCTTTGAATGTTTGAAGGGAAAAGTATATATTATGCAATCATGCATGATATTCTTCAGCTCTTCAATGCACACAAAAGTAAAAATTCACAAACACCAAATAAATAAACCCAAAGAAAATAACACAAAAAAAAATTTGCTAATGGAAAATGAAACTGCTCGTATCTGGTTTCTGTCAAGCCCAGCAAAATGACGCAAAAATGTGAATGAAATAAATGGGAATGGATGGTATTTTTCGTCAATTTCTCTGAAAAACGCGTTCATCAATCTTAATTAAACAAACAGCATTGTCACCAAAGCCTGGAGATGATGAGTTTTAGTGCGTTGATCCATCTTAGTGAGCTTTGGAGCGTAAAGTAAAATAATTGTATCGATTTCTCTCTTGCTTCAGAAAGATTGGTAATGTTTGACGTAGATATAAAAAAAAATCTGCATAGGCATAATTACTGATACGAGATTTCAACTATGACCTTGAAGACCCGACAAAAATTTATTATTATCGAAATAAGACATAACAAGTCATGGCATGCTAATAGATCAGAATAAGTATTCAAAGGATTTTTTTAAATCACTCAAATCACTCATAACTATAATTAAAATATCTTATATTTGTGCATAATTACTCAAATAAAAATGTTTTTCGAATCCACAACGATAATCTCTCATCTGGGCTTTACCAAACAGCCCAACAGTTTAATTCGTTAAATACCATATTTTAACCTGCAAATCATACGCCTCAAAACAACCATTCGATATGATAATTTACAGATGCTCCACGTTCTCCAAATAGCCACTGAAAAGTGTTTTTGCAATTTAAGCGAATGAAAATGCGAATTTGCTGCATTTCAGAATATTTCTGCAATATTAATTTTTTATAATAATTTTATTCATTATGATTCTCATTAAAAAGGCTAATTTATGGCAAAAAATACTCTTTATAAGTATGAAGTAATCATATAGGTGAAAATAAATTATTTAACACACAAAACCAGCTTCAATTTGCATAAAAGGAAGACTGTTAGGTCAGAGAGTTTTAGAGAAGGGAAGTGTTTGTTTACAAAATTTATAATTTTTATCCAATTATGTAATAAAAAGCAAGGGAGATGAAGTGAGCTGCAATCTTATTTCTTTCTTTCAATAAAGTCCATTCCTTCTCATCTTTGATCATTGCGTATGCAAAAACTCACTTTATCAATGTTCTGTATCAAAATGCTTCACAATTTTCATTTTAATTTCATGCCATACTCACTACTAAGTATACACTATTCATCGTGTTTCATTTCAATTAATAACTATAATGCATATAATAACATAAAAAGCATTATAATGCATTGTATGGTGGAAATAGCACTAAGTAAATTAAAAGTACCATGAAAACTGAATTTCAATTTAAAGTTCCTCAACCAGCACACTAAAAAATAAATCTGCTTTTGATGCCAAACCGGCAATCTTTTGATGCTCTTGCAATTGTTACTTGCATTTATTGCTTCAGATGATTAAAATTTTAAAATGTAATGAAAATATCTCTTATGAATTGATTCTTTGCAAACTTGTTCATCTTTTATCTTGTTTATTTATTTTGCAGAATTTTTTTTTGTATTTCGTTAAATTTTACAAACTTTTGGATATTTACAAGAGATGAGAGATTTAATCAAAAAAGTTTGCAATTCAGCGACAACAATGTGAGAATCTGGAAATATTTTGTAATTTGTGAGTTGCATGAAAGTTGTTTGAGCTTTTTTTTCGTTTGTTTGTTGATGAAATGATTTTTTTTGTGATACTGAGAAAGGGCAAAAGAGGGTTTCGAGAGATGTTCTTTTAAGAAAAATTCAGAAAAGTGAATGACTTGTTGTATAAAATATATATAAAAATTAAAATATTTTTTATTTCAGAAAGTTTCAATTAATTATTTTTAATTCTCCGCAAAACGAAAAAAAAAAAAAGATTTGAGACAAAATCAATGCTCTCTACGATCAAATTTTTAATATATATGCTGAATTCTTTCACTTTTGTCTCTCCCGATAAATGACTAAGATTCCTTGAAACATTCCCCAAAAACATCACAAATTATATTAAATTGTTCAAAGCTGGCGCTTAATTATTTCTAATTTATTTGAATCATTTACGACACTAGATCGGACAGTTTGATAGAAAACATATCAAACATATCAAATTAAATAAATTAAAAGAATTACAGAAATACTTTTAACAATAAGAAAAACAAAGAACACAATAAATTCTTTAAATTCTAGGCCAATTAATTAAAAAATTTAAAACGTTTACAAACTTCGCCCAGTATTTTCCAAGCAATTTAAGGAATTTCCAATCGACTAGATTTAGACCAAGAGTTCCGCCTGCAAACACAATTATAATGATCCTGAGTATTGCTGGACTAACTAACAAGAGCTGACGATAACTCAAAGTAATTGCTGACGATAATTATGGACAATGGAATTATAAAACATATTATTTCAAATTTAAATTTAATTATAAATTTCATTCAAATTGTGGCCTAATTGCGTTATCATAAAGAATCATCAACCATTCAAGTTTTTTGAGTTTTCTGAGTTTTTTTAATTTTTACTGTGTTCTACCCAAAAAATGGAATATAAACGCAAAATGCAAGAAATTAGAAGTAGATTAAGGTTGCCGTGTCATGAATATGATTTTAATGGTTCAAGCTAGAAATCCTCCCAGTTGATGGCTCCAAACTATAAATAAAGCTTTGAGTATGTGTAACCAGACAGTCGGACAAATTGATTGCTCAAAAGAGAAGCGATAAGAAACAGAAAACAAAATGCATTGCGTGTTGTTTTTTTGGCTTTACTTTTGGTTTTGTACGAATATTGTGAAAATATTTTCAATATACAGTCAAATAAATTCAAATTCCTTTAAAAAATTAACTAAAAAGAATTTAAAATTCCTTCATAAGTTCAAAACATTTAAATTACAGAAAAACAACTTTAATTTTATATAGCACAGTGCAGATAAGTATGGTTCACTAAAAAAACCAAAATAATTTAAAAATTTTATTGAAAAAAAATATTTTTCGAAAAAAGAGTAAGAGGTACCTCTTACTCTTTTTTTTGAAAAAAGTCGAAATTTTTTCTAAATCCTGAAAAATCAAAGAAAAATCACAGAAATATTGTAAGAATCTTAAATTCATTTTCTTATCTTCGATACTAAGATTCTTTTCGATATTTTCGATATTTTTAGTACAAAAAAAATTTAATATTCGAATAAAAGAGTAAGAGTTTTAAGTGAACCATACTATCGTTTAAACTGCTAATATCGGTATAATAAGTCATAAATTTCCGAAAAAGCGTAATTCAAAGCAAAAAAACTAAAAAAACAGTTGTAACATTTTCAAGTTTAAGGAACAAAATTGAGAATACAATAAAAAACCAATTTAATTTTTTTTATTTTATCAATAATTGTTAATCTTACAGAATGGAAGCCGATCGGTATCAAAAACTGAAACACAGAATGCTGGCAATAAAGACTAATTGTAGTTTTTGTGGCTTTTTATAAGGCTATAAGTCGATTCAATTCCATGTAGAACCTGAAATCAGCTGAAGTATGTTGGATATTTATCGGCTCTTTCATTTGTGCAGTAGTTCTTTTGTTATACGATAAAATTGAACAAAAGACAATTAATGAATTCAACAAATAAAAAATTTAAATAAAAAAAAATTTAATCCTACATTTATATTTTTTCGTATTTTTATTCTAACTCGCTGACTCAAGCGACATCTGGTATTCGGTACAAAATCTAATTGTTAGCAACTCATGGCTTCATTTCAAGGCTTCATGGCTTCAATTTTACAAGTATTGTTGCAATAAGGTGCAGCACAATTATATTCTAGCAAAAAACTATCTGTTGTTCACTTAAACTTAAGCTTCGTGTAAGTGGGAGTGAATTGTTGAATAATATGCAACATCTTAAATTATGCAATATTGAGCAATATCGCTAATATTTATGATTGAATTAAAAAATTTCAAATGCATTCACAAACGGTCGCGAGCAAAACTCAATCAAATAGGTAATTTGCAGGGTTTTAATGCAACATAAAATACAAAGAGTAGAAATAGTTTAAGCAGGATTATAATAGTTTAGTCTAATCCCTGACTAAAGTTGATTGCGCGATCATTTACAACAACCAGTTTTCTAGTTTAACGATTGCTGGCAGAATAACGTACATCAATCAATTTTTTATGGAAACTGCATAGTGCTTTTTTAGCTTCAAGCCTCGTTTGCTGTGTTGTTGGGAGACTCCTTTACCTACGTATATTAAATATCTTGAAGAAATCAAAAAGACTAGATTTTGCAATTATATTTAAATCAAAGAACTTTCAGATAACAGCTGTTATAGCACTCAATCGACGATTTTAGCTATATTTTAGAATCTGGAGGTTTTTGTTGCGCGCATTATGCAACTCTATACGAAAACGAAGAAAATGGCAAATAGTGAATGAATCGTGATTCGTGATTGTAATATATATTATTCAATAATAATAATTCGCAAACCAGGCAGGTGTTTTATTGGGAATGGATTAACATTTTTTGTTGTTGCAACAATTGCTGCAATTGGAATTAACTTGAAGTTGTTGAATTTACTGAATACACTGAATTAGACGGAAAAATGCATTTATTACAAAATAGCAATTTGTTTGAAAAGCTTTGATGCAATTTTCGCAATATTAGAAATATATATTTTTAATAAATCAACGGAGTCCGAAAGGCAGCAAGAATGTCGTTGTTATAAATTAGTATGCCTTGCAAACTTGTTAAATTAATTGGGAAACTATTAATCAAAGAGATATCATTTTGAAGTTATAGTAGGCTTTGCATCTCATGGGTTTTTTTATGAATACTAGCACCGAGTAATATTGAAGTTGGATTTGATTATGTTTGCAAAATATCTGAAGACTTGGACAAAATATCATAATTATCATTCTCTCCAATACTCTCTCAATGTCCGATCAATGCACTCTAATTAATTCATTCATAAAACGGAAATTATCGTTGCATTTTGTTATTGAAGCTAAAATACCTCCAAACATTAAATCCCAAAAGCCCTTGAAAAGTATTCAAAATTAAATTTATAGCTGTAATTTTGATAATTTGGTAGTTTTTGTAAGTTCTTCCAATTTTGGTAATTTCTATAATTGATTGCAATGATGATTATAATATTGCGTGGACATAATGAGACTTTGGAAGAAAGAAGATTGGGAATTGAGAAACTGAAGAAGATTTAATGAACTTGCATCAGGTTTTGTTTTTGGGGTTGAGGAGGAAGTCAACGACAAAGAAATAGGAAGAATAGGATCTTTAGTAATCTTTAAGATGACCTTGATGTTTAATAAATCAAAATTACAAGTAGGCTTTGTATATAAAGCCAGAAAAGCATAGCCTTCTTCAAATGAAGTATTTAAATTGGAAAAAATTCGAAAATTTGGTTTTGTTATACTGAAACTTGAATTAAACTAACAAACATAAAGGATAATCTGCAATTTATTAAAAAAATTATAAAAATACCTTTATCGGAGCTCATCATCAAACTTAACCAACTTAACAAATTAACAATTGCTTATTTTACCTTTTTCTCAATTTTTCCTTAAAACTAAGAAAACATTAAAAAAAACATAAAAGCAATGAAAATATGTTATAAGAGAAATAAATAAATAAGATTGCATGCGAGTTGAACCGAAATTGTTTCATATTTATTTTTTATGTTCTTATTAAGACGATTTAAAAGCAGATAATTTTACAATATTTATAATTTTACGTTTTTATTATATTTTTCTGTATTTCCCGTATTTTTTGGGCACTCAAGTAAGATATCGCCTTTGAACAGAAAAGTGACAGAAAAATGTGTTGAGTCATTAATTTCACAAGCATTTTTTGTTGTCCAATTCCACCCAAGAACAAAGAAATAAATCAGAGATTCAATTTTAAATTGTCTGATAAATTGTTCCAACACAAAATTAACGAAAATTGGAAGCATTCTTTGTTTGTTGAGTTTTCAATTTTTTTTTTGGTTTGAAAGGTTTGAATAAATTTGCATCAAAAATGCCCCGAAAAAAAAACGACGAATCGCGAAAAACCGCAAAAGGTGAAAAGACAACAATGAATTTATAAATGTTCAATGTTTCATATTATTATATTGGTTTGAGGACTTCGAAAAAAATATTAGCGAAACTAAAATGTAAACAAATTTTATGTTTTCACAAATTTAATTATAAAACATATTTCAGGAAAAAAGATGAAATGTAGGATGTCATGAAATAATTATTTTATCAATAATAAAACTACCGATTTTGACTATAACTTAATGCCTGTAATTTTTTTTGCTCCAAAGTCCATCCCAAACTCATTTCATATTTTTTCTAAGCCATGCTGAAGTTTAACGTTCGTTCACAAAATTAACTGTAAAATTATTTAAAAACCCTACTTGATCGACTGTATCCTTAGTTTTACCTTCACATCCTTTATCCTGGAGAAAATTATTTAGCCCAAACTTTAAACAGATGGCGCCTCTAGCAAGTTATTAAAGAGGAAATTCTAAAGAAAATTTAAAATGATTTGTTAAGAAAAAAGTTAATTTTAAATTTTAAGCAAGAAATAATTAAACTATGAGCTAAGCAAAAATTATTTTAAAAAAAAAAAATTAATATTTTCTGAAGGAGTTGAGGTATTAATACAAATTCATTGTGGAACAATCTAGTACTCCTTTCAGTTAATCTTTAACTGCAGAGTATTTAAAATTTTTCAAGTGTTTCCAACAAATCAACAATCTCGAGATTCTCCGAAATGATGCGAAACTCCAAAATAAATTTTTGATTTATTGTGATGTGAAGCTGCAGAAAAGTATCAAAAACCATCAAAAGCTCTGCCAATATAAAATATGAAGATGAAAAAAAAGCATAAAGAATATTTTTGAATAATTCCACTGAATTTTATAAATTTCATGGAAATTTGCATATCGAAAAAGTGACAGCGCAAGCCCATTCACTCTCAATCTTCTACCAGCAGTAACAACATTTTATCTGGCATCACCAGCATTACCCTTTTCAAAGTATTACAAAATATTCCGCAAAAATCTCACAAATTCAAGCTGCATGAGTGAAAAATCCTCAAATGATAAATATCCAGGAATATTCAGCAATATCGTTAAAATATTAAATATCATCCAGAGCGACACTGCAAGCATTCTATTGAATTTTTTGTTTAATATATTCTGGTACCTGCGACTCATTTGCATATTACTGATTTTTTTGCGAGTAAGCAAAACTATTCAAATTTTAGAGCGCGCAGGAAAAATTCTATTCAATCAGAGTTGCCTTAGAAATATTTTGGTTTTGCAGGGATACAGAAATATCATAGTGAGGAATTACTGAGGAATCGATATTATGTTAATTAATCCACATTTTACCAAAAAAAAAAAAAAAACTTTTTTGCAACCGTCAAATATCTTCATCCCTGTCAACCATCAAACTCAAATAAGTTTTCACACACTTTATTTCACTCTCTCCTAATTCAATTAAATAAGACTGCGATAAATTATTTCTTTTATTGCAAATTTTTCTAATAAATTGGATAGTCAAATCAATTGACAATGAAATTCAAAGTATATCTGAAATGTTAAAATATTGGCGGGAAAGGGTTGAAAAGGCAAGAAAGTGCATAAATTACGAATAAATTAAAAATATCCAGTCACCTTTTGTTCAATTAACTTTTTATTCAAAATTGTCAAAAAACATCAATTTGCATAATAAATTATATGCAGAATGTTTGTATCAAATGTGTAGCAACATTTAAGTCTCCTTGTTAATGTGAAAGAGGGCCCCTGACTCTCACAACAGAACACTACAGCAGCCAAAGGGTTGGAAACTCATCGATTATATTTTATTCTTTGCTACAAACCTACAGGTAAAATTTACAAAAATTACACAATTACAAAGAAAATAAAAAAATATCAGTACAAAGCCTTCTTTTCCCTTTTCTTTTAATTTTTGAATTTTTTACGACTTCTCAAGGCAATTTCTTGATGCTTTTGCCAAGATGATCAAATACAGCAACAACAAAACGTCACAGGTGTTGGACGAGCTTCTGTTCAAGAAAAAGTGGCAAAAGGTCGTTGAAAACGCTGTTTTTTTGGTTTAATTTCAAACTAACAATTTAATTGAATAAAATATTATATATTCAAATTTTGTATGGAATGGACAGTTAGACACATCTGCATAAAAAGGAACACAAGTGAGATTTCTATAAAAACCGCAAGGAAAAATGTACAAAGTAATTATGTTTTCGCGTTTTCCAGTTGTTTTTAAGTCAAACTTGGCGCGATCTGAATACTTTAGTTTTACTAAAGACCACATTAGAGTATTTAGAGTTGTAATCAACTACTAGGTTGTAGAGCAAGCTTGTAGAGTTGGCTGTCTATATTTGTAAAATCTCGTTTATTATTCATTCCACTTTTGAACTCATTAACATGAAATCGCAATTTGTACAAGTAATTTTAAGACTGTTGCTTACAAAATTCTTTAAATAACAGCAAAGTGAATTAATGGCGAGTACAGTGGTGAAGGACGAGGGGCGAGTAAATCACAGTTGGCAGGTTATTTTTATGGCTTTTTTTACTTTTTTAGATTTAGTGACACAATTTCTATATTGACGGAGTAGATTGAAACTTGCATAATTTGGACAGAATTGTGCTAGAATTGTTTTTTGATTTGGAGTTGCGCAACTTGTTTTTGGCGCAAATACTCAAAATACTTTACATTGTGAGTTGTTGTTTTGAAATTTAATTAATAGTCTATTTGAGACTGCATTGAATAATAATAGTTGAGTGGAAAAGATCAGGGGTGAAAGATTTATAAATCAAAACTTTTTTATAAAAAATCTCTTGGTAAAACTAATGAAATGAAAAATTAAAAAAGCTTTTCTATCCCTGTACAAAAAAACATATTGCGTTGCTCGGCAGTTTGTCAGTCTTCATTATAATATAAGGAAACTGGTCGCATTCCAACAAACTGTACAAAATGCTAAAAATGCTGTACTGCTACTTTGGAACTATCTCTTTTAAGTATTTTCAGTATTTTTAGTCATAATAAGTCTTTTGTTGCAAGAAAATATAATTAAATCATTTAAAACTTTTAAAGCATTAAATTCATTAAAACCGCAATTAGTTTATTTGAGAATTTTGCACAGTTGCTATCAGCCTTGGACCTGATTATTTCAAGACTTTTTTTTCAAGACTTTTTCAAGACTTTTTTTTGAAAAAATTCAAATATTTTTTTGAGATGCTGGAAAATGAGAGGAAATTCAAGGATCAGGAGGGTTATGCAGATCCTTTTCAGAAGAATGATAAAAAGCTTAAAAAATAACAAAAAAATTATTTTATTCTCAATAAAATTTTCAATAAAATTTGAAAACACAAGATCGAGAAAAATGTAATTCCATTTTGAGTCCTTATAACTCACAACAAAACCTCACACTCACATTTCAACAATCCATCTTATAATCTCACCCACAATTTTGTAATATCTGAACATCAAGATATAGACACATATTTATGAAAATAATAATAAAAGTATATATCAATTTTCTGACAATCATGCAAATTTAAATAAAATATCATTTTCTTTCAAATTGAACTTAATGCTGAAACGAGATATTGAAAATTTATTGGCTTTTTTTGTTCATCATCGTAGTTTTTGTAGTTTTTTTTTTGATTATTTATTTTGTAGAGTTGCGCAACAAAATTGTTAGATAAAATTATGTAGAAAATATAAAAACATAAAAATTTGCGTTTTATGGATAAATGTATGTTTTTGTCCGACTGTCTCAAATGGCACATTAATTTTGCACTGCAACATTTTCCAGCTATTTAGAAATCCATCCACGATATATATTTATGGTTGGCTGCGCCATTCCAGTATATATTTCTCCTTTTTATCCACATACTTGAATACTTCACATACTTGTTCCATGTTGTTATGCTCGAAACACAATGTACACTCATATATTATATATTCTATGTAGAAATTTCCATCCCCTGAAATTGGAAGAAACAAGCTCCACTCGCTTCAATCTATATCAATCATCCATTTATTATTGATTCTCGAATTCTCAAGAATGTTTGAAAAACGATCGGCAAAAAATATAATTGTGTTTTGCCGAACAACCAAATAATGTTTTATCAGCAAATTGTCTTTTTGCATAAATTTGTGCTTGTTGTATGTGAAAAATGTCGAAATATTGTCAGATATTGTTGGGGAAATGTGAACAAGTTGGCACTCCTTTTTGAAATTCTTTGAAAACTCCAAGTACAATCCATGAATCCAGGCCTTATTATATTAAATTTGAAATACAGCAATATAAATTTATAAAACGTCACGATTTTGAGTGTCAACGGATTTTACAAACATTCAACATAGGCGTCGCCTACTTTAAAATATTTTGCACTTTTTTAAACAAACTTTTCTTCTCTAAACTTCACATGGAAAATTATTTCATGACCAACTAATCCACACTGAATACTGATTCAAATTTCGCACCAAAAATCTCATCAGCTGCTAAAAATCCTGCTGAAATAAAAGCCTTAATGAGCTCGCGTTCTCAAGTCTATCTGCTGAAACCATCGCACTCTCAATAAATGAATATTGGGCTAGGTTATTTCCATTTTCCTCATTTTCTCTCAATTAACACTAAGATTTTTATTATATAATGTGTTTTTATATAAAAACACTGTTAAAATGATAATTTTTCTTCTTCATTTTCGTTTATTATGATTTTCCAAATTAATTTCGTGTGTTGAGTAAAACTGTACGAGAAAATCCTTTAGACAGAAAAGGAGAGAACATCCATTTGCAAGTATTGGTGTCCTTTTAACAGCAAAAATATTCGAACAAGAAGCAACACACAACAATCTCGGAATTTCAGCCATTTTGAAGAGTGTGCGCTCTTTGCAAAGTCCTTGCTTCAATATACTCAAGCCTTGTATACTTGTTAAATGCTTTATGTGTGCTATGTAGAACATGATTGTCTCTTATATGTGAGGGTTGGCAACAAAAAAAGAAGTGAGAAATCTAAGTTAGGGTGGATAAAAGGAATAGAAATTTTCGTACAACATATAAATTATATTCTGAGCGCATATGTAGGAGTGTCATATAAATATGTAGATATATAGGAAAATTTTATCACTCAATTTAAATATTCAATGTAAATACTATACTATGAAATCTCTTCTATATAGTCTTATATTTATATGGCCATCTGAAAAATATTTCATTGTAAAGCATAACGACATTTATAAAGCATAGATCTGAAGTCTATCAAATTTGAAATATTTTTTTGATTGATTGCTTAAAAACAGTAAATGGATGTTCTCAAAGGATCCAAAACTCAATACTCCTATTATTTTCGAAAACCTCTTGAAACGGCATGAATTTCACAAAAAAACAAAAAGAATATTATTCAAAAATATAAAATATCCATGACTTTCTAAAAAATCTTCAAAATATATGCTTGTCTGATTTTATTAAATTTTCCATAAACATCCAAAGATAAAGCTCACAAATTGTATACGATGGATAATGATGGTAAAGCAGCTTGATGACATTTAAATACAGCAAATATCTCAAATATCTCGTTAATATCAAATCATAAAAAAAATCTAAGTATGCCATGCCAAAATGATCCAAAATATTTTTAAAAAAGTATTAAATGGCGAAATCTTGAGAATCTTGAAGTCGTTGAAGACTTAAAAAACTCTTTGAAATGGATCCTTGAATGATCCTCTCTGAAAATGGTTGTAATCATAAATTGATTAAGCGTCTCCTCCTCATTTTCGTAGCGCATTAAAAGAAGAAAAATTATGTATGGCACATGGCAGCATATTATAATGAATACATAGTTAAAGCAAGGAAAAAAAGAACCGCGTGGCTTCAACGCTAAAATAAAGCATCTTCTTCTCCTGTTTTATATAATGAATGCAAATGTATATTAATGTATATTAAAAGTGAAAATCCCAAGATCAAGGTTAGCTGTTTTTAGGTTATGTTCATTTCACTTTTTTCTGCTGTGTCGGTATTTTTGTGTAACTGTGTGGACTTTTCGTAATTAAACTTTAAAGAGAAGCTGTGAAAAATTAAGGGAATTCTCTCTCAACGGTTCGTATGCAGGGAGCACAGTGATTTGCATATTTTTGCTTCATTTGCATATTTCTGTATGTTTGATGTATATTTGGGTTAAATACTTTTGTATACAACCTGCGGTTGGCCATTGACATTTAAGAGAGGCTCGGATGATGAGTGAATCAATTTAGGAATTGGGTTGAAGGTTAGTGAGCTGGTTCAAAATCACAAGTTGATAATAAATTTTTTCAACGCCTACCTCGTTATGTTTTCTTTAAATTACAAAATAGAAATATTTTGAAATTCATGCATTTATGCGACATTACTGCATATTGGTATGTAAATTCATCTTTTATTAGCAGGAAAACCTCAAACAGCTCCAATTCAAAGTAACTCAAATTTCCGATCACAACTCGTACATCTCGCAAAACTCGCACAATCCACATAATTACAGAACCGCTGTCGCTTGCCAAAAAAATAAATTATTCACCGTTTCTTGTCGACTCCATCAAAAAATAAAAAAGTGTAAAATGCGTAAAGTAGGAATTCATCTATTTGGAATCGATCTAAGGGTGAATAATGGATTGCTGTGGGTGAAATTAGTTTTTTTCCTTCAAAAGGGGTTAAATTCACGATATTGGCGTGCATATGTGGAATACTGGAAACTTGAGTGTGTTTTATCGAATATTCAAATAATGGCAACAAAAAAAACAAAATGGAGCTTTCGACTGTCGCATTATTTGATGAGTTTGACAGACAAAATCATTTGCGATTCAAGAGTCTGGAAAGCGTACTTTTTGTTGCTACATTTGCGTATATTTAGGTTTTAAATTTACTTTTTTGTTGTAATTCGTGCTCATTCGCCAAATATATGCAAATTTGAGCATTTGAAATATCTTGAGAATTTCCTTCTTATTTTTGGGTTTTTTAGGTTTTTTGGGTTTCAAAAATTCCGTTTGGCATTTTCCATATAATATGTATGCTCGTATCTTAAACATTAAATATATTTATATGCTCAGATCTGATTATATATTTGCGCTGTATGTTAGGGAGTGTAGGGTAAAGCATATATAGATAAACATATAGCGGGTGTAAAACATGTACATACATATCCGTATCGAAAATAGAAAATATATATATTTGAACCGAAAGCAGCGAGCAAGAAAAGAAAATGATGCCTTTGATACAAGACGTAAGCGCTACGACTTCATTCGAATTTAGTTCGTTCCCAAAAACAGTCCCCAGTTCTCCTTGCTTGATAGATTATCGAGGAGTATTCCACAAGTTCGTTCATAAATATATTGAATGAATAAAAATAGCTGTAGTTTGGTGAAGTTTTTAAAATTTGAGTGATTTTGGGGACGAACTTAATTCACGCATTTTTTGCTGGTGACTTTTGTGATAATTTGTGTGGAAAAAGTAGGCTTGGCAGTTTTTTTGTTGACAGATGATAACACAGATTAATATGTGAATTTGGCCGATTGATGGTAAGAACACATTTTTTACTGAATTATAAAATAAAGTGGTAAATGTAGTTTATTGAAAATTTACAACTAATTGAAACTATTTTGTGAATCCTTCCTTACACGTAAAAATCCAAAACACGACTGAATTGATGATTTTTAGCTCATCAGTTGCAATAAAATTCCAAACGAGAGAATTCACGAAAATGTACCTTTCAAAAGGGTTAAACTCGCATTAAAGTGCAAAAGAATGAAAAGGAAACTATACAAAACTATATGAAATATACAAACTATGAAAACTGGATTTGAGAGGTTGCATAAATTATAATTTAAATGAGGGTAGCTTGTCATATTGAAACTGAAAGTTTTTTCTGAATAAAATTCTTTGGAAAGGATGCAGGCAAGAGGTGGCCTTGAAGTCTCTTCCGTTGATGAAGTAGTTTTGTAGTCTATTTTTTAACTAGTCAGGGATTTGATGTCAAAGGGTTTCCTTGATGTTTTCATGGATGTTCTTTCAAAAATAATATTGAATATTGTTTATCTAGATTTCATCAGAGCCACTTCAAAACCCTTTAACAAACTACACAAAAAAGTATTTCCAACTAATTAAGGAAGTCTCAACAAAAAATTCTTCAAAAAAATGTCCTTGATTCAAAGATCGTGCAACAATTAAATAAATAGAGTAATAAAAATGTTCTCTCGTTTAGCATATGTCATTCGAAACGTTTTTCTACTTAATTCAGCGTTCCTTAACAATTCAAACCAACCGAGCATTTCAGATTTGTTCTTAAAGAAAAACTGTCATTCATTTAAAAAATGATTGCGGGACTTTCTTTGCACGTTTCTTCTTTAAATTGTTTGTTCAAATTGGGAGTCTTTTTCGAAATGAATAAGTTTCTACTTAAATGCAGCAGCAGCTGCTTCGTACTTACATTACTTGCAGAACATTGCTCTATACTTGTAATAATGTAATAATAAATTTATTAAAATGCAACGACGTAGATAAGTAACATCATCTCACATGTCGGTTAAAGTTTTAACCCTTTTGTATAAAATTATTTGAATCACATGTGATTATTAAGAAACTGAAGAGTTTTTTCTTTCTTTTTAATGGATTTATGATATAGCTAGTTGTACTTAAAATTGCAAGATTTATGAATGTAAAATAATCTACATTCAAAAATTAAGTCTTGAGATATAACTTTCAATTTTAGAAGAAAGTTTCAGTGGGCAACCTATTGTGATATAAAGAAAAGTAAAACTGTGCTCCACAGCTGAATATTTGGGGTAAAATTATACTGTCCCTTATTTTTTTTCGTATTTACTACATCACATAAACCTTCTTTTATTAGCTTATTTTATTCTTTCATATATAAAATTTAAATAATATATAAAATTTTCCATAAATTTGCCATAAAACGTCATAACTTTGCTTTTTGTGCTTCTTGTGTCGAAAAGTTTTTGAGCTACTCGAGCAACTGAAGAATAAAGAAGAATTTCTTCAAATAAAATGGAGCACAATGCAAAATTGCCAACTTTTCGAATAAAATTAAACTTTTTCATGAGATTATTTGAATTTTCTTAGAGAATCTAGAAACATTCTGGAAATCTGTCGCAAGAAACGCTTATGGTTCCATTAAAGCATTTAAATGAGAGTTTTCGATACATGTATTTAATGAGTAAATATTTTAACTTAACATTTACTTACAACTCTTCTGAATAAAAATTATTTAAATATTTATTTATTAATTGTGCCATATGTATCCCTGGAAAACCTCAAAAGATTTTAAATATTTTTCCAGCAGAAAATAAAAAAAAATTCACCACTCATAAATAATTTTCAGCAATTTTGTAAAATTTAAATTTATTACAAGCACATTTATCCAACTCACATTCATAAATTTTTACAATTCACGGACGATTTAACGCAATTTATTTGATTGCCAAAAAAACTAGCAGAAAAATTGCAGATTTGCCGTAGCAACCTTTGAGATAAATCAGAAATCTGTTTTTTGAATATTATGAATATTTTGTAGCGCGATAACCTTAAAAATGAGAATAAAGGGTTCATTGCTTAAATCTGTGTGATTTTTCACTTTCCAGGTAGCAAAACAATTTTTAAATCTCAAGAACTGTTCGTCTATTGTCTGTTATTTGTTTGCGGAACAGCGGAAGGGTTCAATTCATGTTAAATACCAAAAAGCGAGTTAAAAACGAAATCCTGATAAAATATTGCATACCATCCTTTTGTTCGAACCTAAATTTTAATATTCAATAATTTTGAATATTATCGAATAATATTCAATAATAATAAAAGCCAAACATACAACAATTGTTGATTTATTGCAATTAGGTGTGTAATAGTTGTTTGCAATGCACTCAACCCTTTTTTGTTTTATTTGCGGGTAAAATCAATGTTTGTAGATTTGGAGTGTTTTTTCATGCTTTCAAGTATTTTACAACCATTTCCTATATTTATTCGAAAAATATTCACAAAAACTCTAAGCTAACTAGATGATTAACTAAAAACCCCCTAAATATTATCAAAAGTCTGCTCACCTGATCAATCAAGAAATCACTCTAATAAATAAGACAAAACCACCCACACTTGCTATCTCAACACAAAACAAAACTTCCATTATATTTTTAATGAATGAAACAGATTCGCTTAAAACACTCTTGAGCTAATTTCATGAATGAAATTATTTCCCCTTTTACACAAGATTTTCACAATTTTTACAATTTTTACAAATTTCCACAGTCGTTCCTTTTTGCCGGCGTTCTCGGCAAAAACAGTAAAAATTACATAAGAAAAATAAGAAAATGCTCATACATATTAATATTCCTGTAGTATTTTCTTGGCGCTTAAATTTTCATCTTCGTTAACGAAAGGAAGACTCGCTAAATGTATAATGAAGTATATATATGAATGTATATATCGGAATTGTCTCGCAGTCTCAATTTCGGTACATGGAACAAACAAAAAAGTAAATGAGTCTACGGCAATATAATTGTATCAATTATAAAGTTGAGAGGAACGTTGCGGAGGAGTTTTCCCAACTCATGAAATTGAGGGAAATTGTGAAATTGCGTAAAATCGTAAAGTTGGCTGCTGCTACGAAAATTGTGGGGTGTTTGCCTTCAGTTCGGCGGAGATTGTTGTTTGGAGGGTTTCCTCATTTATTTATTTTCATTCATTTTCATTTACTGAAAATGAACGCTGTGCTATATTTAATGATGGTTTTTATGTTTTTGCGGGAAAAACGAGACACGACCTTGAAGTTTAATTACATAATATTTTGATGGTGGGAGTTTGTAAGTAGGCCATGGTTTAATGAGTGAATGAAGTAAATGAGTCAATGAATGTGTATATAAAGAATTAGGAATTGGAAATAAATGAGGGTAAGGAAGATTTAAGGGATTTTTTTTGTTGGGAAAATCGAAACTTAATGCTTTGCAATTTCTTATGATTTTTTGTTTTTATGTGTTTTATTATTGTTCTATGTTTTAGATTGTTTTAAGTTCCAATATTTACATTTTTCTGGTTTGAAAGAAAATGGAGTACAAGGCTTATGAGGGAAATCGTGACGCAGCAATGATACGTGATTGTTTGCGTAAAAATCGAGTAATGTTCGAGTAAAATTAGTTTTCATGATAATCCAGAATAAAATCGCTTTTGTTCAGTTTATTTGTGTTTGACAGCTTTCCATAAAAAAGTTTATGTATTTTGAATAGTTGAATTGTTGTAAAGGCAGAGTTGTATTGATTGGAGTAGGCTTTGAGTATATTTAAAATTAGTTATAACAGTTATAACAATTTTGATAGATTCTTGATATGATTTTATACAAATAATACTCCTTTTTCATCCCTGACAACCATCCTTAAAAGATAAACATCATGCGCTCTTACTTAAGTACTACACCGTAGTATATATAAAGTAGTAATGACAATGTTTTGGTGAATAATAAGCATAAAATTAAACAAAAGGCCCAATAAAAGTTGATGGATCAATTTGGGGAATTTGGTAAATTTGCCTGAAAAAGTGATTGGAAATAAATTGCTGGATAATTTTTGATGGTTTTATTTTAAAATAGTAAAATCAAATAATACGGCAAATTCAAATAAATTGGAGTGAATTCGAGAAAATTCAAAGCAAATAGGATTTCGGTTTTCTTTATTTCCGACTGTTCGCTTTTAAGCCACATACGTGTTTCATGTTTTGCTGAACATTTTTTATTTTTATATTTTACTCGATTTTACCCATTTTATATTGCCAAGTGGTGCCTTGTTTCATAACATTTTATGCTGCTTTTGCATGTCGGGCTGAGCATTTTTTATCAAAAGAAGGCAAAATCAATCAAATAATGTATGTGAGGGATGTTTATATATTGAGAATATTTTTCTTCTTTATGTTGTTGTTTCCATGTATTTATGTATTGCATATTAGATTTTCAATATATATTACTTTCAGAGCACATCTCTATGTTTGTTTTCTTATATACAGGGTTGCCAATTTTTCATGTTTTCAAAATCTAATTTCTCTTTGATTTATTGAAAAAAAAAATATATTCTATAGAAAATCTTAAGTCAAATTGTAATTTCATCGTTGGCAACTCTAACATATTCTAAATAATACATATTTACATATATTCATTGGTTAGAAAGGAGTTGGCTGTAGATTCTTTAGCTGGTGGGTTTTGCGAAATTTTCGAAAACAAATTTTTATTTTATAAAAAATTATAATACTTATTTATGTATGAATTCTTTTATATAATTCAAATTTCAAACTCACAAACTCTGCACAGTTTTTATGTTGCCGGAGCATAAAAACAGAAAATATGAATATTTTCCGAAATAATATGGAATTTATGATTCAAAGCTCATATTCTCAATTCTGCTGAATTCTCTTGCATGTACAAATATAATAATAATATTTTCGTTTCAAGTATGGAAGGGCTGTTCCTAAATTCATCTCGGTTTTTGCTGAAAAATTTTTTAACTTGACAATTTTGTATTCAGCTAAAATTTTTTCAATTCATAACATAATTTTTGAACAGCTCCTTGCCGAGTATTAAAGTATTCAAGTATTCAATATACATTTTTTCATTTTTAGTAGATTTGTGTTTTGATATGGAAATTTTTATTTTATTCGTTTATTTTGTGTATCATGTGAGAATAATTCACTGCATGAAAAGATATTTCCATTTTTCCTTTATCCTTGGATTACTTGGAATGCTTTACTTTTATTTAAATCAAAATAATTGACATAGAGGTAGCTTAGGGCTTTGAAGATCTCAACAGCACAAATTTTGACATACCAAATTTCAAGCTCACATCATAAAAGGCCTTTTGTAAGATATCCGAGGTCTTCTAAGATTGCGAAGTTCACTACAATATCAATGTTGAAACTTTTTTTTTGGTAAAACCCTTCAAATTCCGCCTGTAAAAATAGTTTACCACAGCAAATCTAAAACCCCAAAAAGCTACAATATGATAAAAATAATGTTTATTCACATATGAATGCCATCTAAAACCACCCAAGCGTCCTCATTCAAATATTTGAAAATTTTCCATGTATCCTTTTCTAACTCATTTTTGCTTATATGCAGAAAAATGTTCCAAAAAATAAAATAAAAAATACCAACACAAATAAAATATTTTTATCTATAGATTTCCACTCCTTTTATGCAAAGTTTCTTCAAAAAAATTACAACAGAAGCTACTCATGTATTTCATGTATTTGCATATATACGTTTCCACTCTTTTTTTTGTTGGAAAATTTGGTACGTTGGATTATGTGGCCAAATTTATGAGGGGTGGGATTCTTGATTTTTGCGACAAAAATGAGATTCCGGGGGGGCGAAGAGTCGATCACAAATCGAAATGTTCGTGACGCTTCAAATGCTCCAAATGCTTGAATTGCTTGAAAATATTGAGGAAAGTGAACACTTCATTAAGCCTTGAAGCTTTTTAGATTTTCTTAGAAGATTAAGTTTTCTTATCAAAAGTTGATCTTTTTACCGTCGAAAATTTGTGTTTATATAATTTTTTGGGTTATATGTAAAGCCGAGGGGCTTTTTTCAAGACAAACTCAATGGTGATTCTATGTCGTAGCAAAATTTTGATAGAAATTTGAACAACGTTGTGTAAATCCCTTCAAACCCTCTGCAAACTCACAAAATATCAACAACATTCGTCAAGTTTCTGATTAATCATTGTTCAGTCTCTTATTTCCGTTCCTTAAAGTGGTTTTGCCATCACTGATACATTAAAATGTAAAATATATCTGAAAATCTATCAAAATTTTGACATATTTGTCCAAAAAATGTAGCGAAAATAGCGCAGAAAACATCAATAACAAGAATATACTCCTCGTTCTTCATCTCGAATTCAAATTTACATACATCATTCATGATTTTATGGCGATGTGTTTTTTGTTGGGCTGTGCGTTACTCTTGCTTATCGAAGCCCACAAATTCCGGGCGAAAACACAAAAGTATTGCGATGGTAAATTGATACAAAATGAATTTGCATAGCGATTAGATTTTTAATCGAGACACTACTGTAGTGCATATTAATGTATACGATCCAAATTTAACCACTTTGGTGATAAATTTTCCATATTCTAATGATGCAGTTTTGTTTGTTAACTATTAAACTTCAATTCTCTACTACCGAATTTTAATGCCTCAATTAGGGATACGTTGGAAAAAATTAATTAACAAAAAATGGCATGATTTTCAAGGTTTTATATATGCATAGAGAGGTATAAAATGTTCCGCGAGTTTTGGTGAGCGCCCCTATGAGAATCCTGTCGAACAGTGCTGGCTGTCACCGAAAATCCGAGCGACATTTTTTGGATTTTCGCACTTATGTAGCACATTTTTGTTTACCTTTTTCTAAAATTTTGTTTCTTTAATTGAAGACTTAAATAACAATTTACGAGCACAATTAAGGATGCTCATAGTATGGAAAATATGTTCAAAATAATTTAAACTTGAAAAATTTCCCGAAACTGTTCAATCAAGAGAATATATTATTTTGATACTACTTCATTTTTCTACAATATATAAGAGATATATATATTATTTTAATATTTTCTAGATAAGGATTATCAATAACAAGTTGATTAGTAAATGAATTAAGTCAATTTATATCCTGGTTTGAGAAAAATTTAATTTTTTGAAAAATTGTAAACAAAAATGTGCGAAATAGGTGCGATAATCCGTGAAAAATCGCTTGGATTGTACCACCTTTCCTGTCAGATATTCGCACCCTGCAATCGCACCTTTTGAGCGGATTTCAGCATAGGATTGTCGCACAATATTCTCATAGGGGCCAAAATGTCAAATGTCAAAAGTGACAAGATGTCAACAACATAAACCAAAATAATATTATTTTGACTCGAAATCCAAATAAGAGCCTCTAACTAATTTAATAATGCTCATGTACCTTAATTCATCAATTAACAAAGTTGTCTAATATTACCTCATCGCTGTCGTTTGCCAAAATGTTGTTTAAATGTGATTAATATTGAATTTTGACTTGGGAGTTTGTCAACATTGATTAGATTTGGATCCTATCTTGGAAAAAAGACTTATTATTGGATCTGGAGGCTGTTCCGTGTGTCTATTACACTACATGATCTATTATAAATTGAAATACTTCTTCGTTGTTCTCAAAATTTTGATCATTAGCATAAAATACTATATTTACATTGCTGGGACTCAGATTTTACGAAACATTGAACCAACTCTTGCTGATCCTGGATATTTCCTTAATTTCAAATGATCCTATCATATACTACAGATGTGTTAAATGATCTGGGAACTCGTTTCTTCTTTTTAATTGATTTTTCAAATGTTTTTCAGTCAATTTACAATGATCCAGTGCAAGGTTTTTGGTTACAGGTCAAATTTAGGTTCCTTAGGATGGATTTCAAGGGAGCTGAGCTGATGAATTTATAAAATATGTTGTATTTATGAGATTTAGGATCCTTTGCATGGTTTTGCTAGCTGACAATGTCACCTTGGGTGATTTTGGTTACCAATATGCTTTTCATCATCATTCCTCTAGCTGCATTTTTAATCTTTTTATGCTTCCCAACCCAATTTATGAAATATGATTACATTATTTATGCTTCCAAATGGTTTTATGCTTTCATGTAGGTTTATATATACTATTTAAAGTGACCAATTCTATTGATTGCATGGATGCATCTCCAAAATTTCTCCATTTTTACCCAAAAATATCATTATTTCCTACATTTGCTAGCTCTTGATCCACAATGTGTTTGAATTTAGCCCGTAAAATTGTTACCTTGATGACTAACAAGTACGTTAAAATCAATAAATGTTAAATTGAACCATCAACTGCAGTTGGTGATGGATGCATCTCTAAAGTTTTATTGTTTTTTTTTAAATGCTATCAAATAATTACTTCCTGAAATGCGATGGATCTGAAAATTTACAAAAACTCGTACAAGGAACCAATCTTTCAAAATAAAATGTATGGTGACCAAGAATCTTGGAACTTCTTCCTGATTTCTGATCTTTTGAGAAATCTCAAAACTTCGTTAGTTCTTGATATTTTATAAAATATTTTTTAATGGCACTAAGACTTCAAATGACCAAATTATACGGAAAAATTTTTATGTGGTGAAACCAACTCTAGGATGGCTTCATCTTGGTACCCGAAGTGATATTTTTTGGAAGAACCGCGAATTTTTGAACTTAGACATTTTTAAAAATTCCAATTTTTTCTGAGAATTCATAGAATCTATCAGTCTTCATGAAATAAATATGTGCTGATCAAAGATCTTGGTTCAACTTCCTGCTTTTTGATCTTTTCAAAACCTTTATGTTTCTGTTACTTCGGCTTTATGTAAAAATTCAAAAATCCTGGAATCCTCTTAAAATAAGCCCAATTGAATATTAAAAGTGTCATCTCATTCCCGGAAGGTCAGGGATGATTTTTTTTTTTTCCAGCTTTTGTATCCACTAAAAATTTATCTCGGCAAATACTTTTAGTATTCAGAAAATTCTGGAATTTTGCAAGCAAGCCTAAAAGTGACCAAATGTTATGGAAAAAATGTCACCGGAACCGGATATCAGCTCATTTCCGGTTTAGTAATGGGTGAATAAAAACTTCTGTATAAAATCAACCCGTTTTTTGATCTTCTCAAAAATTCATATAAATAATGATTATTAAATTCACTTTTTGAAAAAAAATTCAAAATTCAAAAATTCAAGATGGCCGACAAAATAACGGTCAAAATATTTTTTAACCTTAAAATTTTTAATTTTTTAAATTTTTTTATTAAAATTTTTAAATATTTTTAAATAGCCTCAGGTGTCAGCTTTCCAGGAAAAAAAAGTTTTTTGAAAAATATTAAGTAAAACGGGAGATATCAACTGGGAAGCGAGGTAACACTAAAATTGATGCCCAAGATGAAGGAATCGATCGATTTTGCTGAAAACTTGTGAAAAGCTTTATGTAATACTCATATTTAAGGAAAATAAAAAAAATTTGACCGGAAAAAATTTCTTCATCCTGGGTGTCAATTTTAGTCTTACTTAGCTTCCCAGTTGATATCTCCCGTTTTACTTAATATTTTTCAAAAAACTTTTTTTTCCTGGAAAGCTGACACCTGAGGCTATTTAAAAATATTTAAAAATTTTAATAAAAAAATTTTAAAAATTAAAAATTTTTAGGTTAAAAAATATTTTTACCGTTATTTTGTCGGCCATCTTGAATTTTTGAATTTTTAATTTTTTTTCAAAAAGTGAATTTAATAAACATTATTTATATGGATTTTTGAGAAGATCAAAACACGGGTTGATTTTATACAGAAGTTTTTATTCACCCATTATCAAACCGGAAATGAGCTGATATCCGGTTCCGGTGACGTCATTTCCTTAACATTGGGACACCTTAAGGCTTGCTTGCAAAATTTCAGAATTTTCTGAATACTAGAAGTATTTTCCGTGAAAAAATTTTAGTGGATCCAAAAGCTGGAAAAAAATTTCATCCCTGACCTTCCGGGAATGAGATGACACTTTTAATATTTAATTGGGCTTATTTTGATAGAATTCCAAGATTTTTTAATTTTTTAATAAAGCGGAAGTGACAGAAACATGGGGTTTTTGAAAAGATCAAAAAGCAGGAAGTTGAACCAAGATCTTTGATCAGCACATATTTATTTCATGAAGACTGATAGATTCTATGAATTCTCAGAAAAAATTGGAATTTTTAAAAATGTCTAAGTTCAAAAATTCGCGGTTCTTCCAAAAAATATCACTTCGGGTACCAAGATGAAGCCATCCTAGAGTTGGTTTCACCACATAAAAATTTTTCCGTATAATTTGGTCATTTGAAGTCTTAGTGCCATTAAAAAATATTTTATAAAATATCAAGAACTAACGAAGTTTTGAGATTTCTCAAAAGATCAGAAATCAGGAAGAAGTTCCAAGATTCTTGGTCACCATACATTTTATTTTGAAAGATTGGTTCCTTGTACGAGTTTTTGTAAATTTTCAGATCCATCGCATTTCAGGAAGTAATTATTTGATAGCATTTAAAAAAAAGCAATAAATCTTTAGAGATGCATCCATCACCAACTGCAGTTGATGGTTCAATTTCACATTTAATGATTTTAACGTACTTGTTAGTCATCAAGGTAACAATTTTACGGGCTAAATTCAGACAGATTATGGATCAAGAGCTAGCAAATGTAGGAAATAAGGATATTTTTGGGTAAAAATGGAGAAATTTTGGAGATGCATCCATGCAATCAATAGAATTGATCACTTTAAATGGTATATATAAAACTACATGAAAGCATAAAACCATTTGGAAGCATAAATAATGTAATCATATTTCATAAATTGGGTTGGGAAGCATAAAAAGATTAAAAATGCAGCTAGAGGAATGATGATGGAAAGCATATTGGTAACCAAAATGACCCAAGGTGACATTTTCAGCTAAAAAACTTATGCAATGTATCCAAGATCTCATAAATACAACATAACTTATAAATTCATCAGCTCAGCTCCCTTGAAATCCATCTTAAGGAACCTAAATTTGACCTCTAACCAAAAACCATGCACTGGATCATTGAATATTGACTTTAAAATCATTAGAAAACTAGATGAAAAAGAAGAAACGAGATCCCAGATCATTTAACACATCTGTAGTATATGATAGGATCATTATAAATTAAGGCAATATCCAGGATCAGCAAGAGTTGGTTCATGTGTTGTAAATTCTGAGATCCAGCAATGTAAATATAGTCTTAAGATCAAATTGGGAGAATAAATGTACACGAAGAAGTATTTCAATGCACAATAGGATAATTGGTTCAATCAGTACCCAACATATAGCTTAAGAGTCCACTAATCTTCATCCCAGTCATCACTAATTATAAACAGAGTTGACGAAATTCCAATACAAAAATTGAAATATTAAACACATTTTGACCAATAATGATAAGACAATCACATTTAAAAAGTTCCAGTGACAATTAACAATTTCACTAATTGATTAATTAATGGAATATGAGCATCAGAAAAGCAAATAAAGACATTTATTTTTTTGATTCTGAATTAATAAACATAAACATAAACAAAAATATGGTTTTTGTTGTTGTGAGCACAAATAAAGCACAATGAGTTGGAAAAACTCTTTAATCGCCCCGTCTCCATTTATATTCACTCAACAAAAAATTTCAAAAAATCTACCGAATAGCTATAATTAAATTATGATCCAACTAATCATCGTGGTCCAAAATCACCGCACAGAACATATTCCCCATAAAATTCTCCTTAAAATAGCATATCTTTTTGTCAAAATTGATATTTCAGATCGAAAGAAATTGCTTTTCAAAATTGAAAATTGAAAAATTCTCAAATTCGTCTCGATTTCAGGCCGAATCGCTAATTCGCTGCTCACAAAAATTCAAGAAGGCCATGGAAATAAAATACCATGAAGAAATTTATCACAAAAGCAGTTTACCTAGCAAACCCTTCTACTGAAAAGCTGTACAATCTAGAAAATTATACAGGCGGAAAAAAAAAGGATTCGCTGAGAAGCAAAATCATATTCGTATCACATACCAAGTATCTGCAAGAAAGAAAAACTCACGTGTCTCTAAAATTCAACAAAAAAACGAACTCACACTCGCTACTAAAAATGTTTGAACTCGATCGAAATGTGAATATTTTGGGAAAGAAACATGCCGTGAGTTTGGCTGTTGCTGGATTGCTGTATTGTTGGATTGAGGGGTTGCAAGTGTAACCTTAGCAACGCGCCCGTCTCTTTGGCTCACCCTTCATGACACACACCACATCCAGCTAAGCTCGAGAACCCACTCCACCCCCATTTTTATTATCATTTTGCGAGCCGAATATTCCGCCATAAGAACAGTTTTTTATATCACATTTTTTTTTTTTCGCGATATGTTCACGTATGACAATTTATTCTATTTTTTTTTGAAGACTGGATGGGAAGGAAATTCCAGTTACAATTAAATTGGAATACAATTCTTTGAATATTAATTTCAAAACCTTCATATTAAGGTATTAAGGATATTTCCGTGAATCCTTTATTTACATACATTACGTTTTTTTTGTACTCTTTGATGACACATAAATAGCAAAAAAAGAGCCTTGATAATAAAGCTAATTCCATACAAATGAATTTATCAGGGAAAACAGTTGAAAAACTAAAAAGATGCGTAACTACTTTGAATTGTAGGCGTGGCTAAAATTCTTTAAAATATTTTTTTGGTGGTACTAATTGAAATTTTTCTATGATTTACAGGCTAATTCATTAACATTTGCTAAAAACAACTCAAAACGATGTACATTAAATAAAAAATGTGAGGAATCTTTATTTAAAAGGTAAGCTTTTGCTAAAATTATAAATTTGTTTGCTATTGTTCTCCATTTTCACAAAAACATCCCTACAAACCCCTGCTTTCACAAAATATGCAAATATTATATCTAAAGTGAATTTACTCCGACATTCTTTATTCTGCACAAATATCTATCGCAGGTAAATTCAGCGCACTTCAAATACTAATAAGGCATGCTAGAAAAAAACCTCTCAATTGACTGTTTTTTGTGTTGCTGCCAATATGCAAATTCTTAAACCAATTTTAATTTCCAACTCGTTCACATTTTGCACATTTACTTTACAAACTTTTTGCAAAAAGCGTTCATATGGCTTATTTATTTCCAGCTATTTTCTTTATTATTGGCAAAATTTGTAAATCCAACAATAACGATCCCTTGTACACTTAATGGATTTGCTCAGATTTGCGAGCTATTGAGCTTGATTTTGGAGTTTTACAAGCAAAATTGATTTTTTGAGTTTTCAGAGCAACATTTCATTTTAATTTAAGGACTTGTTTGTGCAGAATTGCATAACTAGTTGTACTTAACATTTGAAATGTGCTTGGTTTTGCATAAATTGCGATATACTCGATATGCTAATTTACTAAATAAAGCAGAGATCTCAGCTGGAACGGATTTTTATGTAGTTGAGACTTTTTTTTTATTTGATACAAATTTTCAACATAATTCTGAAAAACTCATCTACAGGATAACTAATGTAGTATCTAGCTTTACAAAACAATTCGTTTTGCGTCCCTGCTTTATTTAATTACTATGCAAATACTTCATTTGATGTCTGTTTAGCGCTGATATTCCAAAAAGGGTTTCAATCTGATTTATTTATTGTACCAGCTGACGCAAACGTGATTCTTGTCAGATTCTCGTGGATTTTTAGGCTCAGGAAATTACCGAAAAAAACACACACAAAAGTTATGCAAATTAGTTATAAAAGGTACAAAGCAATATGCAAATTTTCATTAACAAAACAACAATTTCAGAATTGTGAGGAAGGTCATGATTCAAATTATTTTGAAATTCTTGCTAAATTCAACAGCTGGAGCGATGTTGAATGAAATTTAAGGCAGAGTGTGGACTATGAGGTTCAGGGGGAATCTGGCGAGGATGTTGAGATTCAATCGTTCAAACCAAAGAAGGCTTTGGAAGAATTTGGATCATTACTTTTAATGAACATCCTCTAGATTTTTACTTAATATTGCAACAAATCCTACTCTGACGTCCCATTTCAAGCCTAAATAATATTTTCAAATACATTGAAAAGCCTGCTATGAATTCCACGCATTTATGGTTTATGACAGTAAAACTTTTTTGTTGCGATAAAAAGCTTAAAGCCAGTGACTATATACTTAAGTACTTCATGAGGGATATCTCCAAAAATCAGCCATTAAAAGTTTGTCGGATGTATTTTGCACAAAATTTATGTAATTTTTGTACTTTGCAATACTTATATGTTTATAATGTTTGACAAAAAACTCATGTAAATTTTGAGAAAAAGAAAAAGAATTCACAACAAACTCGCGGAAAATGGCCAAAACAAGCATAAATTTGAATATGCGTTTAATGACTTATATGATTAACCCAAGGCATGAAAGCTGGCAAAACATATTCAACCGCTGATATCTCCTAATGATTTAATCCATTAAGTTATTATCCATATCAAATCACATTATATTTTTCTTGTGCTATAATACTTGACAAAATATTAAAAATGTGTTATAAAAAACATGGCAAGCCATGGCTTCAGCACATTCATTTTCTAAGAGCCTCCCAGTATATTTTTCCTAGATATCTTAGCTGCCACCCTGGCACACAAAAAAAAAACTGATCATCTTTTAAAAGACTTTTTTTTATGAATATTTTGCTCTTCTTTTCGGGGATAATTTTATTATTCTCCATCTACATATACATGGTTGGTATATTTGGTGTCACTCCCTTCTTTTGGATGCTCTCATGTACACACTTTTTACTGAATAACGAATATATTTATGCGAATTTACGCCAGCAAAATCAAGCTTATGTACCAGCAATATGAGTAAGGTTGTAAATTCGGTACCAGCTAAAAGAAATTGAAAAATAAAATTGCAAAAAAAGGATTACAATGCAAAATGAAGCACTGGCAAAGATTCTATAAAGAATAAAAGGTAAGACTGCTTTTGGAAGTGTTCTCAGCAATTTTTTAACAGTTTGACCAAAAAAATTCCAAGAACAACTCAAAATTTTCAGTTTTAATCATTTTTCACGGATGTGACAACTAAAATCAAAAAATAATTACCAGTTCTTCTAACTCAAAAAGGACAAACAGACAGTAAACCCCCAAACAGTTTCTTGAAAACCGTTAAAAATATTATTTTTGATTAGTTTGTAAATAAGCGCTGGGAATATAAGCCGTGTAATATAATATTTGATTTGCTTTTTTATAGAGCCAGCTCGTTTGATAATATTTATGTGATCTTGTGCGATATTGTCACCGTGCAAAGATTCCAGCTAGCTTCAGTGCTCCGGATCTAGTTCCAAATTTACTACAATGGGGAAAATCAATGTGCAAAAAAATGTCAGCAGACTGAACTGAAAATATAAAACTGTAAAAAGGCATGGCTTGCTTAAATGGTAAAAAGTGATTTTACTCTCAACTCCGCTAGATTAGAGGGAAAATCGTCACACCTAACAGCAGGAAATTAAACGAAATAATCTACTCCCTTGCAATATTCTGGCAATATTCCGTAATTTCATGTTTGAGAGTTTTTCGAGTTTATGTATATTTTATGTTTTTATGTCTTTATGTATTTATTCCGTATTTATTCAAATCAGAAAATATTAAAAATCTACATAAAATAAAATTTGGCTCTTGAAATTTTTGAGCACAACAATTGAATAAGAATATTGCCAGAATATTGGATTATTCTTTTTTAGAAATGTCGTAGAAATGGAAATGTATGATTTTGTGTGATTTCAAATGATTATGAATGATTTGGTGGGTTGCAGTCATGTAGTGGGTTGGATATTTGTTTAAATTTAAATGTTTTTGCCACATAACCCTAAAAATCTAACATAAATGGAAATAAATGGAAAGTCTGCAGAGGACATGACTTCTTTATTAAATTGAGAAATTTGAAAGATATTTTATTGTTTGATGAACACGATACAAATCACAGTTTTTTTCTTTTTTTAAAAGCAAACTGGAGGCTCATTTAATATTTAATTAAAAAGTATGAAAATATAAGTAGGCTTTGTCAAAATCATCTCACCACAAAAATTCTTTCTATAAATAATTGTGTGCAAAATTCCACAAAAATTACGTCATTTTTCAATTTATTATGTACAATATGAAAAATAAATGATATATAAAGCAAAATTGTACGGCCTGTAATTAAATAAGTTGCGTTAGGTCGTGGTATATGCAAAATCTCTGCAAAACAGAAGAAAAAAACACGAGACACATTTCTCCATTATTTCAAAACAGGCCAAATTACCGAAAAAGTAAGCAAAATATAAAATTCTCATTACTCACAGCGCAAATAAACAACACATTTTTGGAAAAATTAGACGTTGCAAAAATAAAACTGAAAATCAGATGCTTTGCTGTACATAAGCAATGAGAAAGACTTCCCCTGTTTTCTGCCTTTTAATAATAATGTTTTATAATGTGAAAAGCGTTTTTTTATTTTTAATGCAGGAAAGTTTTAGCAATGATTTTATGGTGCTTTTGATGAAAAGATTTCAAGTTCCAAGTTTTTTCTTTGCGATTTTGTTTTTTTTTTGACAAGAATGAGAGTTATTTGTTAGATTGTTGAATATTGTTGAATCACTTTCTATGCTATCGTTATTATAATTTTTATTACTGTGAGCATCATGTTTTGATGTATTCTTGAGTATTGTTGAGTTTCTTTTCAATATGAAAGAAGTAAAATATTTTTTGGTATGCTGGAAAATTAAAGAAAATTCACAGGAAAACTTTGAGAACCTTTAATTGAAGTTCCAATAAGTTCCACAGTGTTCTAAAAAAATATTATTGATATTTTATTGAAAAAAAAAACAATTTATCTTTGAAAACAAGAGTAAGAGTCTAAAATTCCCAACCCCCAACAGTTATTGTTTTTCGCAACCCAAAAAAAAACCCAATAAAAATCTTATTTGAAATTTATTTGAAAATCATTAGTAGAAAACTGAGAAAAAATGGTTGGCTGCACACTTTTCCATGAGTATAACAATTGAAGTGTACACAAAAAGACCACCCCTCATTTATTGACAGCATATATCTGATTTTACCAATAACCTCGCATTTTACTGGCATTTTTCAATTGATTAATCAGAAAGCCCATTCATCAATGATTGGCGTATATGAGCAGTAAATAGAGTAAACTCCTTCTGCTGTTTGGATGGCCACAAAAATGGTTAAAGAGGGAATAATTGTTGGCGCATACTTTTGTTCGTAAAACTAACAGAAAAGTACAAAAACGTTAGCCAACAATGAAAAATTACTTTTGATGATTTTTAGGATTTTTGATGGTTTTCCGTTCAAAAATTCAACATTCAAACATTGGCCATTTTTAATCAAAATAGAATTATTCTATATCAAATATTTCATCAGTGTCTTTCAGCATTTCCTGGATTTTCTCTCAAATTTGGAATCCTTAAATTCTTGAATATTATGTGGCAAAGTCATGTTCAACCCAAAAAATGTAATCTGAAAATTAAACTTAATAAAAATGTACATTATAACGTAATATTGGGATTATTCTGTTTAGCTGGTTCTTTATACTTTTCGGGTAATATGCAAAATTAGATTTTCAATTTATAACACACCACTTCTTATCTTTTTGACTTTTTTTCATGTACTTAAATAATATGTAGGAGAAGGATATGATATGGAAAGAGATGAGTCCCTGTGATTAAAAAGGCCAAAATTTTTAATATAGTTACGAAAGTAAACTTTGAAGATAATTCAACGTCATTGAAAAGAAAAATTCATAATAATTCAATACAAAAATGCTGGTTATACTAATGTGAAGCTGACGTTTTTGAATTAATTTTAAGCTATAATTTGGTATAGTATTTTTTGGAATTAGATACACCAGAAAAATAGAATTTCTCGTTCAAGAAATTGCTCATAATTCAAACGCTATAATGTATTTCTTAGCACACAAGTGTTGAAATTTTGATTAATGACTTAGTTTTGGGTGCAAATAGGTACTTATGCTCAAAACATAATTTAACGCTATTTAGCACATACATGGCTGAAAAATATTTTTTCAGAATTATACACGATTATTTGCCATATTATTTGGTTATTCCATTGAAACCGAATTCTTAGCATATTTTATTTAATTTTCCAAAAAATGTCGAGGGAAATTTTAGTTTGTTTTTTTTTCATGAATCGTATGCAGACAAGCAGAATCATAAAAAAAGCTCGAATATATTCAACAAATTAAAAACAAATCTATCGAGCATTAGTTCATGCTGAAGATCTCTGTTTTGCTGCTGTATAGATTTATTTAATTTAATATCATGTAAGACATTTCACAAAACAAATAGGATTTGAGCAAAAAAACAAATTTTCTCCGCTTTCATGGATTGATTTTTTTTGTTGCTTTTTTCGAAGCGAATTCAAATAAACAATTTTGTAAAAGCTTTTAATCCAATTTAATGTGATATTGTTTATTGAAAATGGAATACATATTTATGTTCATTCAATCCTCTCTCTGCTGCTGCTGCTGCTTGTCGTCTAAGTATTTTTGCAATATAAGCAGGAATACACTGCTTTAACAAATTTATTGATTTTGTTCTTTCTGTTTTTGTCGATTTCAATTTCAATAATTCCAATTTGTGTAAGAAACTTAAAATTGATTTACGTTTTTTGCCATCCATTTAACTGTTTTTTAGTTCCTGGTGGATGCATAAAAGACGGAATGTATTGCTTTATTATTGGGTATATAAATATTGATGATTTTCTGGTTTACAGAAGCATTTAACCAATTAATTGAACGTTTCGAGTGTATCGAGAGTTGACGAATAGAATGCCTGATATTTGTTGGAGAAGGAGTAAAATGAATGAATGTCTCAAGGGGTTGCTTTAGTTTTTCCATTCAAGGACAATTTTTACCAGTAATAGAAATAAAAATCAGTAAATTTTTAGAACTCATTTAAAAAAACGACGTATAGTTACAAAATAATCATTTATAATTAAATACCCCACAAATTCAATGCTTAATTAAACTTCAAATGCAAACGCAGTTCAAAAGCAATAGAAAAATTAACAGTTTCACCTATCAGGCCACTTGAATCATCAAATAAGAATTCAAATCAACCGAGCCCTTTTGCATTGGCGGTGGCAATTATTGATTCCTACCCAAAGATATTGAAACAAAACAAAAAAACTGAAGAACTGAACAACCAAACATTATGAAACATTACTGCATTACTGCAAGTAATTGCACAACATTTAAAAACATTTTTGCAAAGTATTTTGTGAAACACACAGCAACATATGGAATATTTGCTCGACCATTTTAGCAAATTTTACCATTTAACTTTATAATTTTTGGTCAAAGAAACTTTTATGAAAATATTTCAAAATCATGAAATTGGCTACCGCAAATTGATGGCATGTAGAATACTCCGATATGTGTATTCTTCTGCACTTTTACTGTTACACACAAAGTATTTAATTTGCAGTCACGTTTCCCCATTTAATGATTTCGATCAGTGGCTGACGAAAAAACACAGTCCATTTGATTTGTTAGCTTTATATTGCAGGGAGCAGGCTTCGCTTTTTGCCATTTGGATATATGAAAATATTTCATCGCCAACAGGCTTTTAAATGCGTTTTTGCTGACTTAGTGACTTTATAGGATGATGAAATTGTGCAATTGATACCCGATATAGTCAATTTGGTCATTACGATCATTTTAGTGAATTGTGATATAAATCTTTGTGCTTTGCTTAGAAATACTTAGAAGTAGTAAAAAATGTGTAAAATATGGTGGAAACAAATATTGCAGTAAAAATCTACGGAATTTGTTCGGATATACTGAAAAGATGATATAAAAGTTGTTTTTGCACAATGCGAGCTAGTGTACCAGCAATTTGTCGTGATTTGCACCTTTATTGATGTCAAGCTGTTTGCTTTTGGTTGTCAGGGGTTGAACATATTAAAACTTCTGTGATGAAATTTAATCACAAGTTGAATTTTTATTCAAAGTCATTTAATAGTTGATACATTCAATTTTGAAGTATTTTTTCTTTAAAAAAAAAAATTGACAAAGTTTGAAGCCCTGATGCATTATTTAATATTTTTATGACAATATCTCAAGATTCTCACACCACACTTGATATTGTTGATATGTTGCTGAGGTATTCGTAAAATTTACCGCAAACTAAACGCATCTTATACCATGGAATAATATTAATTAGAAATTTCAACATTTTTAATAGTATAACCACATCTTTAGGGGACTCACCTCACACTATTGACAAAATATATTAATAATATATTTTCCATTGCCAGTGCAACTTGACTAAGATCATTTGAGGAAACATTTTAAAGCAAAAATTGCGGCCCCTTGGCAGGTAAAAATATTTGATTTTCACAAAGATTTTACCGCGTCATGTCTTTGATTGTTGAAAGCATTTTATTGCTCAAGAAACTGCCTATAACAATGCAAACGTTATTTTTGCCTGCACAGCAGTAAAACCAAATATGCAACAAACAGGCAGACTTAAGAAGTCAAAGAACAGTGGATTTCTTTGCTATATAATAACAAAACGATTCACTCACTGGCATTTATTATTGCATTATTGGCTTGCATTGGGCTGGGGAGTCAAGGTGATTGACCTTCCTGCATTCTCCGCTATTGATTCTTTATCTTCTGAAATATTGTGTACGGTGTCTTGTGTCTTTTTCAATAGGCAAACAAGCCCATTTACAGCCATTTGCAGCGCAAAAATTAAACGACGGTGCTATTGAGAGTTTGTGGGCAGGTTAATTTAGGTAATTTAGGTATTTAAATGGCAAAAATGTTCAATGTTGTTTAAATGCTTGCGATTTTGAGTTGGTTGGTAATTTGTCCATTCAACAACTTTATTTTGCCGTTTTGTAAGTAAAGAGAAAAGATCTTATTTTGCTTTTGATCTTGCAATATAGTAAAAAGCTTTTTGTGACCTCAACAAAATTACCTTCCAACAATTCGATAGATTTGATCGCCAAAATTTTTACCCTGTGACAGTAACATTAGGAGCGTAAAGTTATCAAATCATAGTTTCATGTAGTTCCTCAAGCGTTCCTCAACTCAAAAAAAAATTTACAAATTTAAACTAGTGAAGCGTGAGGCAATGAAAATTTAGTTTTTTGAACCGTAAAAAAGTGAAAAAGTTCATTCAACCTTGTTCATTCCTTTAATCAACAAAAAATTATTAAAAACTATTAAATAAACTCAAATATAGTAGAAAAAACAACATAAACTAAATAAAACTTGATATTGTTTTGCTAAGTTCGGGACACATGTTAAAATATTCAAAAAACAATAAAATGCAACCCTTTCGATGAATATTCATAAAAAATTATGATTATCTATTTGAGAACCCTTTCAGCTCTCGTCCGGGTAAAATATTGCATTTCCTAAAAAATTATTATAGTTTTAATAATGAAATATCTCGAATAATTTTTCATGTTTGCATTAACAATAATAATAGCAGATAATAGTTTATTAGCTTTTAATTCTTTTTCAACGTTTTCTAATGTGCAACAGCCAAAGCCCACAAATCATTTAATTCTCGCTTCCTTTTGTTTGCAATCGTTGCGTGTTACTCAGTGATTCTCAATGTTACTATAGTTAAACAACAATAATAATAGGAGCAGTGAAGATTTCTATCACAATTTTAGGGTTGTCTTGTTGAAGCATCTGATTTTTATCTCTACGAGCCTTTGTGCTTTAATTATTTGGAGGTTCGAGAAAATATGATTTAAGGAATGGTTTAGGAAAGGAAAGTTTGTAATAAAGATAAAAATATATTTCTCAAGTCCCATCATTCATCAAGTTATATTTTGATTTATATAATTTTGTTCAAAAAACTGACTTAAGGCAGACTCAAACCGAAGAATATTATGCAAAAAAATTATGCAGAATTTTTTTTGTTTCCCTGCAAAAACAAATTACGTGAATTTTGCCGAATGTTTTGACTAAAACTAACACAAAAATTAAATCTGCACGCAAAAATGACGGAAAAATCAGAGTAAACAAGGAGTAAACACACGAATGCGTTATATTTTTTGCAGAACATTACGCAAATTTGCAGAATATTCTTCTGTTTGAGTAGGCCTTTATTAAGAAATCTTGATGTTTTTTCTTGTTAGTGTTTTTAACTTTTTTGGAAGTTGATCCATCAGACGAACCAAAAGTGAAAGTCAGCACCACCTACGCTCTAAGTTCGATAATGAATGATTTTGTATTTTTATGTGATTTTGTGCAGAGACTGATTTATTTGAAAACATCACTTTGGAATTATTAAATTTACTATGTGTTGGTGAATCAACTTTTTCATAAAATTAAAAAAGAAAAAGGTAATGCATTTCAAAACAATCAACACAAATCTATAAAATACTACAGTACTAGATTTCCAGCAAAGCATCTGAATGATATCCTTTTCAATACTTTAGGTTAGATGGCGCCATTCAAAAAGGATGTTGCCAATGAGAAAGCAGATTTAAGGATATGGGAGCAAATTTATTCAAATTCGTCGGTAATGCAGTTTTCAAGCAATCCATTTATTTTCATTTTGTCGCCCCTTTCCAAAAAAAAAATTTCAATGAAATCAAATTAATTCGTGCACACAAATCCAATAAGGATTTTCACAGCAGGTTATTATTGTTTTTCGATCAGCAGGTCTCATTCTTAATTATCATTTATTTTTATTTTGCCAACTTAGGGCATCGATTTAATGAATAAAATTACTTCAAGTAAAGAACGTTAACCAATTGCGACAAGTAAAGCCTGAAAACGACTTATTGGAGGCGAATTGGAAAAAACTGTAAGAATTTTACCTTCAAATTGTAAAATTATATACATAATATAAATTTTTCATCGATATTTATGTTTGCGCTATCAAGTATTCAAGCAACGCAAACATTTAATTAAAAATCCACGTTCAGTTTACACACTTTTGGAGTAATTAATTGACTTTAATGCAATTTAATTTTTTGCTGTGTTCAAAACATTTAATTCATTTGGAAGTTTGTGTTGATATTGTCGTTACAAGTGTTTAACATTTTATCTTGAACAGCGAATTAATAATTTTTTTTTAAATTGTGAAACCTGAATTTTTTCAACCATGGGAATTATTCTAAATATTTAATTTGTTGTTCAGGGCTGCTCAGTAATTATATTTTTGAAATTGTTTACAGATAATGTTATCAAAGTCGACTGATCAAAATATCAGCAATTCTTAAAATTCAACACTGTCATTAAAACTTATTAGCAATTCGTTTAAAACATGAAACTGCATTTCTAATTAAATTGCATAGTTTGTTGTCTATTTGGTATCTTTGTACAAATTAATTAGTTAAAATTTTATCACAAGTTGCGACTTTCAAATAAAGCGATAAATCAAACTAGCAAGTTCTTATTTGTGTAATATTGATTAAATTGTGTAAATTGTGTACCTCCAATATTTTATTTTTTGTGTGGGCAGAGTCTGCAAATTCAATTTTGGTTTGATAAATCTATGATCATTCTACAAAAATGCCATAACTCATGAAAAGTGAAAAATTAAGCAAAAATACTTGAGAATTACGAGAAAAATCTAATAATCAAGGAACATGAGAGGGCTTGCAATAAAATTTATTTTAGGCAGGGTTTTGGGAGTTTCTTTATTATATTTCTATTTTATATGCAATAACTTACAGTCGAAACAACTGCAACTCAAAACAAGTTGCTCAAGACTTTACCATAAACAGACTTTTTTAGAAACACCTCACGTTGAAAAACTTTTGATTTGCTGTAGATTGTTAACATATTTTAACACTCGTAACAAATTTTGACCTAAATTTCAACTATTTAACTAACATATTGGAACACTGTTGCGATTTATAAGATTATTATAAGATTTCACGGCAAATAATAATTGATGCATTTATAGAAGATAAAATTCTAAAATGAACTATAAAATGAACTATGAACTTTTTTTTTTGAACACTTTTCAGAAGAAATGTTTGAATTTTTTCCGAAAAATACTTGTCATACTCGCCGTTCAATACTATTGGCGGTTGCATCGATGAAAGATGTTTTTCAAAAACTTTTCATTTACAACTGATATTTACTTCAGAACTCCCCCCCCTTTAATCAACAAAAACATTCCCCGCTACAATTGCGCAATACAAAATAAAAAATAATGTATATATGTAGAAACGCACACTTCAGTCTATAAAACACATAAAAAATATACGAGTGTATTTGGTATATGAAGAAAAAATGTGGAAAATATTTTACTTTATGTTTTATTTTGTACAATTTCATTTGATTTCTAACTATCGCGCAGTTCGGCTGTGTTGTTTGCCGTGGGTACTCGTATTCAACTCCTTTTGCCTCCAGTTTGCAAGTCTCCAACGCATTGGAGGTTATGCAACCTCAACAGAAAAAAAAGTTATTTAAATTTTTGTTTTTTTTTCAAGTGTTTTAAATTGCAAAAAGTGGTAAAAAAACTGAAAATAAATGTGAAAACTGCTATCAACTATTTAGAATTCTATAATATTCTGTTTTTCGCAACGACATGTGCTCAAAATAAAATTTGCCGCCCTCACCGAGACAAGTTGGACACTGCCTGGATTTGCACCACAGTTTTTAAATGAATCTAAAGCAACAAAAAAAACTAAAGCAAAAAGTCAACCATTTTGAATGTCATGTGACTTTTTTGTAAGTTTTCAAAAAACTCGGAAAACACTGAAAAACTGAAAAGACACAGAATTGACAAAAAATTACTTGGGTGAGTCAAAGAAAGCATTAAATCTGAGTAACTGACATTAATCGCGCTTTAAACAATAAAATACCGAAAAATTCAACAAAAAAGAAAAATTCGTGGAAAACTAGTTGCAGAACTAAGATAGACTTTTAAATTTCTTGAGTTGGTTACCCGTAAAAATTTTGCTAGATCAAAAATTACTCTAATTTTACAGCAAACACAGCAACTAAAAAAGAAAACTAAAAAAAAACTTTTGTCGCTTTGTGAAACTTCTGAGACTTTCAGAAGCAAATAAAAGAATCAAGTGTTTTTCTCGTGCTTTCCTTACAATGAAAATTCAGTAAAAGAGCCTGAACACTTGCGTTGCAACTTCTTAGCAGGTAAACTTTCACCTGTTTCATCCAAAACATTCAAAAGATCCAAAAGAAAGAAAGAAAATCTTCATCAAACAGAGGAGAAGAAAAAAAAATTGTCTTCAAATAATTCTTCGGAATAAAGCAATGTGGAAGAAAACTATAAGAAACTGAAAGAAAAATAATAAAATATAAAATGTGTCTTACAAGTTAACGTTTTTTTTCCTCATATTTCTTGCGAGCAATAATAAAACAACATAACGAAGAATTATTGACCTTTTCGAGAGATAAAAAAGAGAAATTTAAAAATTAAAATCTATTGTTCGGAGAAAAACTACAAAAAGTTAAAAAAAACAACACAAAAAGCCTACAAATAAAAAAATCATTTGACGTGTTAAATTATAAAACCTGAACAAAATTGAGGAATAATAAAAAAAAACCTGCTCCATTGCTTCATTTCTTCATTTCTTCAAATTTCTTGAATTTCTTTCATTGCTTGCAATAAAAAAAAAGTTATAACCAAAAAATTGTAAGAAATATCAAAAGAATGAATTAAATGAAAGACGTGGTGAAGGAAATTAAATTCTTTTGTGGTTTTCTTGTGTAGAAAATTGCCTTCTTGGTTTCTAATGAAACGAACAATTTTATCCTCATTAACTCCACAAGCTCGAGTCATTTTTTTAAGAAGGGTATTAACGAGTATTATCGAGTATTATCGAGTATTAAAAATTCAGAAATAGTTTAAAGTGCTTTTTTGTTTGTTTAGAATTTTTAGATTTTTTAAATTTTCTTTAAAATTATTGTTAAATAAAAGTGATTAACATTCGATTTGATCAAAAAGAGTTTGAACCTAGGCAGGCCATATCATTCAAAACTAAAAAGTCACTATGTAAAAAAAAATAATAAAAAAATCTGAAATGCCGTCGGTCTCAAAATTCCGCGAAAATATCCAAAAACTCTAAATGCTCAATCCAAAAAAATGGCCAGAAAGATATCACAAATTATTCAGAAAAATATGGTAATTATTGTTGTAATCTAGAAGCAAAAAATTAAGAATTGAAATTCAAAATTGGCATTTTATAATACATAGATAGAGCAACACTTTACTGACTTGACCACTTGTCATTGAAGCAATGGAACAATACATATTCAGATATATCTGTATTCACTCTGAAATATGAAAATTCAAAATTTCAATGTATATAAAAATAATTTGTATGCTAATTTTTTTTTGGATTGGAAAATTTCAAAAATGCTAATTTTTATCAAAACATTGTAAAAACAACAAATTTTTTACATAATTTATATATTTATTTTACATTTTATCACAGAAATAAAATATATAATGGAACTGCAATACTTAACGATGATATATTTTTTAATGAGCGCTTTTCGTACCAATCAACTAATTAATTCGTAGCCGACTGACAACATTGTAAAAAATTTGCCACAAAGTATTTTTGTTGTGTTGTTGTTGTTGTAATCAAAGCATTCTCTTCTTATTACAAATTCTATACCAATTCAAGGACACCTATCAAAAGTATCAACCACTCATAAAAATTTCAAATTATTTAAAACCAGTTTTTTGTGGTCGATACTTTGTTGCTAGGCAAATGCCACTTTGCATCGACTTTGCAATTTTTCAGTTTTGCGCAGTTTTTTGTTGCTTGTACAGTTTTATTCGCGAGTTTTATCAAAAAGTGTTTATATTTTTAATTGCCTAGCCTGCTATGATTCATATGCCACAGAAAATCAGCCAAATCGCGCACAAATGAGCTAAGAGTTGGCACTAAAAGAAAGTTAGGATTTTATTTTTAAATAATTATGAATATTGTATACACTTGATTGTTTTGAACATCTTAAAAGCCACAAAACAAAAAAGAAAAAAAAAATAAATAATTTTACCAGTGAAGCGTCGCCTGGTGACTAAACCGCATTTGTGTTGATTTTTTCGTTCCACTAACAATGCAGTTTTTGTGTGATTTTTTTTTCTGTTTGAGCTTTTGCAAAAAATTGCATATTTCTTGAATATTTCTTAAAATGAGCAAAAACTTGTAAAATATTGTAAAAAATATATAAAAATTTTAAATATCTCGGCAAGAAACACAATCTTGTGCAAAAAAACTGAGAAATACTCAAAGTTACAGGCATTTAATAGCTCCAGCTTGATTTTACAATGGTGTGCGCTCATTTTATCTCGACTTTTAAATGATTAATAATTTTTCATAGAAATTTAACAATCACTTTAAGTCGCTTATATAACCAATTCATTTATAAGAATGCCTTTCAAATTGTGTCGCTGCTTTTTCTAGTTAACTAAGAAAAATTTTTAAACTCTTTCTAGTTGCTTAGTTTTTTGTATATTCAGTGTTTCAATTTTCACAAGTTTTTCATTGCTCACAAACGCCAACAATAGTAGGAAATCATGAAAAATAATTGAAATTACTATAATGAATTAAAATAATCAACAACTTACTTAAATGTATGAGTTAAACTAATCAGCAATGAAACTAATATAAACTCATGTGTTTTATGGACTATGTTGGTAATATAAATGCACAATTAATGAGCTTGTTGATTGAGAACATTTTAAAATCGAATTATTTGATTTAAATTGATAAATTAAAAAACTAATGAAAAAGAATTCTGAATGAATTTATTCTTGAAAATATCGGAATTGATTGTACAACATAAGAATCTCCATCCAAGTAAAACATTAACCAGCAGCCACTGTCGCTGCTGATTTCTATCAGATATATTACTAATTCACAAGCAATACAGCATAATTGTATGTTGTTTAAATTGATCATGTTCTCCAAGTGCATTAAATTAGCTCAAAACCGTGATAGAGAACATATGTTTGTTGAATTATTATTTTTATGCTCTGCCATTAATTACCACAAATGTGAAAATTGCTTGCATCGACTGTGTGTTATAGCGAAAAATGAAGAAATCATTCATAATTGCTGGCCACTTTGCGAGCGGTTGTTGTGGCTGTTTTTGTTTTTGGATGGAAATATGCGATTAATCAATATTTATAAGTTTTTAGATTTTTCGATAAACTTTTGAGTCGAGCTTTTTGTTGTTGTTCCAAATCGTTTTAAAGATAAAGGCAACAACAACAAATTTTGTTAAGGCACACAGTTTTTTATTTATAATGACTGTGGATTCGGTTACAATGAATAAATATGTTTGAAAAAATACCTCAGCAATTGAAGAAACTGGCAAATCGATATTTCTTAAACTAAAACCTACTCATTACATACACACAAAAAAAACTATGATGACGTCATTCGCACGCATTTCATGTGCAAATTTATTCTCAAACAACTTCCATGTTTTATTTCGCCATGTGAAGTATTTGAAGTTGAAAATGAAAAATATTTTTTCTATATATTATGTAACAACAAAGCACACTAAAAACTGTGTAGTGGGTTTGTGAGGCAAACAGAGAAAAAAAAATATATCGAATTAAATTTCACATAACCCTCCTCTCTTTGAATGAATGGCTCGAATGGCTTTGAGTTGTACTGAAAAAGCAGTGAAAACACACACAAACTGTTTTTTATGCTGATCAGAATGCGTAAAAGTTCTTGAAAAAGTGCATAAAAAATTATCCACCCCTTATTTGTTGATATTCTCTTTTTGTCCGTAAGTATTTTCCAACCCCCTTAATTTAATTTTATTTGATTGCACAGAACACAAAATGAAAATCAAGTATTCCGCCAAATCCATGAAGTTTCGATTATACTTGGATGATAATTTGAGTTTATTGGAAATTATTGGAGTTTATTGTAGGAAGCGGCACGTGTTTTCAGACATTCTGGCTGATCTTTGACTGGTTTTTCTTCTTTGCCAGAAGTTTTAAATGAAATAATTAAATCTACCTGAAACCAGATACAGCCATTACATTAATTTAGTTTAATTGAAGAATTAATGGGAGCTGAACAATTACAAAGCGCTTTTAAGACACTTTGTTGATCGTTTTTGGTTAATTTTCGTCTGTTCTTGACAGACTCAAGTGAAACAAACTTTTTCCACTTCCACTGTTCCGTAATATCCACAATATCCACATCACTTGCCCCTCGGCTTAAAGTTTCCTTTGATTCCAAAAGATTCCAAATAAAGAAATGTAAGAAGAAGTTTTTTGTGCTTTCTGGTGCTCTCTGCTCGTTTGAACGAAACCAACAACCAACAAGTACGAACTTATTTCAAACAAACTTTTTATTATTAATTTTTCGACTAGAAAATATGAAAATCTTCAACTGCAAAATATTTTGCCATGGTAAATTTTTAAATTGTAAAAGATTTTATATCATGTGATAGTGGGAAAGTTCTTAAAAAAATTTAGTAGGCTTCGCATTTTTCAAATAAAGTTGTCTTCTTGAACATCTTTGAAAAGAATATGTTTCTCTAAAAGGTATTGGAAATCAAAACTTACTAAAGATCGTGAGTTGGCCCAAGCAGAAATTTTTTTCAAATGATCCACAGCTTATAGTTTTTCATCTACCAAAGCAATCTAAAGAATCAGAAAATCGAAGCAAACCAAAGCAATTTTCTTTTAAACTCGATAAAAATTCAAAAATATAATTCTCTACCGCTCAAATAAGAAATATCAAGAATAGTTTCCAATTTATATGAATTTATAAGAAATTTATCAGAAACGAGAATAAAATCAAATAGTCTTAAAGTGGAAAATCAATATTTAATTTGGGTTCTTCTATTCTAGACTGTGGATTTGTGAATTGTGATGCAACAACCTATAGCAACCCAGCTACCTAGCAGCCACGATGGAAATTTATCGAGACTGATAACCTAATGAGATGGAAAGGTGCGCATTTATAAGGTATGTTTGATGAGCACACAAAGCTTGTTTGCCCTCAGAATTAAATATAAAAGTAGAAAATATACTAAGAATTTCAGTGCATCTGTTCCAACACACTAAGCCCCGAAAAGTTTTTCAAATGTTCTGAAATTTAAGACTTTTCTTTCAAATCAAACGAGAATTTTGTATGCAAATCACTGAAAAACCACTTTCTCCAGCAATGCCAAGCAATCCTGAAAACTGTTGTTGTCGGCTTCCAACTATAATTCGGCTACAGCTACTGCTGTGCTTCTGTTTGAGCTGCAAATTTGCATATTGAACAATTGGTTTAAAAAAAAAATAAAAAAAAACGGAAGATGAAAAACATCTCGAGTCGATTATGCAACAGCAAAAATACATAATTTATGGAATCGTGAGAAAAACAGTCCCTTTAACCCTTTTTCGCCGCGCCAATAATTGATTTCTAAATTCTCTCACATTTTGCTGAGCCTTCATATGCAAATGACTTTTAACTTCCTTGTACCGCTTGAATTTCTTGAATTTCTTAAATTATTTAAATTGTTTAAATTTTGTGTAATCTCACAGAATCTGTGGATGGAAAATATAATCATAAATTTCGTCATCGAGCAATACACAGCAGAAATTAATTTGAAAGTAAAACGAAATTAAATACCATAGCAAAGGAGGTAAAGAGGTTCGAAAAGCGAAGCAACAGAATGTGTTTTTACACTGGAAAAAATATTTTAGAAATACATTCCAAATTCTGCTGTGGGTTTTTTATAAAATTAAAAAAATTTCTTTGAGTGCCCACCAAGAAATGCGATGAGGCAAATATGAATCGAGATTTTATTCTCTGCTTTCAAACAAAAAAGGCAATAAATGCATAACATCCTCTTTTTGTTGTTCCAAGATGTTTTTGTTGAAGAAACAAAAAACTCGTACAAATAAAAAATTAAATTAGACTCAAGGAGGCAAAGACTGAATACAGCGCAAAGAGAAAAGGGTTTGAAAACTTCAAAAACTATAATTTGAATAAATTTCTACGTTGGTTCCTTCTGAATATGAAAGATGATGATAAATAAACTTCTCGCCGGTTTTTTGTTACCCTTTTAGAATTAAATTGAATATTTTTTTGAAATATTTAATATATGCCCCGATATGCAAATGCACATGCACAAGTAATTTCTTTACACTGGCTTTACTGATCTGTATCTTCTAACAAAAAAAATTCCAGCGTGGACTTTCCGTACATTCTAATGGCACACACATGAATAATCCATTTCAAAAATTCAGAGTCTTTTCATAACACAACAATATATGCTAATCAGTTTTCAGTCGATCTTGATCGCAGCTTGGTTAGTTGAGAAAGCGAAAACATCTGCACCAACAAGAATTATTAACCCATTCCTCCGATTTTATTAGTTTGGTGGATGCCTTGAAGGCACTCTGAAAGGTTCGACGGAGAAATGACGATTAGATTATGCTTAATTCCTTCACCTTTATGTGTTATTTAAAATAACATTTACATTAGCGCGCTTAGCATAAATTTCAGATTGCAACAAACTGTTGCTTGAAAATTGCTTAAAATTGATTTTAAAAAATTGAAAATACCTTAAGCCCGTATACTTTATAAATTATAATGTTATAATGTAATTTAGGCGAAAAGTGTTGAAATTTTGTAGATAGTGCAAAAATGTATGTAACAAATTGATTTTTTGCGTTTTTCTTGAAAATTTAAGGCTAAGACTGCTTTAATTTGAGATTCAATTTTTTGTGTAAGATAAATATCACGTATACACATTTGAAGTAAAAGCTGCGTTGCTAGATTTTAATTTGAAATAAAACACAAAAGCTATAAGCTCCACAAACAACCTTGATCAAAAACGACTGTTAATTGACGTTTTCAGTACTTTTAATTAAAACATCACAATATTAAAACATTAAAAGGACTTTTATCATTTCGATCAATAATGACTTTTTAATTCCGTTCGAGTGAGTTTTAAATTTGTAAGCGATAGTCGAAAAGGCAGGTGTAAAAAACTAAAAACGTGTATCTAGGCAGGCAGACCCACTTTTTAAAAATTTTAATGAAAATCTTTTTTGTCTTCTATACGGTCTTCTATGATTCGTATTAAGTATTAACGCAGTTGGTTCAAATTTAATGATCTGCCTTTGCTACTTTTTATTTTTGTAATCTTATGATTAAAGATAAACACGTTTTAACGGAAAGTCTTCCATTAACTATCGAATATCTCGAGGATTTTTTTTTATAAAGAGAATAGTCAGTTCAAACTTCATCATAAAATAATTAATGAATAGTTAAAAGACCGAGAATCAATAATTTGAATTCCAGAATCTTGATTCTTTTTTATTTAAATTTAGTAAAAAACCTGTTCTAATGCCGTATAATGATATTTCTTTGGCCAACTCAAACCAAAGAACGAGAAGTTAACTCACAAAATATGCTAATGTGGTCAAACACCATAAAAACATCAAATTTATGTGAATATTCAAACATCGCATATACATAATAAAAGAACTGGCTTTTCAGATTAGCTTTTTCACATTTTTTTATATCATTTGCTAGAAAAAATCCCACAAAAATTCGTATTCACATAAAATTTCATTTGTCGTGACCCTAGAAATTTAATCTAAAAACGAATTAAGATAAGGTATCAGAGTTTATTCGAATTGGTTGAGGGGCGAATATGCTTTATTACTAATATTATGTAATAGTATTTAGGCTTAGAGTTTTTGTAAACTTACCTATTTTCTCAACTGAGTATTTGATTTATAAAATTTCAATAATAGTCTATTGCATTGCATCCCTTTTTTGATAAATCGGCGATACTTTCGATCAACCGTCCCTCTACTATTGTATCATAGTATTTGTGCCATTTCTTTTTATCAGCGCTTTTTTTACGTGAAAAAAACTCCTTATCTACGTTCCACATCAGTCATAATACAAACGAATTAAACAATGTCATCAAATACAAAAATGTGTGTGAGTAGCTATAATTGTAATCAAATACTTGTTGAAACGTGCTCGATCACAAACAACTAAGTAAAAAAAGACTTGGCGCTGTATTTTTAAAGAAACTTTATTAATTTAAAATATAAATGTACGACAAACCTCATAAAATTGTGTCATGACATTTGCACAAATTATATGCACTTTGTGTATTATTTGTATTCAAATTCAAGATAGAAATTTTGAGTACATTTGCATAATTTGGATGAGACGACATTAAAAATTGCAACGAGAAGTTAAATAAATTACTGAATAACACTTTTTTAATGCCTTCATTTGCTTCTAGGCACAAATTAGTTTTGGCACAAGTTTTAAAATAACATGACTTCTAATATCTATTTAAAAATTTGCCAACCTGAAACTTTGCAAATGTTCTTGAGTATTTCTACACCAAGTTATATACATTGTAGCTTTGTAGCAAAATTTGCTCGTTGTTTTGCACTTTACGATTTTTTATTGTAGTAGGCCTAGATTATTTTTAATTATGAAACTATAAGCTTACTTTGATTTGAATTGAATTTCTGCGAGGTTTGCTTGAAATCTAGTACGTCATGATTTGAGTTAAACTGATTTAATTAACGTACTAAAAATTAGAAACATTTCAACATGTGTCCTTTTTCAGTATTTTTTAGGAAAAAAGATTTTCCGTTAATTATACATTTAATTCTTCAAATAAACTCAAAAAACTAAAATAAAGTTCCACACAAATTAATATTTAACAAGACAACAAAAATGATATATTATTAAAGTCGTGGGCCTATAATTGAGATGAGCTGAGCGGGGGGTAAAGGGTCACACAACTCATAAAATTGTAAAACTCGAACGTTAGTGGAACTCGGGTAAAATTTGATAAACGCACGAATATTCATAACCAAAAATGGTTTTTCTGGGATTGAGTTGAAAAAGCCACCATATGCCTTTTTTATAGACTATTTTTGTGCTTTTGGGCTGTAAAATTAAGCACTTTTCTTGAATAAGCCATCAAGACATTCTACGACTATTTTATGCTACAAACATACTTGTCCATTAAAAACTAAAATAAAATGTCTATAAAACTCTATAAAACTATTTCTATTTATTTCTATTTATTTGATAACATCGCAATTAACATAAAGTGAATTAACATATTTTACCCGAAATTCGTGTCCAAAATACATACATCTTTTCACCGAAAAATTAAAATGTAAAAATGTACATTCTTAAGCTCTGAAATCGTTCGAAACGACTTCTTAAGTATTCTGGCGTTCTTTTGATTCCTTTTGACAATAAAAATTAATGTATTCACTATATTCAGTATATGTGTCTTGCTGCTAGTTGCTACTATTGGCCAACAGCGACATATTATGGTTTTATGACTATGCTTTCGTCTTTTTTGAGATTCTTATTTGTTGATAAATTAAAAAAATTAGAATTCTTTCCTTTCCTGATTGAAGCGATTTTTGTCAGTATTTTTAACAAAAATATGCTTTTCTCTTATAATCGAACACTTAAATATATGCACCTCAAACATTCCTCTTAAATACCACTAAAATCACACTCAAACCTCGCTTTTTATGATTACCTCCAGCCAAACTACAAATTTGAAGAATATGTTCAAGAAGATGAACAATCGTGAATAACCTGTTTCAATAAATTTTTTTGTTGTTGATATTTCTTCATTCCTGAAAACTAAGAAAAAATTTTAAAAAAAATTACATATCATAGTTGGATATTTGTCAGTGGAATTTTGATCGTTTTCAATAAAATATTTTCAAGTTTTTAAACCACAAAACTGACGAGCAAAAAGGAGTTTTAAATTTTTAATCATTTGCAATCGCTGGAATTGTAATTTTTTGCTGTAATTTCTGTAATTTTTCTGCAATATTTGTAATATTTGTAATTTGAGAGCAAAAAAAATGCTGATAAGTATGTTTTTTTCTGAAGCCGTTGATTTTCTGCCGAGTTTGCGAGTTATGCGACGATATTAACGAAGCGAAGAAAATGTGTAAACCTTTAGAACGAGAAATTTGAGCCGTTTTTGTGCCTTTATAAGTTATATGATTGTGTGTTGAGAGGTTTAGAGTAAGCAAAGCAGAAACTCAAAGAGTTCTTTTCTTCGTATAAATGTTGATGGCTTTACTGCAAACTCATTTGTTGCGCAGCTATTAGGACTTCAAACTAGATTATCATAATCTTTTTTTAATTCAAGTCAAAGCAACCTTTGATTTCTATATTTTTATACTACTTTACTATTTTGAAGTGTAAAATTTTACAAAACCTACTATGCATTTTTCTTGAATAACAAAAATTTTTGTGAACCCCTCTAGTCTCAAAATCACCGCAACAAAAAAAAACATCAAAATGCTTCAATAAGCTTCAATAACATGTTGTTCGGTCTGCGGCTTCACCAATTGATTGTTCGCATGCACTTGAAATTGAATGCCTGTACCCTTTCTAGAGAAATCGAGTGCGGCCAAACATTCTAACTAATTTTGACGGCAAAGTAATTAACAATGTTTGGTAAACTTGAGAGATGTTTTAAGAAGTTGAAGCACTTAAAGGCTCAAAAGCCTTGAACGCAACTCTTGAAATGTTTTCTACAAATTTTCGATTTTTGATTGCACCTTGAAACGTTCAAGACGATCACTGGGGCAAACAAAACAATTTGAGGTTCAATTCATAAATTTTAAACGTGCATTCTGTAATTTTTGCTGCACTTGCCTCTGATAAACTATCGCTGAATGCTGGCTGTAACGCCGAATATAGGTTTTCAATTTTCATTGTACATTATTTTAGTTTCAGTTTCAGTGCAGGAGGTCTTTCAAATGGTTATTTTATTTATACATTCTTTCAAGTTTCTTACGCTGCTTTTTGCAGTGGATTTATTGTTGGTTTTTTGAAGCTACTGCACAAGATCTGCACAATTGAACTTTACAAATTATAAAACCTTCAATTTATAAAATTTTCAATCTTTTTTACAAGATCGCACATCAACAATCAAAGAAGACCGTTATCAAACTTTTGTTCCTAGAATTTTAGCTATCGCTTTTTATTATTGTGATCTGCGATCATCAATAAAATGCTTCTAAGATATTTGTCAAATGGTCAATATTAACAGAAACACAAACATGTAGCATTTAAAGAAATCTTTAAAACTCAAAAAATGCGCGGTTTATCACTTGATAGTTTTTTGTTGGTTCAACGCTCGAACGATGCGTTGACAAGTAATGAAAGGGACGCATGAGAACATGAAAAAAACCAACTGAATAACTGGAAGAAGCAGAAAACTCGAAAACAACATGTGTATGATGTACGCTTAGTTTGTTCACATTTTTGACTAATTATTGTTATTTGGGAAAAAATATTAAATAATTACTGAAATATCGTTCAAATTCCTGAGGGTCTTTTAATTTTCTATCCACTTCGGTTATTTGGTGTGTTTCCAATTTTTATTGATAGGCAATCATGAAATAGTTGGAAATTGGACGGTAATAACATAAATGACAGGTTATTATTATTAGGACATGGGTTTTTGGAGGCCTGCTATGCAAAATTTGTGATAGTTCGTCTTTTTGTTTAGTCATATTTTATTCATGGGTCAGGGCTAAGAAATTCGAATAGAATGTATAGATAAAAAATTCTCAAGGCCTACTAATCACTCATAATTTTCAATAAATTGTTTAAATAATAAAGTATGCCAGAAATTATTCAGTTTGGAAAAATGTTCGAAAAATTTTTAATTCAGAGCCCTGCGTTAAAGTACTAAATAATTCAGGCACTAAAAGTATATTCTACACTATATCTTTACTATTATAACATTTTTTTCATGCAGTAATAATGATGATAAATACACATATTTAAAAGAATAATTTGAAATGAAAATAAAATGGTAATAAGGCTTGTTAAATTGTTAAAAACCTTTTGCCGGTGCTCTTAAAGTCTGTTCAAGAATAATTACGTAAATGTTACAAATTTAGCTTTATGAAAAGAATTTTTCACGGTACTAAAAGGTAAAATTTGTTTGTTACATTTTTCCATTGATTTATGAATGTTTGTTTGAATCGCTTTTTAATGACTTATAAAATTGCTGACCAACTGTCGAAATTTGAAGAATGGAAACTGAACCTCAAGAACCTTTACAAAATGTCCATTTGCCATTTGAAAACTTGCAAATTTTCAGAGCTCCAATAAATAAATTATCATATTAGCAACCCCTTTCGGTTGCTGGCCGAGAGCGTAATTTGAACAATTTCCAAAAGCAATTTTGGTAGCATTTCCAAGCGATTTATCTTGAGGGGCAAACGAGCAAAACTACCAAATAATATAATTTTCGAATTGAATTAAAAAGCAGTTTCGTTTTTCGGTATTCTGCAGAAAAAACATGAAAAGTGTGTACATTAAAAAAAGGCACGAATACTGGGCTCCTCGCATGCAAAGGCTGAATAAAAAAAAGGTTAAAAATAAATGTTTATAGTTCTTATTTTTATTTCACTGGAAAAGCCAAAGTAACTTTTGCTGTATTATTTTCAATGCAAATTGTTTTGCGCAAAATGTACTTTGAGTCCTTCTAAAAAAGACGCGTGTTCCAAACGTTTCAAGCTTTTCATATCCGGAAAACCGAGTGAAATCTAATCAAACTTTCACTATCATGCTTTTCATTTTTTTTGGGCTGCTTTTTTTCAGTATTTCGGAGCATAGTTTTGGCCTATCGTGCAATTTATTGATTCAATATGGAAATATAGAGAAATATGCTGAAAATGTTGGTTTTTTCATGGCTCCAAATTGAATTCCTCATTCAGAAAAGTGGTGGCGTAATTTTTTGACCGCTTATTGATTTCTTTTTTGGGTAGCCGCGATAAAGTGTTTCAAGCAGTGGTGCAAGTAGGTTTTGCTTTCCTTTGTGAGTTTAGTGTTTCTTTTAAAAAAATTTGGCAACCCTGCTTATAACAACAAAAAAAAGCCGTATTTGTGACAAACTATTTTTATTCATTACACCTCTATTTGGTTTTTTGGTGTGCCCCGCGAACGATATAATGTATGTTTGTAAATGATGGATTCTCTAGATAGCCCTATTTGAATAGAACTAGTTTGCATCAATAAAAAAATATTTATATCATGTTTTTTTATGTTGTTTCATGTCGTTTTGAATAAATAATGTAACTTTTTAACTCGGTATTATGACCATTATTTATTGATGGAACAAACACAAATATATGCCCGAAATTGATAATATAGGTTCAAAAGACTAAATATGTCTATTGAATTCGTCCAAAAAAACTACTCCAATTGGACGAAACTGTTTGGTCATTCACAGTTGAACCCTCGCCGTCTAATCTTTACAAAATATGTGCGCCTATTATTTGCCAAATCATATCTGTCAAGAATTTCATCCAATATTTCACATTTGTTATGTATTGGCTTAGCATTAATGTGTAAATCGCATAGTAAACGAGGGTGGCATTCGCCATTCCAAAAAAATATTCCCATTTCTCTTCATTTGAGGCAAACAAATCCATTTTTCTTTTGGAGTTTTCAAAGAGCGTGCGTGTGTTGTTATCTTGTCGCTTTTCGACTGGGAAAAATATAAAAATGTGATTTTCCGGTATTGTCAAAGAAAAATTAATTTTAAGGTTAAATGTACTGAAGGGCTGGCTATATCCTAAAACCCATTATTTTTCATATACTTGAAGCAAATCTACGTACGATACTGGGTGAATTATTTTTACAAATATCAAGTAGGCTATGAAAATAAATATTTTCTAGCCCTGCTTTATCTACATTGAATCTGATCTACCAACCACTGCAAAAATAATCGGCAGAAAAATTGAAATGCAATTTTAATATGCGATTATTTGAAATAAAATATGAAAATATATTAAATTCTACCCCTCTTCCACTCCAATCCAATCCAAAGAATCCTAAAGAAGCTATATCTAGAAAAATATAACAAGAAATTCGAATATAAGTCTTGTACAAGAAAAGAGGATTTGCAGCATTAATAATTTCATGATTTTTATGATTTTCCAGCATTTTCACGATTTACAAAATATTTCACATGTGAATGATCGAATGCTAGGCAGCAACCACTTCCATAATTCTATGAAACTTCCAAGTTTGGTTTTAAATTCAATTTATTATCAATAATAATTTGAAAGGAAAAGTTCTTTTTGCTATTTTTCTCCCAATAAACTCGCAAATAAACGATTTGAAAAAAATTGCTTTAATTCGTGAAATTGTGGAGGTGAACCATTTGCATCCAATTTATAGCAATTTATGTATTGATAAATGTTATGTTGCGACATTTTCAGCCTCAAATGGGAATAACCGCTGAAAACAACACCAAAAAAAAGTATGCTAAAGGGTGTGCCGAAAACTGGAAAACATATCAATTTAATTCGCGCTGGCAAAGGTGTCTTTCATAAAACTATCAAACTATTGCTTATAATGGCTATGTGCTAAAAGGTGCGGTTCATTTTTGTCCATATTTTTATTGATTTATGCAACTTTATTCGTTTTTGTGTCTCTTATGTGGAGACCTAAGCGCGCTTATGTACTGTAATGTATTTTTTTTATGATAAAATATAAATATTTCAATAAATCAATATTTGGAATGTTTTAATGCCTTTTTAGCTCAACCATGCAGAGGTGAGATTGGTAAGCAAATCAAATAATGTTGGAGCATCTTAAATGGTTTGATTGCTTTGATGGGCTGTAGTATGTACAAAAGGTAAGTATTGATTATATTTTTATGCTTTCCGATATTAAACTTTTTACTTTTTACTATTTAATGGTCGATAGGCACATTTTAGGTGTTTTAAGGCAATTTTAGGTGCAATCTGAAGGAAAAACTATTTTACTATCGTCACACTTTGGTGATTACCACTAGCGAGGTATAGAGTTCCTACGTCTTTTTGATACTCATAGGAACTTCATACCGTGCTCTTGGAACACCTTAATTCAGCTAGATAGTTTCCGTATATTACAAAAAAATATGAGAGGCGACAAAAGTTCAAAAATGATTAAAAAGTGAAGTTTTAGATTTGATTTGAAATAATTTTGTTAACAATTTGTTAAAATTATTAGAAAAGTCATAAAAATTATTTACAGGAAAACTTCGACAATCCTAGATTGATGCTCTAAAATATTTTTTCGAAATTCGGAATAATCAAAGGAATAATCACAGGAACACTTTAAGAATCTTCAAGCTATGTTCTAATAAGCTCCCCTAAGATGCTCTTACTCTTTTTTTTGAAAACATTCAACATTTTTATCAAAACTCTGAAATATCAAAGAGATTTTACAATAACACTGTGAGAATCTTAAATTGATGTTTCAATAAGATCTAATGAGTTTTCAAAATATATTTTTAAATTACGTAGGAAAGTATTTGTATTAAAAATGCTATTTTTAAGATAATTCCATTTGAAAAAATTGTCCCTGCCTCGCTGGTAACAAATTATGCAAACTTTGTTAAGAATTCAGCACCGTCATGAAACGATCAGTAAAGTATGAAATTAAACACTTGGCATAATAAACCTTAAACACAATCAACTCCCATAGGAACGAATTAACAACATTTTGTTTACTGTGGTTGCTGTTCATTACACGATAAGTGTCAATAATTAATTACTAATAAACTCAATAAACTTGAACTTCAATGCATAATTTTATAATTGAGTAAAGAAATCCATAGTTTTTGTAGAAAATTATAGAATGCTTTGGGAATATAGGGTGACTGATAAATAGAGTGGAAATTTCAACAAATTTAAGCGAGCTCTCTATTATTGGAATTTATAGTTATTTAAAATAAAAATCGTCATGAAAAAAGATCATGAAAAACATAGACTGAATATTGGTGAAAAATAATTTCGCTTGGATTACCCAATAAATTTTATTGTACAGCATTCTTATTAGCCTGTCATCTATTACTAAGTCATAATTAATTTAAATTGTTGGTTTATGTATTTTATATTTAATTTTTAAATTTTGTAACACTTTTCAAAATATATAATTAAGAATATGAACAAAATTCGTGAAGAGTTGTTATTTGATAGGAAACTTCACAAAAATAAAGAAATATAAAAATTGTTCAGCAAATTCCGAACAACAAACTAGCGAATTCAATTTCAACCGAATGTTTTGATTGCGAACACCGGAAATTAAGCCAAGTTTCCAAAATATCAGAATTGGAAGTTCCGAAAAAGTCAAACAAAAATTTACAATAAAATAGAGAGACTTAAGTTGGATTTGATTTTACCTATTAGAAATGTTTTTTTTGTGTTGAATCTAGAATATGTTTAGAAACATTTTTATTTATGTTTAAAACCCCAATCCAACCCGACTCCCTGTATAACCATATCATTCACAAGAGAAGATACCCCAGTTTTCATTTTTTTGGCAAAAATTACCTTCAGAAATCAGAATTTTCGGCAATTTTTGGAAAAATTTTCAGCAAAAAGGAAATTGTTTTCTATTTTTCTACTTTATTGACAAGCAAAAGGAAATTGTATTTTTTGTATTATTTTCACTATTTTATGTTTTAATATAAAACAAGTTGTTTTCTTGTTGATTGTAGGCTAGCTGTTTGGTGTTGGTAGAATTTTAGCAAAACGCTATAATATTTATGAAGGGATGGAATCAATGACCTTTATGCGTTAAGCGAAACACAAATTTTAAATATAAGTTGTTAACCTTTTTAGCAAAATTAATTAAGTTTATCTATCCAATTATTAATGAAAGAGCTTATTTTATCAATCTTCCAATACTATTTCAATCTAAGCTCAATTCAAATTAGAGTTTTTATTTTTATTTCAACTTTTTGATTCCCAAAGCATACTAATTTTATTAAAAGCCCTTTAAAGTTATTCAAATTTCATACATTCAACTTAACACAACAATTTCTACATCATTTCATCTTTCATCATCATCTCGGGTCTTTTCAATGCCAATCTTTTATGGTTTCATTCATGGCACATTAAAATGCTTCTAGACTAAATTCTTTGTTTCTTGTGCATTGGCATAGTTTCATTCACTCTACTATATTAGAGAATATCTTAAGTCATTCAAATTAAGATATTTTTAAGTTATCTAGAGGGAATAAAGATTACAATTTTTTTTTCATTTTGTTGGGTAACGCTAAATAAATTATTAAATTTTAACCTTAAACATTAATGGAAATAGCTCTCAATCTGCACAATAAAATAAACTTAGCTGCCCCCTTAGATTGCAGATGCAAATGTGAGATATAATTGCGGCAATATTATTGAAATATAAGATAAATGATGCGCCATAAAGCATTTCAAATTAATTTCAATTAGTTTGTTCTGTTAACTGTTTCTGAGAAACTTGAAATACTTAATGTAAAAAACTAAAAACATATTAATGACTCGAAGCGAGAGGCAGAATTCAAAATATGAAAAATCGTATCTTTTAAAGACACACATTTCTTGTTTTGTTTTTGTTTTAGAATCATGAACCAAGTGTATATATGGCATCATAAATGTCCAATTAAAAATAATAAAAACTTGAACCGCAAGCAAATAGAAGTTTTAATTAATAAACAATGCACTTTGGTGTTTTCAATTTGTTTGGAGAAATAATTTGAAAGTTTTCAGTTATTTGAATATCAAGTTTAGTAGGCTGTGAAATAATTTTTGTTTCTTTATCTAATTAGAAATATTGAGGCCTTGCCTTGATCTGATCTTGTACAAATTTATATTTATTGATTCATCAATGTAGAGATTTATAATTTAATTATACAGCATTCTCAATCACACTTTCTTCTTATTTAATTCCGAAAATTTCGTCCCAGTTCTAGGGTTGCCGTGTCAACGGAAACTGCAAATTAAATGTGACCAAGAAAGCAAAAAAGGGTTGATTGACAATGCGCGTAAATTTAGACATTCCAATATTCCATTCATAGCTATATAGTTATAGTCGTTGAGCCATGCGAGTTGAACGTTAATTTTTCATTGTTTTACAGTCAGTTTTATAGTCGAGCCAGGCCACCAGGGAACCTTACCATAAAACAAAAAGCGAACAGCACAACAAGCAGTCACGATGTGTTCCGATTCGATTATTTGCTTTGGATTACCTTGATAGCAGTTTGCAATAACCCAATTTTTACCTAATCTACGTTTTACCTATTTTATCTTATAGTTATTTAAAAATAAAGAGAAATCAGGTATCAGTAATTCAATTAATTACCTTTTTGTAACAAAAATTGGGTAATTTACCCAATGTATGTATTTAGGTAAGTTAAAATGTAAAACAAAACCTAAACAACGCAGCAGCTCTTTCAAATAATTTATTGAACGCACATTGTCAAAGCTTCGCGCAAAACCAAAAACCAGCACAAATATGTAATAATAAAAATTAATTTTGATAAAAGGAGAATTTACAATGTACAAATATAATGGAAAATATTCTTTTTGACGTAATGCAAATGCGAAAAAAATATTAAAATATTTCGAACATAAAAGGGAAGCAACAACAACAACCTTTTTTAGATTTTTGGATGTTTTTTTTTTGCTGCTCAAGTAAGATGCATATGCTTTCACATTTATTTTACATTTTAATAATGACAATTCATTTTTTTTTGTCTTCTTTTTTCTTGAAAATTTAAAAAACAGAAAAATCGAAAAACAACTGTCATCTTTCCACAGTCCTCAAAAGGTTTTTCACAATTTTTTATAGTTGAACCAATAAACGTATGTAAAGTACGCGTACACTGTTTTTTATTTTTATTATTAATATCGAACTTTGACTGCTGCGCTCTGCAGAGAGGGTAAAAGTTTTTGGGATCATAAAAAATTGATATAGCGATAAAAACTGAATGTTTGGAGGAGCAAGATGGCGTGGCTGAGTTGAAGATGAAAAAATGCTTAAATTAAATTATGAGAGTTTTTTTTGTGTGTTGGAACTTTTTGGAGACCAAAAGCAGCTAGCAGACGCAACGACTTTTAATATCACAAACAGGCCAATGAGCTGAATATGAGCAGGGCTGGATTTGATTGTTTGAACGGGTTTTTGGAATGTTTCCTATAAAATTTATATTTTGGTCGTTTTACACTCAATTTTGCTCGGTAAAAGCAGATTTTTAACTCGAAAACCCTGTCAGGAAAAACATTCAATTTTAAGTAACCATAGAAGTTTTTCAACTTAATACATAATCGGCCACTTTATTCTAACAAAAATGTTGACTGTCCACTCTTGAGCTCCGCATCACTCAAAGATCAATGAACCACACACGTGTCTCTTACTATTTCTTATTTCTGAGTTTGTCTGCTTATCGAGGCCCAAAAAAATCCCAAGCACACAGTGGATCTCGAAAAATCTGAATAAACCAGTTGCAAAGAATTCAAAATCAGAATTGAAAAATATCAGTTAATATATGCGACAAGGCATAACTTTTTATTGCTAATGATTTACTGCTAAAATTATGCAAATTGTTGAACATCGAATAATGCTGAATTAGCATTTATCAGAACCCGTTCCCAAATAGTTCTTCCATCAGCCATCAAAAGTGAAAGTCGGTTAGAATACAAAAAGGTACCTGATTTTCTTGTTGAGTCGATTTGCACCTTTAAGTTAAAGAAGCAGGGACGTATTCAAAGAATTGCTTGATTCAAGGGTCTCATATATGTTGAGAATAAAAAATTTAACTAGTTTTTAGATTATTTTTGACCCAAGTAATCTAGTGATAGAAAATTTTTTTTTAATAATCAAGGAAAACGTAAAAACTTTAAATTGTAAAAACTTTAAGTTTGTTTTTCAATTACAAAAAATTCAAAAGCCTCCTCTGCAAATTTCAAAGTTTTAAAAATCAACAAACAGACTTCCAACAAAAGATCGAAATGAAAGGAACAAAAGAAAAGCAATTATCGACCGAAACGGAGGATCACACCGTATTTTTCCATATTGATACAAATCGAATTGTGTTGCATTTTTGGGGTGCATTCTTATTATAAATTTGAAAAACTATTATGCGCACATATCTAATACTTTGATTTATTGATGATCTCTATCGGTAAATATTTCCAGGTAAAGAGCATAAAATATGCAAATTTCTAGAACTTTCTATTGTTGCCATTTTTTCGCATATTGTTTAATAATTTTAATAAGGCTATAATTGAAAAAACAACAACTGAAATGGAGTGTTTGTGGGAATAGATTCAGGATTGTTTGTTGGCTTTTGAAGGATATTTGATGTGAACTTAGAAGGGATCAGTAGGATTTTTTTTACGCAAAGGGGAATTATTCAGAAAAGAGTTGTTTTCTGCAGTTTTCGTTAAATTTTTCTTGATCATTTGAATTTAAATTGTAGATTATACGAAAGAGTCAAATTGAAGAGAAAAATATCGAGACACTCACCCACAAAATTTTTGGAACATTCTACTGGTGCTGATGTCCTCAATAGTGTTGTTTTTTTACAAACTTATTATATACACAATTTTTATTACATATAGCACTGGCATTTCAAACGGCTGGTCCGTCACGAAAACTGGTACCTCGTTTTACTCTCAGAACTCAAAATCTTGGATAAAAATCAAATATATTGAAATGCATTTTAGAAATCTGCATTCCTGGAACTTTTCACTTGAGGACTTTGAACTTGAATAATTCACTTGACATAACGGCAACTTTTTGGAAAACTCTTTGGTGTTGTACAGCTTCCAATGTTTTCACTTCAATGTTGATTTTCATGGTATTCGCGACTTCGTCCAAAACATTCTTTTATATTTTATATATTTCTTTGGTATAAAAATACTTCGATCTTTTCACCCCACAAAAATTTTTCAATAGTAAACCGCGAAACAATCGATACAATCATTAAGTATTCCCGCCAAGTACTTAAATTCTAGTCAATTCCAATTGTTGCATGGTTATGAGGAATGTATTGAAGCGATTGATAAAATCATAAAACATCGAATTTAAATATAATTATGATTAAAATGCACAACACATTACTATCACTGAAGAATAAAAATACATTATACTTTAGATATACGCGGTCTGTGACACTATTTTGTAAATCTAACGACAAATTTCTATCAGACCAGAAAATAAAGAGTGTGTAGAGTTTTAAAAAGACGAGAGTTTTTTCATTACCTCCTTGAAATTTGACATAGGATAAATTTAGAATTATTCAAATAAAAATCTAGCCACTGTTCAGATCCTAAATTTTATCAATTTTCATCCAAAACGGGTATGCCAAATAGACAATATAAATTTTTGCCACATCATCCACAAAACTAATTTGATCTTGTTATGGATTTAAAAAAAAAAACAGAAGATATTACAAAAAAAATCAACTCTACGGCATGCTATGATGTTTTTCCATATTTTGTTATCTCAAAGATTCAAACTAACTTTACTGGAGTCGTTGAGTATGTAAATTTCTAAAATGTGCTTTGAGCGTATACGCGTTAAAAAGTTTTTTTTTTGAATTCCTCAAAACGAGTAGAAAAATAAATTATTCCGAAAAATATTTTTTGTATGATGTCATTTAGTTAGTAAAATATTTTGCTATACAACATTTAACAGTTCTACACACACAGCACGTTTATATGAATGGTCGCGGGTAAATATTACTAAATAACTTTTTTTATAGCCCAAAGGCGTAGGTTTAATCAATCATTTTTACTTTACGAAAATTTATTGTTACTGGAAATTTTCTTGTTTTTATTATTATTATTATAAACTTATTATAAACTTATCATAGCACTGGCATTTCAAATGGCGATTCCGTAACGAAATCGTTTTCTGATGAGAACTCAAAAACTTGAATACTTTCAAGTGAGCAACTTAAACTAAATAATTCTGAAATTTATCTGGAATTGTCAGAAAAATATAAAATTTTCATGTTTCTTATCCCGCTGATCCACAAAGTACCAAGAGTCCCCAAAAACAGGGAATTTTGATAATTTTTCACATTGTTCCAAAATATCTCGAAAACCTTAACACTTTTGTGTGTAAAATTTTGCTCTCCAATGTTATTCAAACACTTTCTAACAATAATAAGCCATTTTGATCCCATACCCATCAACGCGCTGTTCCACAAAACGATATTGATTTTAAAACCCAGAAATTCCAATAAAAAACCCAATAAATTATTACTTTTTTCCCTATAATTTGAAAACCATAATACTTCTATGCGTAAAACTTTGCTCAATAATGATCTTTAACGACTATCAAAGAGATTAAAAAAGATCCAGCGCAGAATTGCTCCACCCGCTGGTCCTCAAACATACATGAATTCCAAAAAGTCGGCGAACTTTCAATAAAAACTATATTTTTTGCATCAGAAACTACAAATAAATCAAAACCACTCATAAATTTGCTCCTGAATTATAACAGGATGGTTGCACTACACTTAATATACTGAAGAATGGTCATTAGCTGTATTCATCGCTTTTCCAACTCACGAATTATTTTATTGCAAAAATATCTGGATTATCCCGAAAACTACACTCAATTAACTTATTCTAGGAAATAAAGCACATTCTCTCGATTAGAGTATATTCAGTCATTCAGAAGGAAACACTCAGTGACATCTAACTTATTAATTAAGGCTATAATCACAACATAAACAACAATATTTTCTAATCATTTTTGACTGTCTGGCCGCTGTCTGGGCTATGAAGTCTGGGCTTACTTTATTTTTTAATCTTTAACCCCTCGAATATTAAAATACTACGTTTTTCGAGTGTTTTTCAGATATTTGAAGCAAATGAACCGTTGATGAAATGTCAACATCGCAGTATAATTTAATTGAATTAAAGCATATAATATGTTGCTCAAGATTGATTTAAGTTTATAAGTTTTCGATTTTTTAATCGTGTTTTATTTTTTTATGCTGTACATTAATTATATATTAAAAGTTTTAAATGAATGTCTTCTTATGTGTTTTTTTTTTGCTGAGTTTTAAACTTTGCAAGTGGTTTGCGTTTGCATTCATCATTTATCACAAAAACGGAATAACATTGCAGTTTCCAGCATTAAATGGTGATATTGCATCAATCACAAGTGTAGACTCTTAAGCGAGTAAATTGTCAACATAATATACAACATCCAAAAAATTGTGGTCGAGATGGAAAGAGTGCTTTTATTAGTTTTTAATTTTCTTACAATTATTATTATTATATTGATATAACATATATTGTCAATTTCAACCTGACTTAATAAACTTTTGTCATGAGAAAATAAATCTTTTAAATTTCCTAGAAACCTCTTCTCAAAGTCTTCAACGAAAAACGCAACAAAGCGGCAGAAAAACTAAAAAAAACTACAGCATTCTTTAATTTACCAGTTGGAAAAGAAAACTTGATTTAAATTGGTATAGGGAATTGGCAATATTTTAGCGCTGGAGTTGAAACTTGAAGTTGACGATTTTCTCAGTGCAAAGATATGAATTTTTAGTATCACTTTAAAATATTCCCAAATTGAACAAAATTATTGTTTTAACTTTTTAATTAAAGAACTGGAAATTGAGCGGGTAAAAAAGATGGAAAGGTTGACATATATTATGTTTTTAAATGACGTGGTTGAAATGTTGCACTGTTGAAATATATATATATATATTATTTTTAAAGCAAGACACTTATCTGATGGATAATTTTTGACGTTACATCCTGATACAAACATCAAACATATTTATTAGAAAATTCAACCTATACAATCTTGAACAGGTTTTTTGGATACATATATAAATTTCAGATTGATGATATATTTCTAAAATTTTCCCAATTTACGATAAACTCTATAGTTAATGTACAACTGTAACGTAGGAATTTTCAAGAGTAGGATTATAAAAATCAAATATATCAGCATAATTTAACGATTTATTATTTCTTGTGGTGTTTTCAGTAATTTAGCAATTCAGAATATTTTATCATCTGGACATTACTGGCAATCAGTCTTAAATATATTATATTGGGTAATCTTATTCAATAATATGATAAAAGAAATATTTATGCGTGAATTCAAAGCGTCGTTAAAAGACATTTTAGAAAAGCATGAAGTCTAATAACTTAACGTACCCAAAAACAGATAGAAACTGCATTATTCACTGATGTAAATAATTATGAAAAAGTGTCACGTATATTTACACCTGCAGGTCCACCTTACCTGATATCTTGGATGATAAAAAATTCAAAACTTTTTGATTTAGTTGACGATGAAATTTGTCATATAGATAGTATGAAAACCTGAAAACATTTGGCAACACTAAAATGCTAGCAAAAAAATGGCATCATCGAACATTTTGGAGTATGGGTATCATAAATGTGATCCTCAACAGAAGTGCTGAGATATGTACACAACTCCAAAGATAAAAATCTCGTTTTTTTCATTTTTGGGTTGCACTGAAAGCAGACAATTCATGTAATTATACCATATTTGTCAATGGAAACGAGCAATGGAATTGATTTTTAATTTGCCCGAACCAAGCAAGCACTAACAAAAAGCACTGAATAAAAGCAAAGAACGGCATCCAGTTGCACGCTATATCTGCTGTATCTTTTACCCGTCAAATCCATCTTGAATTTGTCATAATTTTTATACACAACGTAAATGGTAATCTGACTGGTCAAGCCACTGTTCGGATGGTGTTTTCAACGTGGCTTTCATGTTCTTGCATATGGCCTAATTTGCGCATTGCGTTTTACAGAAAATTGTATTTTGATTTGCTCATTTTCCATCTTATTATTATAATTTCGCTGGTATCGCCAATAAAACTCAAGCTGGCTGTTGGTAAATGACATCAGGAGTGGCTTTTTATTGAGCATTTCAGTTGCAGCAATAGCGAAAAAGAATATTTAGCTTAAGTTATTGTTGGTTCGTAATGTGATTTGATTCAATATTAAATTTTGATTGCGACAAGAAGTAAATGAGGTTAAATTAGATAAGATGAAAATGTGTGACCAGCCCCTTGTTCTTATTTCAGATATTTATTCTGGAATTGATCACAAATCACCATTAAAAATGCAAGCACTTCTAGGAATTACATGAACGATGATTTAGTTCATAAATATTTATTTTATGGTGCGATTGTGTGGGGCATTTGGGTGATTGTTGATTTACTAGCCTTACCTTAAATAATAAAATAATTATTTTAAGGCTTTTAATTACTTTAAGAAACCTAATTTAACTTTTGTAAGCAATTATTTCAAAAATCTTCTTGACAAGCATATCATAAGTGAACTGGAAAATTGTCGACATAATATTCTTTGCAAATGCCCGCCCCTCGCCTCAGTGAAAACGCACATAATATATCATGAAGACTGAGGAATGATTATTATTGCGTTTTGAAAGACATACAAGAATAATTATAAGAGGCTGAGACAAATTTAATTGATACCGTTTCTTTAAAAAAATATTAATCTTACATAACTTGAATTGAAAATTAGTCTCAACCTCTTAATTATGTGTATTGATATAATAGGTATAAAAATGCTATGCTCCGGTAAGTATTTTATATTTTTATTAAATCAGGTGTTTTACCAAGAAAAATACTGCTTCTCTATAATTTCTTTAGAGTTGCAGGAATTAAAACAATTAAATACTAAATAATAGGAATATCTGGGATGCCAAGCATGGGAAAACTATGTTTGCCAAATAAAACCAATTCGAGATGCAGATATATTTAATCAAATTATATTGTTATAAACTCTTCTGTTTGCCGTTTTAGTGAATTCCCAAAAATCTACTTATATATAAATCAGATCCAATTTCACATGTTTCTAAGTTTAATGCTTTTATAATGACTAGCTCGTAAAAAAAAAGATTGATCATCTTTAATTGATAGTGCAAAAAACAGCCAAATATCAAATGCAAGGATTCTATTTTTATTTTATTTTTTGAATAAAAAAGGTCTTGCTAACATATTTACTCTTTTTATTTTACTATTATTTGTTTCGTTTTTAGGAAAGAGCCCTGTCATGCATTTATATATAAATAAATTACAAGCAGTCGATTTACAAATACCGTAGATGTAAATTTCTAAAAAAGAAAGAAAAAACACGTATTATGCTATTAACCAATTATTTGGATTACTTTAATTATTAAGTGATCACCCGACTCTTTTAAATCACTAGATCACAATGCACAGATTTTGAAGTTCTCTTTTTTTTGTGTCTGATAGGAATGAAGTATTTTTACATATTTTATATGCATTGCTTTTTTGCACCAAACACGAACCAACTCTTGTTCTGAAAAATTAATGCCCCTGCAAAAAGGTAATAAATATACTACTACAAAAAAAAAATTTGAAAAAAAACCTCTTATCTCAACTTAAAAATCAGCGTTTGTAATTTTTCCAAAGCAATTTAAAATAGTGGAGAAAAATAAAAGAAAAGTTGGAGAAAATTGTTCGCGAAAAACTGTAATAAAAATGCAGTGCGGAAAAAAGGAAACGAAATTTTTTCGGAGTTTCCTATGCACAATTTCCAATTATACACTTTTCTGTAGTTTCCTTTTTAGTATTTGGGCTGGCGAATAGATTTCGTTAACATGAACAATAACAATGTATCTTGTGCAGAAACATTTAAAATATGTTTTGGCAGGCAAATCTTGATTGAAACAAATTTTTTGCACCGAATATTGTGAGAGATTTGCAGTCAGTGATAAGTACTCGGGTTGGGTTTGGTAATAAATTGTGTTTTACTCGAGTTTTGGGCTGTTATTTCAGGAGAATAAAGATCTATGTCGATTTGTGTCATAGCAACTACCAAATTATTTGGGAAAACAAAAAGATTAGCCAAATGGCTAATAAAACTGGCCAGAAGCTATAATTACAACCAAACTTCTGTAAAATTTTGGGTAAAACTCGCTAAAATTGTTTTAACTTGAGAAGAATTGAAAAATGAAGAAAATCGTGTGAAACTGGGCTCACAAGATATTCCAAACTCTGGTAGACTAAACAGATCTAAACAGATTTAAGGAAAGAGAAATAGCAAAAAATAAGTTGAACAATCAAAACTAATCTCTAGACAGAATTAGCCAAATGTTTACTTCAAATTTTAATTATATTAGCATATTGTGCATCCACCGGATACAATAAAAGATTCATTTAATAGTATTATTATCGATGCAAAAAAGCGATGCATCTGAGTAGGCTGCAAACAGAAGTGAAATTGCCAATACAAGTTGGATTCTGTTTTTGCAAATTATTTAATGTTAATTGAGGTTCATATCAAAAACTATCGAACAAAATTTAACGTTCATCGGTAAAATTTAATTTAAATATATCTGATGGAACTCGGAACGAGTTAACACTATCCATCCCGTAGAAAGTCAAATTACAAAATTCTTGCAATTTTTGTAACACTTGCATGCCAATACAGATTATTGAAATGATTATTGTAATTTTCCTGCTGCCTGAGGCCAAACAACACAAAAAAATTATAAAAACCAAAAAAATAAAAATTACGAAAAACCAATGTCAGATTAAATCTGAGGGTTAAAATACCCATAATCAAACATTTGAAGCATTTCAGAAATTCTTTTCAACTATGTATGAATATAGAGGAGTAGAGGATTTTCCACATTTTTGACTTTCAACCAAGTAAAAAAATTCAAACTTCAAGTGGTTCTTATTTGCTGTGCGATTTTTGTTAAAAAATTGGGTAAATACTTGCAAACCAAAGAGAAAATGTAAATACTTTAGAATCTGCATATATTTGCCAACAATTACTTGGTAGTAGTTCCTCAAAGTACTGTATAAGTATAGAGTTTATATGAAAAAAAAAAAGTTTCTTGAAGAGAGAATAAATGCTATAAAGATTGATTAGAAAAATTCACGCAACTGCACTTTTATAATGAGATGCAACCTCTCACGTTTATTTTAGTTCAATTCCACTCATTCGTTAGCTGGATTGAAATCATTGAATTTATTATTCCAATTGCATTATTATATCCAAGAGCAGGTGAAAAACGTAAAAGTGCATCTTCTACAATGTAAGAGAATGAACGAAAATGCATCAGAAAAATAGTTAAATTATTGTTCCAGATCAACTCCAACTATGCCAGCCGCAACTCCTTAATTTATCGCTATCTGCCCATGATGATCTTGTTGCGTCAACATATTTACATATCACAATTTAATTCTGCTCTTTCCTTTAATGTTTGAATATGCAATCGTCATTATTTATTATAATTGAATTTTTTCGCTGCTCCGAAATGCCCGTTGGGTTTGTTGTCTTCCTTTATATATTGTAACCTGATATTTGAGACAAGGAGCTGACCAATCATTTTGTCACATTACTTTTATGTTTGTTATATTGCATTAATTTTAAAAATGTTACGAACGTTCTCATGGCAAAACATAAATTTCTTGAAAAATGCACGAACGACCCCTTACATAATTTCACAATAAACAAAGATATAACACAATGTGAAGATAAGGATCGAATTATTATGTGCTTCTGCTCCACTATCGGACTCGTCTAGAAACACACAAATTATTTAGATTGAAAACAGAGTAATAAATAGTTCTTTTCAGTATTCCAGCATAATACAATGATAACTAGCCAGGAGGTGCGTATTTAGGGAGGATTATATGATATACAATATTTACCAGGTAATCCTTTTATATTTTATTTTCAAGAAGGAAATAATAATACCTATCATTTTCCCCGTACTTTTTTTCACCTGCTCAGTATAATATTATAGTTTCAATTTAACTTGAGGCAAATAGAAAATAGTATAGCAATGAAAAGGCAAATTTCATTCTTTTTCTGAAATATCTGAAAATACATTGCCTCTAGCATATGCGTTTTGATGATGTTTCTATTTCAGACTTAATTTTTAGATTATAACGTTGATCTTTTTCCATCCCAGTCAGAGCTTTCTATGTGCATTTCCAAGTCATTCTGTAAGACTTTTCAGTTCATTCTAGTCATTTGTTTCTGGTAGCAAAAATACACTCATGCATTATAGTGCCTCGGGCTTGATATCACATCAAATACTCCGTTAGTTACTTGGAACAACATTTATCACAAGTTCAATGGCATTGTAGGATGCAAAAATAATGTTAATACAAACAAATTAGTTGAATTTTTTGAATTTTTAATTCTCCATTGAGATTTTTGTTAAAAGTAAATTTACCAATACATTTAGAATAATATCAAAAGAAATGACATTTGTCAAGAAACGTCAAAAAATTTTATCTAAAAAAATTAATCAAATAAAAAGGTTTGAACTTGTTGATATTGTCGAAAATATAAATTGATATTTCCATCAACTGCAGAACTGAAGTATAATTTAAAATTTAAAAGTACACATTATTGAAGCCACAAAAGTATTAATTTGAAGCAACAAAAAATCCAATAAATATTCCAGAAGTTGGCTAATTTGATCATTCATCTCGAAAAAATTCATTTTTCCACTTTGCGTAGAATCCAACAGAAAAGAAAATGTTTGGTTCAAGTGCTGAATATTTAATAATAAAAAATATCAAAATTGTTGAATATTCGGGCCATATTCAACAATATTAAGCCATGGAAAATTTTATTTGGAATTCTCTTTGCATTTTGGTAGTACGGGTTGAGTTGTGATAGTATGGATCTATTCTATGATATATTTACAAAAGTCAATAATCAAGTCGTTGAACATGAAATCATTAAATCAAAACCAATCTACAATAATTAAAGTTGAGCAAACGAGCTATGAAAACTCAACCCGTAAATGAGACTGATTACAGGGATTATTCTTCATTTCTTTGCATGATGGTTTTACCAGTAAGATTTCTCAGATAGACGGCAATAAAAAATAATAAAAACGGAAAACATTTTTTTTTTTATTATTAAATATTCATATTGTTTGGTTGAAGCGACTATATTGAGCAAAACCAAGAAAAGTAATCTTCGAGTGACACACCTTGAATCTCAAATCATCTTAAACATTCAAAATCATAGTTATTTTTTTAATAAATTTTATTTTTTTAAAGACATTTTCAAGTTTTTGAGTGTTGCGTGTAAAGTGGAATTTTCAATTGTAATGGCAAGCAAAGGTAGTTGGCCTACCTACACTATTTATCATCAAATTATTTTAAGTCGACAGGGCAAAGCCTACCTTGTTAGAAAACAACAATGTTACCGTTGGAAATAAAATTTCTATGAAATTTACGGAAATTGTAGAGCTCAACAAATTAAAAGTTTACTTATAGTAACAGATTTTTAAGTTGTCATAATTTTTTACAAGAGTGTAATTTTATATAAGTCTGTCAATTTTCACAACACAATTTAAAAATTCAAATATTATTAAAGTCTCTTTTACAAAGAGAACAAAGTAATTTGGTTTCCGCTCAGGATGAGTAAAATGAAAAAAAAAATCCATTGGCGCATTTATGTACGCCGTATTTTGTACTTAAATTGCATTGTGTGTCTCTTTATTATTATCAGTTTATACAACGCAAATGAGTATTTTTGTTGAATTTATTTTACAGTTTACACCTGCAACAAGAGAAAGCGCAGCAGGAAGATGCAATCAACACAAAAAAAGCGCGGTTATAAAATGCACTGAAATTTATTTGTCATCTTTAATTTCCACACTAATTATAACCACATCCAACTGGTACCAGGTTGTAATTTCACCAGAGACCAGTGAAATTTATAATTAAAACATTTTGCAATGTTGGTAACTTTCATTTACAATATTTTTTAAATTTTTTTTCTTCACAGCGTAGCATGTGGTCATTTAAATTACTTCATTCATTGCAATTTTGCACAACTGCTTCTTGATAATATCTGAATAGAGTTTGGTTAAATTAATCACATCAATTTGAACTTTTTTAACTAAGTGTCAATTTTTGTTCTTGAATAATTTACTAAATTTACTTACAAAAAATCTACACAAAATTTACTAAATCTACAAAATTTACTTACAAAAAATTTACAAAAAACCTGTATTTACAAGTATCTATATTATTAAAGAAAATTAAAAAATTTACAAATATGCTAATTTACAAAAATTTACAAAATATTTACAAGTAATTTTACAATTTTGACCAAAAAAAATGAGTCAAAAATATGTGTACCTTACAATTAAGATTATTGTTTACAAAAACTACTTTAAAAAAATAGTTAAAAAAAATTAAAAAATTCGAAAAAAAGTTTTTATAGATTTTGTAAAATTTTTGTAGATTTTGGAAATTAATTGTTGATATTGTGGATTTTTAGTAGATTTTCTAAAATTTTTTGTAGATTTTGTAAATCATATTAATTTGTAAATTCTGTAGATATTTTGTAAATATTTGTAGATTTTGCAATTTTTCGTAGATATTGTAGATTGGGGTTTAGAAAATTGATTCCTTTCAAAAACGTCGATTGCTTTGAATATATTTTATTCTCTTTTTGACTAGCACGTCCATACACACCATTTCCTTTTGCTGATGTCACAACGGCGCATATATTTTTGCACATCATATACATAATTTTTGATAACGTATTAAAATGGTGAAGGAACAAACTTTTTTTTCTTTTTTTTTGCGCCGAGACGAAATTTCATACCACTTTCTTCATCTATTAGACATGTATGGAACTCAAAAAATGGAGGGCAAAAAATACGTCACACTTTTCTCTATTGTTTTGGACGAAAAGACAAATCTGAAAAAGGCGTGTTTTTGCATATCTTTCCAGTAAATTGTGTGCTTTTCAAATAGAAAATTTGTCTTGTCTATGCGTAAAACTGAGTATGTGTGAAAAGTTTTCATACAAGTCTTTCGTTAATTGCATGGAATTTTATACAACTTAACTTTTCAAAGGATGTTGTGTATCTCTTTTTACTGCACAAAACCTCTCTAGTCACTTTTTACATAATAATTGCAATTATATTTCCGCTCTCCAAAGTGCTTTACTCGCCTATTCATTTCCAACCTAACACGAGGTATTTGCGAGACTTTACAAGCTGTTCTACGTGGTTAAGTTATAATAATCAACACATTTTTCTGCTGCCTTGCAATCAACAATATTGCGAAATTGGATACAATGACTAACAAGGCACCTAAATTGAGAGAACGCTCAAGAGTTCATTAGCAGAATAAATTTGCGTCTTGTGTCAAAAACTCAAAAGATACTTTTTCATTTAGTGGTCGACGAATGAGTCTAAACTCTAAATTAAATTAATGTTGCAAAATACAACATAAGTACTAGAAAACTACAAAAAGTAATACTATTGAATTCTCTTGAAAGTCAAATTTCAAATTAAAGTGAAATCAAATTGGAACAATCGGAAAACTCCTTTCCTTGTATATTTGAATATTTTCATCTTAAGAATTCACATTTTATGCTTCTTTTACTCAAAACATTCCAAGCAAATTGTCTAATCCTAAACATCATTATATATTCAGAAAAATGTATAAAAATATGAACGAATCGTATAATAATGCTTTCCTCTGGATTACCATTTTCAGAAAATATGAGACATTTCATATTTATTATAATAAATTGTTATTCATGCCAACAACAATATAACGACGCATTTCAGTATTTCAATGTATGTTTGACAATAACAGAAAATAATGTCAACTAAACAAAAAATATATTATCTACAATTTTTACCAGTGGCGCTTTTTACAAAGTCTAACCATGTATTAAGCTATATTATTACTATTAATCAAAATATCTCCGTCCCTGCAACATGTAAATAGATAAAGCTCCATCAAGTTGGATATTTTGAATATCTTTCAGATGAGAAAAGACTTTTTTGAATTTTATGATGTGACTACATATTGGAGGGCTTTGTTATTTGAAGTTAAAAAAAATCAAATGTTTATACATGGAATATTTTCAACAAATAAAACTTGAAAGAGAGAGACATGTTTTTCAAGTTTTCTATACAAAATAGAAAAAATATGAAAATGATTATTTTGAATGGTTTTGTGAAAACGACGACAAGAAAATATTAAGAGGAATGTTGATTTGGAATGGTGTAAGGTCTGGTTTGAATAGTTTGGACTTGCACACTTTGGTATAAAAGTTGTTTTTTTAAAATGATTTCTTCTTGTACACACAGTTTTCAGGCCTAAAATCAGTCAATCTTCCAGATGCACATATTTGAAGAAAAGCAAACCAACAAAAACTTTTTGTTTCAGACATGATCAAAGATAGTTGCATCAGTTTGAATTTTTTAACTTTCTCTTCAATTTACCTGAGTAATCAACAGAAGCTCAAAAACAACGAAACATATCGAAAAACGCAGCAAAAACAAAACTCAATTATAGCATGATGTTTAATTTCCCTTTTCAAATCCTTGTTTCATTATATAGGTCAGTGAATTAAACCAATTTCCGATTCAGACGCATTTTCAAGATTTGTACGAGGATTTATTTTTGTTTTCTGCTGGTAATTTGATTTAATTGGCCTCGCACCAGTCTGCTGCTAAATGCTGAACTTGCAATGTTTTATCATGTATACATTTATTCATTCAGGTATTCAACAAATTAAAAGCTTTACACAGTCTACAAAGTTTTTAATTTTTACTGTAAATTGTGTGCAGTGGATTGGGAAAGGAGAATTTTTATCTCCTTACTTGAGAATTTTTGGTATGGGAGTCGCCTCTGAGCATGTCCGCAAATTTTTCAATGTCGACAGTTCATAATTTAAATGAAAATTAAATTTTATCAAGCAAATGAATGTGGGTCGAAATGAATAAAATTTGCGGAAGGTTCATGAACTTGCTCGCTTAATTCATGAAAATTCTAGTAAATTGGGTATACTTTAAGACGTTAGCTTTAAAATGGTAACGGTCAAGTTTTGTTGTTGAATTCGCAAACCTTTTAAGCATTTATACATTTATCCCTGGTCTTAAAATTATTACTTAAAAATTTTCTGCCTCTTTTAGAGCATCTTTGTTCTAACTTCCAACGTTCACTCAAGTGTTCGCAAACAACCCCTTACGAAATTTCTACATAAAATGCTGTTTGCATTTTACCATTGTACGTACTTTGCATTAAGACAAGTGAAATTCATTTTCTCTACGGATTTTTTTTTGTTCTTTGAACAGCGGAATTGCTTAAAAAATAAAAAGCCTTCATCAAAAAAAAAAAATACTCAGACTTATGAGTCCTTCACTCCTTTTGGCGCATAATGTTGGAAAACGGAAGTACATGCAATTTTTTTTTGGTATGGTAAACACTTTTCAAGCATCATATACGTGAAATTGTGAAAAGGCTCTGTAGCTCTCTACAAAAGGGTTTTGTGATTTTGCCGTGAATTAAAATTTATGCTGTAAAAAAAATGTTCGAAAGAGGGGAGAGTATTTTAGTAGCTTTGCAAGAGCTTATGACCACTGAAGGCATATGGCTCATGATACTTGGATACAGCTCCAAATGTGAATACACAAATATAACTACAACTATTACTATTAAATTTGTAATTAAAACTAGAACCCAGTAGAACCTGCAGTTATATCTTTAAAAAACCTTTTGCCCCTTCATCTCATTGCATCACCAGACTACTTAGGTTTTTTTAATCACGCTGGTAAATCAAAAGGGATCCTTTTTAATCATGATACGAAAGGATGTATGGTGTCGCTTGCTCTTCAATTGTTTTTTGAACGTGCCCAGAAACAATGAGTGTTTTCAATGTCATGGATAAAAACTTCATACAGCATTACAGCACTACATAGCTTCGTATCATCATAAAAGAACCTAAAAGAATAGCTGTTGAAAAGACTCATATCAAACCATTTTCTTTTGTAAGTAATTTTGAATTTTACATACTTTTGCATACACAGATTTTGCTGTCGAGCATTATTAATTTTCACAATTTCTTATTCTATGCTTTTACTAACTTTTACTCTATGCTGTATTGCTGAAAGCACTCTTTTCTCGTTGATTAATCAACAATATGAATTCTTCAACGAAGGATATTCGTGTTCAATTGCTCTGTACTTCTATAGCATACTTCTCAGTTCTGTAATAATAAATAATAATTCATGTGACTTTTTTTCGGAGGCATTAAATTTCCCTAATGTATAATGCCATTCCTCTAATGGCTCGAACATGCTCTTCTGTAATGCTTGTGTATCGATAAAAATAATTTAAAATGCATAAATATTTGGTGGGCAACCATTCAGTGACTCTTGGCACTCGTTCCACAAATTATTGATCGGAAATTGGATAAAAGTTAACGCTGGCAACACCCAAAATTACAACAACTTGATTTCAATTTGATTGCTTTTTAAACATTTTTTACATTAAAAATTGACACAAAAGTTGGTTTTCTCAATTTACCCAAAAAAACAAGTATCGGGAGTTATGAAAATTATGAAATATTTTTTTCATTTGACGGTTTTCAGAATTGCTATAAATAAAGAGCTAGCCACCCTTTATGCCGCTACATCAAAATTTCTGCTGACTTTTAATAAAACATTCCAGTAGGGTTTCATTTTGTTTTCCCAGTCGCAAAAAATGAAATCAGCAATTTCTTTCGAGATCTCGTATCTTTGAGAGGAGTACAGAATTCTAGAGATCATGTCAAAATGTCACCTTTAGTTATTTCTCAATCCATTTGAGCACATTTAGATGAAAAACAAAATCGAGAAAGAGTGGAAATGGGGTCGTACATAAACAACCAAAGTATTTTATTTTTATGTTTAACTACCTTTCACACAAAAATCTGTATTTTGTCTTTTAACTATATACCTACAAAATATTTCTCAACATTATTTAACGACGTCCACTACCAACCCAAACAATACTTTTTTTTTTACGCAGTCGCGTTTAAACACAAGTTTGCTATTTTTTCAATTCTTAAAAAAGAAAATGTATGTGGAAGTTCATATTCATATGGTTTTCCCGAGTTTTCACGGTGCAAAGCGGAAAATGAAAATTTGGTGGGAGGAGTTGAGAAAAACTGCACGGGATAAGTTTTTATTGCATGCTCGAGTGAATGTGAAATAAATTAGTATTTAATTTTTGAATTAATTGAATTGTTTAAAACAGGACAATAGTCTTAATTTCAGCCGATACATAATAATTATCAAATTTTCGTTTAAGAAATTTAAGATCAAATATATTTACAATTTTAATTTAAAATGGGGGACTATGTTGAATAATTTTAAGTAACATTTAAGGCTTAATTACATAATTACAGGTTAAAACAGAGCTTTCATTTTACAAAGGATTAAATTCATTTTAGCGTATCCTCATCATACTTTGAATTCTTCCCCTTTATATTAAGCGTGATACCAAATAACATCTAATTAAAATGACTTGTTGAATCAATTAAAAATAGCGTACGTTTACCGATGGTTTCGATTTGTGTGGTGTTGCCTGAACTCATCTAATAATATACATTCGATTACTATGTATAATAAATGTTTGCAATCTTGAAACTTAAATGAATTAGTAAACTTAAGCGTATAATATATGAATTTTCCTGATTAAAAAAAATAAAGCAACGGCATCTTCATAAATATTAGTAAATTATAAAGCGTAAAAAATTACTGAAAGCATCTTTTGAAATTACGCAACATTCAAATTTCTACTGCTACTCGAGTGTAGAGGGTGCTCTGCACGAACGAATATAAAAATAGGGTGTCAAATATATTTATCAAAACTGATACTTAATGCGAGCAAAGAAATTGAATTTAACAACTTTTTTACCTCGTAACTTAATTACCTAATTATTTAGGTAAATATATTTAGCTGTTAATCATATTATTTGGTAAATATATTGGGAAATATATAAATATAATTACGTGGTAAAAAAAATTTTAGCCATAATTTCTGGATAAAGGTAATTATTCTTACCTTTGATATTATAGTATAGATTGATAATACAGTACTCCTTTGAATTCGTTTTGATTTTCCAGAATAAAAAATATAGATTCAAAGGTAAAAAGGAAACGTGAACAATACATCTCGGTTTTGCCTAAAAGTAATAATTTGATAAAGACGGAGAAAATCTTTCAACCACCCACCAGATTGGAAAACTGCGTTGTGTGAAATATTCTTGCAATATATTGTTTCATATTTGATGCTAAATTAAGTAAGGTCAAATTATAGCTACCAACAGTTTAGTGTCATATTTTTATAATCAACAATTAAACTTTTTTACAAAGCCAATTATATAGTTGTTATCATATATAATCTTTATTAGCCCACAACTTTATGCTAGATTTTTATTTTTATTTGAAAATTTTCAAAATATTTAACAAAATTTTCCAAATAGTATTTCTAAAATATATATTTCAAAATTATATATCCTGGATAAATGACCGAAAAATTTTATTTTTCATATTTATATTTTACACACAATAACAGCAAAAAGAGTATCAGTTTATGCGCAGGTTTTCAAATCGAAATCTATAAATGATTACACGAAAAGTATCTTTTTAGCTGAAGCAACAGCAAGGAGAACCAGCTACAGGTTTTTAATTATTTACACAAGATATAGAACCAAAAAGGGTATAATTTAGTGACAATGAAAGCTTTTTTTAGTGACAAGTTATAAAATAATGAAAACTTGTTCAACAAAATCATTACAAAGTACTAAAATTATGAAAACGAGTGATAAAGCTTTTTCCCACAACAACAAAACCAGCACAAAAAGCTCTCTGAGTAAACGGCAAAAGCACTCGCACTGAGAGCTTCTAGAAGTGGAAAACGTTTTTCACGTAGAAGCAGTGGAAACTTGTTGGCAATCGGACGTGTCTCGGTGGAGTGATAGTGTACATAGCAAAGAAAGAAAATAAGGTTCAGTGTGTTTTATCGCAGGCGAAAAAATATTGTTGTGCTTTTAATTGGCAAAGTTTTGCTGCATTTCACTCATTCAGATGAAATAATAAGAATTAATTAAGTTGTTGTGTGGCAAAAGTGCTGAGCAGTGAAAAAGAAGCTTCAGGCTGGCTGTGTGTAGTACAGATATACAGATGAAATACAGAAGAATATACAAAGAGCGAACATTCTAATAAAGTTTTGATTTACAAGTACCTCACAATCTGATTTAACTTTGTTTATTCGATAATAATTCAGTTATTGGAGCTTATTTACATATTTTCATCTCAAGTAAAATCATCTATTGAAACATATTGTGTGTTATTTTGCCATGTTGTGGGGCATATAAAAGCCATTCAATTCAATTCCGATTCAAATTGCAAAAGGTATATTTTTAGAAAAAGGAAATTGCTTTTATATGCATGTTTACGTGAATATCACTCTAGTGGAGCATAATTTCCAGTATTAGCTATTATTACCTACATATAACCCATTGACGAAGCGTAATTTTTAATTAACCTCCCTTCTCTCACTACTGTACATTTTGCCACATTCTATTTTATTTACACTTTAGTTAACATCAATTTTAAATTACATTAACATTCAACAAACAATAAACCTTAATAGATTTATGATTATGATCTATACTTTATGAAGATATTTGGTAAATTGCACACATCAAAATATATTGGTAGCATTAAAATATAAAATGAGTAAAAGTAATGGCCTGTACCCTTAAAGCCAACAACAACAAAATTTAGATTGTAAATGTACGTGTATGCAGTAAAAAGCTCTCAACTACATAATTTTCAAATTTAAAATTGATAATTTTGTGGGTGGAATGTTAATGGGAATATTGCAAACACTTTTCAATTAGCTACTTCCGAAGATGTATCGCGTGTCTTCATATAGATTTTTCACTATGTATAATTGGATAGATAATGGCACAAATATAATCGAAAAATCGATTTTTTTTGAAATTTTACAGAGATTTTACAAGCGAAATCGATATGATATTTTTTGAGGATTTGATGATTTCTATCGAAAGAACAGTAAATAAAATATTACACGAGAAAGGGGAAAAAAACTGAAAAAGCTTTGTGCAGCATTAAAAATGAATATTTGCGTGATATTTGTATAGAGACATATTATTATTATATCATGAATATACACGTTCCTCTCACAAAAAAATTCTTTGACAAAGGAAAAAAAATTCAGATTTTTCTGGAGCGTTATTTCACGTCCATTGTATTTTTGGCATGCGATAAATTAGAAGGGTTTTATTCAAAGGGTTTTTGTTGGCGGATTTTTTAATGAGCGCATTCATTACATTGTTCAGTGGTATGCTTTAAGATGTTAAACTTTTCTTTGCTTTATGCTTTTGCTAATTAACCCTCAATTTACCTAACCACATTTTTCAAGATCAAAAAAAAGAGAGACTACATCAAATAAATAATAAAAATACTCAAAAGGTAATTATAAAGCTAGAAAAACCACAGCGAGCATTTTTAGAAAAACAAACCTCTTATCGTACTTAATTTCGCTTTTTTCAGAAGGAGTATTTGATTTTCTTTTTTTGCGTGGGTTAATAAATTTTATACCTTCACCCCATTAAAATTGAAAGTGTGTGTATCCGGTCATTCTTTTTGGGAACAAATAATGTATACTTGTAGATTTATAAAAATCGTCTCCTTTCTTCTACAATTATTTGTATATATTTTTATATATAAATTAAATGTAACTTTTCAGTACATATCGTTCAATATATGGTATGCAAATTTTTATAGAAAAGAAGCGACGACCAGTGAAAGCATCGTAAAATTTATTGGCAGTGAGCCAAATATGGTGCGGAGCAACAAGTACTTTATAGCAAAAATATAAAAGCTTATCTCGATGAACAAAAAAGCACTACAGCTGCTATGTATCATTAAATAATTTTCCTATTCTTTTGCTTCACAACGAATAACCTCGCATTAAAAAGTTTCAATTGCTCCTCGTTATCAATTATTGCTTGGAAAATTTTATCACTTCAACGCAAGACTGAGTGTCCCATGTTGCGCGCTTCAAAAACAGAGGATAGTATCGGATTATATTGCAAGGTAATATGATCTGTGCTGTAAATTTGATTTAGTTGAAGAGCAAACTGTCAATTTCTATTTTCATATATTTAATTTAATATTATTGAATATTTAATATTATAACTCTGCAAGCCCCAAAAAAATGAGATGAAAAGTTGTGAAATGCGATCCGGCTTGTTACGTTTCGATCAGGGTTTCTGATAGCAATAACGACAAATCGTCAAACGCTGTGAATTAAATCAATCTGCTTAAAACATACTTATGTATTTATTCAGACAATGTTTTTATCCTTCATGGTACATTTTGTATATTTTAGTATCAAATGACTGAGAATAATGAAATTGAAATATATTAACATACTTTTAAACAGTTATTAAAAAGTTTCCACTTACACAATATTTGCAGAACGTGTATATAATGCTGCAATACAACTCTGTATATATATCATATACAAGTTTATTTATATCTGATTGGAAAACTTTAGTCAAATGACGACACAGAGCCACATTGTGAAGTTTGAGGAGAAATTATTCATGTTCAAATTCTTCGAATCGATGAAGCAAAAACTTAACTGTACAATTTTAAAATTAATTGCCTTATCCTCTTACTCGGAATTTATATTGTATATTTATCTGTAAAGTCTTGTATAATTACACAAAGCCATAATCAGAACAAAACTTTGTTTTCAACTAAAGTTAATTAAATAAATGTTTTTCTAGTGAAAGGAGAAAAAATTGTGGATTGGAAGTTTTTTTTTGTGGCCAATTGAAAAGTGAGAAATATGAGCTTTTTTAATTCTCTTCAACAATATGTGACCACTGGGGTGGCCCAATTGGGACTGAGTCCACTACGAAGATCTTCGCGAACCGATGAAGCAAACCCACCAGAAATAACTCCTGCTGCTGTGCTGGCTCCTCATCCTCATACACAAATTCATGGTGAGTTTTTGTAAAAACATAGGGACTTTTGAATAAATAGTTTTTTTAAATTATACCACAAGTTTTCTGAATTTAGTATCTTGAAATTTGAACCAATTCACAGAACCACAGAAATAAAAGGTAATGCGAAAGAAATAATGAATCAACTCCATGTTGAGCTGCACTAATTAATTCGTAAAATGAATAAAGTTGGGTTTGTACCCAACCTAGTTATTATATTTATAAATATACTGTTTTCTTTTATCTGGAAAACTTTTACTCTATAAGCCATAATTAAAAGTTTGCCACTTTGTTGTGTCTATATGAATAATTCCACATTGCCAAAGGATGCTTACCATACTTTCCAGATTTAAGCTCTTTGCCATTGGAAAAAGCCAGAGCGACTTTAAAGTTTAATAATTATTTATGTGCTCTCCAAGTATCAAAAATTGTGTTGGAGCATAATTTATAAAGTCATAACTTATTAATTAATTTAAAAAGTCACAAAAAGTCACCCTCCCTCTTTAAAACGTTTCACATTGTATAAGCAACAGCTTTTAAAGCTTTTTCACAAAGCATGAAATCTAAAATCTGTATTTTTTAGACCAAATTACAGTTTGATGATGATTGCTTTTAAATATGTTGATTCTTAATACGCCGCAGACAGACCATAATGCACAAAGCTATAGCTATAAGCTTTTTTCTTTCAATAAACATATAGTCTCTCTATCTTTAGTTTGTTTTGGCTGACAATTTGAACATGTATTAAGTTCAGATGTGATAAAGCACATACATATATATTTTACAAAAAATCTTTTTCGTACTTGTTGATTCTCTGATTATAGTTTGTGAGAATGTTTAAAAAACAGTGTGTAGAATATGATGTAGAAAATAAAGGGTTCGCCATTTGACGCGTCAGTCGGCAATTGACTTGACATGACGTCAAACGTGTCAATTGACCGTCAGAATGTCAATTGACATGTCAATTTAATTTGTTCAAGGAAAACTGACTTTTTATGGTCAAAGTTTACTGAATCTTAAAATACATTTACAAGATCTTATATCGCAATAAAATTAAATAATTATTTTTTTGATTACTCGAGAAAATTTTATTTTAAAAAGATGCTAATTATAAAGACAAAAAGTTTATAAGTTAATTTTTGCTTATTTGGTTCTAAAATAATGAGTTCAGCAAGTTTGAAAGCTCCTAAATAATGTTCTATAGTACTGCATGATTAGTTTTGTTTAAGATATGTTGTTATTTACAGGTTTTGGAATGTTTGAAACCTAAGTTTAAAACGTTAGGTTTTGAATAATTTTAAAACGTTTGTTTGAAAGCGTTTCAGACACAACGTTTATAAAAAATAAGAATCTTTAGAAAAATATATTTTTTTGATTATGAAGATAAGATAATTTAAATCTGAGTGTTGGTCCTTGCCAAGAATGCTTCTTATAATTACACTACTTATAACTAATGATATTATGAACTTTTGTATTATTGCTGATACTCTAACCATTCACTGCAGCAGTATCACTAATCCCTAGTGACACCCGATAAGTTTCCGGTGAGTTTCGAAGCGTTTTCACTTTAATATTATTTTATGTTTTTAGCAACCTGCAAAAAATTTATACCTTTCTCTCTGCATAAGGATGGCAGCTTCAAATCCCTCTGCTACTTGTTTTTGATCTTCCTTCCTTCTTTGGTTCCATTACTTTGAAGTTCTAGAAGTTCTTGAAGTACTGGAATCCCTAAAAGCATCAAAAATAATTAGTAAAATATAAAAAACACTATGTTTAGTTGATGCACATGAGAATCAACCTCCCTAAATCCATGGACCTGAAATATAATAGCAAAATAAGTGAGAATAGGTTCTTAGCAAGGTTTTTATGAAATATTTTTAGAATCACTGAAATGAATTTTAAATTACCTGTACAAATCAAACATTCCTGATGAATCCTTGAAGATCTTGATCATCTTGGTGTTTTGTGGAGGCTCTTTAGGTTTACATCAAGCTAAAAGCTCTAGGAATATGAAGATCTTCTACGAATTTCATAATTTTTGAGGAACGAGTTTATTTACTTTTTACGCGCTAAAAATTATACCGATAATGTTTTGGAAAAATCAAATATTTTGATTCATAAGTTTTTCTAAACATTTTCGAAACAATTTTAGCGCGTAAAAAGTAAATAAACTCGTTCCTTAAAAATTATGAAGTTCGCCGAAAATCTTCATATTCCTAGAGCTTTTAGCTTGATGTAAACCTAAAGAGCCTCCACAAAACACCAAGATGATCAAGATCTTCAAGGATTCATCAGGAATGTTTGATTTGTACAGGTAATTTAAAATTCATTTCAGTGATTCTAAAAATATTTCATAAAAACCTTGCTAAGAACCTATTCTCACTTATTTTGCTATTATATTTCAGGTCCATGGATTTAGGGAGGTTGATTCTCATGTGCATCAACTAAACATAGTGTTTTTTATATTTTACTAATTATTTTTGATGCTTTTAGGGATTCCAGTACTTCAAGAACTTCTAGAACTTCAAAGTAATGGAACCAAAGAAGGAAGGAAGATCAAAAACAAGTAGCAGAGGGATTTGAAGCTGCCATCCTTATGCAGAGAGAAAGGTATAAATTTTTTGCAGGTTGCTAAAAACATAACATAATATTAAAGTGAAAACGCTTCGAAACTCACCGGAAACTTATCGGGTGTCACTAGGGATTAGTGATACTGCTGGAGTGAATGGTTCGAGATTCAGCAATAATACAAAAATTCATAATATCATTAGTTATAAGTAGTGTAGTTATTAGAATCATTCTTGGCAAGGACCAACACTCAAATTTTAATTATCTCATTTATAATAGTTAAAATATGTCAGTTCTAGTATGCTTCTAGCTTAAGATTCTCTCTTTTAATCAACATATTTTATTATTTAAAAATTAAATGATCTAGTTGATAATGATTTTGGGGTTTTAGACAGTGTCAGACAGTTTAAGACGTTTAAAACGCAGTGTTTGTCTAAATCTATTTCGGGCATGACTTTTTCCGAACTCTGGTTTTTCATACTTTTTAAGAAATAAAAATTGGAACATTTTCATTCAATTGACATGGCGAACCCTGAGAAAATTGACAAACATGATAAATATTGCTAGAAATACGGATTCGAAATATTTTATCATCCAGATATTTTATTTATTACGTGCAGCAAATAATGATAATTATATTGGAAAAATATGTACAATACAATAACATCTAATGAAAATTAAAAGTTAATCTCAAAAACTAGTTTCGCATACAAAAGTGTCGTAATATAAACATTTTTCTTACTCTTTTTTTCGAAAAAAAATTTTTTGGTAAATTTTCTTCGATTTTCCAAAATTTCAAAAACATTATCTACTATTTCAGAAAAAAAGAAGTTAATTGATGTTTATTGATTTAATTGTGAAAATTGTTCTTTTTTCAGGCTTTCCAAAAGTGGTACCTACATTAGGTACAACAGCCCCAATAGTGAGACGTCAGTCCTCAATGTCCGTTTGTTTAATACCTCCACGTCAGTCGTCATTCAGACAACGTACGTCTCCAGTTCATCCAAATCCTCCTGATAAGCCAGCACTAATTTTTTGTAAACGTCGTATGTCTTGGCCAGAAATAGATAATACATCAACATCTGGGTGAGAATTTATTTTTATTTTTTTTTATATTTTCATAAAATATTCATAAAGAATTTTTTTTTTTTTTTCAATTGAAAAATATTACTCCAAAGCCTTTAATGTTGGCAACTAGAGCAGGCCAAAAGTTTAAACTCTTCTAGTCCATTGTTTATAGCATGGAGCTGCAAATATTACATTGAAACTAATATAATAGTTGGTTTCTGAAAAAAAAACAGCAACCGAAACCATATCAAGACAGGCAAAAATGCTCTGCGCTAAAGGAAGTCAAATAAGGACATAAAACTCGGCAACTTTGAAAGTCACGTCGTAGCAAAAAAATGTATCTATATACAATTTCTTCCTCAACTTGTTAGTTTCTGGGTCATAGTTCTGGTGGCTTCATCAGTCAATTTATTTCAAACTTTCTATATGGCTTTAATGGTGACAAGAATCATTTGCAAGTTTATGTATCAAGATTTATGTGCCACTCACTCCAAGAGCAGATATATTATATGTGATATTTATTTGAAGGGTGAACAACGGATGGAAAAAACAGAAAAATCTTATACAATGATTATAATTCCGCCTTTTAAATTTTCCTCCATAAATGAAATTCTCACACATATTTTGTTTCAAATTTACCTTAAAGTGTACACGAAAGTGATGGGTCATACTTTGAAAGTTTCACCGCATTATCATGGAAACGAGAAAATCGAAGGATAACGGCCGTACGAGCAGCAGAAACTCGGGCTGAAACTGTTCCTGAAGCAGAGATTTCAGGTACTCAAAAACAACAAAAAAATACGACACATCAATCAAGTGTCCCTACAATTTACATCATTTATAAATATATAATTCTTGTAAGATTCAGCTAAGGACACCATCAAAACGGATGTGGAAAGCCCAATTCGGAAAGAACTTATGTACATGGACGTTTTGAACACCATTGCCAATTCAGTGGGGTGTGATGCTGGTCAAGTGAGTGATAATTTATTCCATAACTAACACAATTTTTGTACATTAAAAAAAAATCTTTTTTTCGTCTAGTTTTCCCATTACAAAGACGAAATGTATTTGAGTGCCCAAAGAATTTTTGAAGTGACTCCTGATAGGCATTACCGTCTCTTAAATGCAACCGTTGAAGAGAAGAAAAAGAAGATTGTCCTGTCAGTAATCGTCATTGAAGCGGAAAACCTCGAAAGCAAAGATGCAAATGGTGAGGTTTAAGGATTTAAAGATGAGCCCGTTTATATTTATATCGAGCATTCGATAAATATCTCATTTCAAAAACCATCGTTTAAATAGATGAACAATAATATCACAATCAATTTTATCATTATTGCCTAAAGCATATTTCTACCACATCTCTTTATTTGTCCAAGGCACAACTGAACCACTTGTAAACTCAAGTAGAGCGCTTTTATCCTTTTGCTAATTAAATCAAAAAGATACTCTGTGAGGCGAAAATTAAAATAAATTCGATAACTCCGAGTAGGCCGGGGATCAATGCTACCGAACGGTAATTTCTTAAATCAATTCAGGATGCCTCTTGGGGATTTAAACTGCTTGCCTAATAAAGCTTGGTCAATTTCCTAGTTTAATAAAAGCATTGTGTCGACTTTTTCAAGAGCTTTTCGCCAAGAATGTGACATAAAAGGAGAATAAAACTAAGATTTTCCCTTCGCATCCGATATAATATTATCTTACCATTTCCGATTTACATTTGAATACAATGTAAAGCTCTAAACTAACAATACTTTTGTTTATGTTTTCCTTTTTTTTGTGCCGTCAGTTAATAATATTTTATTTTGTAAAAAAAATTTTGACTTCGAGATATTTGAACAAGACTGATTGCCAAAGTTTAATTAAAAATACATCCACCTAAATGTACATAAATACACATACCGACCCAAAATTAAAACCTTTAAGTAAAACATCCATAATCCTGTTGTTTTCCAGTATAAATCATGATATCAGCAAGGCAATTTATAAGCAATTTAACTATAGATTGTGGTGAGATTAGAACATGAATTCTTGTTATTGCCTTTTGGTTCTATGTTGTTGTTTGATGTGATTCTTTAATTATAATTTGATGTTTCTTTCTACCACAGAAAAAAACATACAAAACTCTTTAGATGAAAAGCTGCTGTTGGAATGCTTTCCGTTAAATTTGTAATATTGATTTTCTTAACTAATAAAATCGCGAACTTTATGCTCAAATTCTTTACTATTGTATAACACAATATTATGGATGTTGCAATAAATTACACCAGGTTGCCAACTAAATTTTGTATTTTTAAAATCTATTACTTTTTGCCTTTAACCAATCCTTGAATCATCTTCATTGCTTCGAGTTTTTATTAAGCCCTCAAATTAGAAATGAAATAAGTTTTGAATGCTTTGAAGATTACTTTGAAGAAATTGGGGAGCGATAGAGCTTTTTTAAGATGATTAAAAATAAAATCTATATAATAAAAGAATTTTTCGTGAAAGCTTAGTTGAATCAAGATTTTCATATTGTGTTTGGTTGCTATTTTTTAATGAAAATTGCTTTACTTTCCTCAAGTTTTGAATGATGTGATGCGGGTGAACCAAAAGGTCAACACTCCAAGCATGTAAAAAGCATTGAAGGAGACGAAAACATGTTGAAAAAAAAATTGAATTTAAAGTAGCAGGCAATAATATAAATTTTTCTCTGCATAAAAGATTAATATTAAAATATGGAAATTATTTGTATCATATCATAGCGATTTGCAAAAGCGTGTTCCATCATCATAATTGTTACTTAAATTTGGCAAGAAAAACGTTCAAGAATCAATTATCACATCGCCATTCCTTTAGAAGTGTGTTTCTTCGTATCTATTATTATTATTGTATGGTTGCTAAGAATCTCTGAAAGGTTTACTAATTAATTAATTAAATTTTCATTACGATTTGATCTTAGTGTAGTAATAAGCAATAACAAAGCAAATGTCTCTTGATATTTATATAAATAAATATATATGATTGCATAATATGCAGCGTTTGTTAAAACCTCAATGAGTGAAAACACAAAAAAAAAATTCCAAGATAATACAAATTATCTCGAGGGATTCCATACAAACAATGAAATGCTGCAAAATCTTTTTAATACTAAACATTGTTTTCATTGTGGTTTTTTCGCTTTGTGTTGAGAAATATCCGTACATGAAATTTATACATTTGCTGACGACTGTTTGAAAATCGGGAAAAAGCAATACCGAGCCAAATAACCACATATCTATTTGATGGAATGAATTCTCCTAAATCAAATTGCATGCACAATAAAATACCTGTTCCATAAAATATTTAAAATAAATATTTGACTGCTGGTCAATTCAATGTGCACGTAAGTCGAATTATTTAACTGATTTGGTGAATGTAAATCTGCTCTAAACTTAGTGTAAATCATAAAAATAGTGCTTCACAAGACTAATAATAAAGAATGAATATTAAAAAAAAAAATATTCAAACTTGCACTGAAAAGAAAAGCCAATAGAGTCGGTTTTTAAAAAATTTCATGTTTTACAAAAAAAAAAATTTTCCATCCTACGCGCAGAATGAATTTTTAACAATTTTTGCCTATTCTATCACATTTAATAATTTTATGTTATCATACAACCGATATTGAAAATGCGTAATGAGGTAACTCAAAGTTTAATCCATCTAATGTAGATGAAAAGTAGATTTTAGATATATAATGGAAAAAATTGCATCTTATTTAGGACTAAGCGATCCCTACGTGCAACTTGGAATTTGTGAAACTCCTATAGGAGCTCCACCATCCCCCAACCCCCAACTCACTCCACGAACCCTTTCAGAAACTAGTTTTTTGGATTCAGATACCTCAGACAACAAGGTAACAATAAAGAAAAGCTAATAATATCAATAATAATAATAATAATGAACACCACAGTTGAGGAAGCACCATAGCAGTTTTCGTTTGAGCTTTAAAAAGGACCGAAGAAGAGATGACTATTTGGGTCCTGTACCCGCAAAGCTCATCAAAACAACGACCGTTAAAAGTATTCAATACCCTTCAACTATATTTTTGTCAAAGACAATGAATTCAAAATTTTTTTTTTTTCAGAAGCAAATCTTTGCCCTAAATGGAATGAAAAGTTCAAATTGTAATTTAAATTTATAAAAAGTTGGCAAGCGCATGTATAACAATTTTTTATGTTTTCAGTGATATTGAGGATTTGAATAATGATGTTCTTCATTTGGATATTTGGGTAATATTATTATTCTGGTTTAGAATGATAACATAATGGTATATTTGTTGTTTTAGGATAATGATGATGAAAGCTGTGTGTTTGATGCTGTGTCAAGGTAACTTTTCATTGTTATAAACAATCAAATTTTCATTATTATGTTAATAATTTTAAAATCAAACAGACTCAATGAGGTTCGTAATGTGAAGGGGTTAGGCAGATTCTTTAAACAGGTTTGTCAATCTGCGAGGACAGGATCAACCGACGACTTTTTGGGATGCGTCAACATTGCTATCTCTGTAAATATTTGCATGAAAGTAATGCCGAATATTGGAAAATAATAAATCTTTTTTTTTTTTATTACAGGAAGTTGCCGCCAATCCAACAGGATTAGAGAGATGGTTTAAGCTGGAGGCACGCAGCCATAGAAGCTCGGTGCAAGGCAGAATAAAGCTAAAGCTTTGGCTTTCCACCCGAAATGATCATGGATTGGATGATGATACGCTTATTGAAATCAGTAAACTCGAGAGTCTATACATGGCCTATATAGCACATGAAATTTCCATATGGGAGCCAGCCCTTTCTTGGACATGGAATGGAGAAATTACAGGCCCTTCATTAACAATTCTCCAACAGTTTGCCATTCAAGCAGAACTTACTGAACTCCAAACAGCAATGGCAAAATTTGTTGCAGCGGTAAAATATTACTAATATGTGCGATTTACCTATAATATTTTTGTTCATTTATAAATAGGTTAATTTCAATAATCAGCACAGTCCGTTGGATCCAAAATTCTTACACAGGTTTGTGATTTTTCCTATAAATAACAAGAGTATTGTAATTCTAAAATAAAAAATATTTCAGACTGCTCGGCGATGTGGACAGATCTTGGAACCAAGTAAATAATGATCCGTTAAGGCAAGAGCAAGAGCAATGGCTCGCTATGGCAATGAATGGGTTTGTTGAAAAATCATTAGGTCAATTAAGGAAACATCGAGAGCTGTTTCCCGGTGAGTAAATGCATAATATATGATCCAACCCCGTAAAAGCACAATCTATAAATAAATAAATAAAATTCACAGCCTTGCATCAGCCGTCGGCTACCAGATTGGAGTATTTGCTTCGTTGCTTAGGACTGATCGGCGCTATGAGGGCATTCAAACAAGTGTGTCCGTTCAATCGAGGAGTTCGGTTCGAAATTGTCAATTCATTACGTAAAGGCTCAATCCAATGGGCACAATCACAGTTAAAGGAAGCTAATCGCCACCCAAATCCTATCGTTCAATTCACAACCAATTTGATAGCAGATTTGCAAATTGGATTAACATATTATCATTCAATTTTTGACAGCACAAATGGAGTCCAGTAATATTTTTATTATACTTTTAAATAATAGCTATATCATAATTTATTCTTTCATAAGGTACTTTTCGATAGTTTACAAGATTTTCGATACTTTTGTAAGATTTTCTGCTTTTAATTGTTTCGAAAAGTTATCTAATTATTTATTTCCTACTCAGCTTTCTGATGAAATCACCCTCAAGATTGAGTCAAACCAATTTCCAGGCTGCAACTTAAATCATCATCAATCTGGCTTGGAAGGAAGGGAGCCAGTGGACACGCGTGCTTTTGAAATATACTTTGCTTTGAGTGAGTTTGGCGCATTAAAACAACACTTGAGCGTTACACCAATGCCGCCAGAAAAGCCCTTGGGGATCCAAAACTTCCATTTATATTTTGAACCTGTTTTCCAACGATGGATAGTGGTCAGCAAATATAAAGCTATTGAGGTTAGTAATCATGATTATTTTATTAACACTTAAAAAAATTACACTGAAATAATTTTGCCTACATTACACATGATAAATTGATTTGCAACCATTTTTATAATTAAAGCGAGTTCGTACAGCAGTTTCATTAGATAGTATTGTTGTGGGTGAAAAACTTGTCAGGCACACTAGCTCATCGGTGGATTGTGCATCAATTCTTTATCAAATGAAAACGTTTTGGCAACTACTAGATTGGCCAGATTTCTCAACTGGCATTATTTTGGAAAATCAACTAGTCGATGCAGCTTCTGCGTGCGCTCTCCACTATCGTGATATGATCTTTGAAGCATTAACAAACAGTGGGTTTTTTGACCAGCAAACGGAATCAGATGATTTGTGCTACTCCATAAATAACCTCGAGTATGTACGGCAAGCGCTATCTGAATTTAGACGTGCAGAAGATCAATATGTGGGCCAAAATGAAAATTTACTGGAGCACGCTCTTATGCAAATTGAAGGCACCATTGAACGCATTCTCATGTATGTTTAAAATTATAGGTTAAAAATTTTCAACTGTTCTCAACATGTATATCAAAATTTATAGAAGACTACGTGTGTTCATGACTGCAAACTTGCAAAAAGCCATTTTTCATCTCAGCTGGAGCCCAGACAACCTACCAGCAAATCAAGCCATCATCACGTTGCTAGAATACCTAGACTCCATTTTATCTAGTTTAAATAACCAACTTTTGACCAAAAATTTTCACCGTGCATTGGCAATTATCTGGGCTCATGTGCTGGATGAGTACAGTGTGCAAATGGACTCGGTGGGAGAAAAGCCAGCAAATTTTCATACTCGATTGTATGAATGTAAGTTTCATTCAATTGGTTTATCACATTTGATCTTTGCAAATTACATCGCTCCTCTATTACAGCGCTTCAATTGCTCGTTGATTTCTTTTATGCCGAGGGTTTAGGACTAACGTATGCAAACATAAAGAATGAAGTTTATTCCAATCTTCAGCTCAGATTAGACTATCACAAAACGGATACAGAAAAGCTGATAGACCTTTTTTATCTACAACGCTTGAAGGAACAAATGAGCCAGTCTACTGGAGCTATCCCATATGGGATTTTGGCCGTGAGAGCTTACTTTAATCACGATAGCTTGTGTGTTGAGGTTATGCACGCAAAGGTAATATTTTATCATTTGTTTTGTTCATAGAATAGAACTACAAATACTTTTGAATTTTTTTGCTTGTGCAAAATGCTAAAACATTAATTAAAAATTTCGAACTCACTGACTTACTTTTTTAATTTATACTGTAAATTGAAAATAGCAATCTTGGTTTTTGGCTGCATTATACAGTTTTTACAAATTTCAATTGAACCTTAGAGAAAGCACGTTAAAACATAAAACGATCGACATTTTTTTAGGGTACACGTACTTCTATTTTATGGTATAGTGTACTTTTCATATTATAAATGGTTTATTATATTTTGCCACATTTATAGGAAGTGATCCCACTGGATCCAAACGGTAAGCGATTATAAGTCTGTTTTACACTCATTCATGAAAGTTTTATATAAAAAATGTAAACTTTATAAAAACATTCTGAACATTTCACAGGCTTTAGCGATCCCTTCGTCATTATTGAGCTACTTCCCAGAAGGGTTTTCTCGCAATGTACCGAGCAACAGACCAACGTAATAAAGGTATACGATTTCTTCTCTCGATTCATCATAATTAGTTGAACGTGTTAATAACTTGGTATTTTTTTGACAGAAAACTTTACACCCCATATTCGATGAAAGCTACGAATTTTCAGTAAGAATTTTTTTTTTAAGTATTCACAAAAAGGTGTTTCACATTTAATTCAATTTGAAAAAAATTTAAACGTTTGCAGCAATCATTTAAATTACTTTTCTTTTAACATAATAGGTTACGTTGGAACAATGTCTGCAGCAAGAAGCAATGATTCTTTTCACAGTAATGGATCACGATGTGATAACTGCTAATGATTTTGCCGGTGAAGCTTTATTGGGCTTAAACTCCATTCCAGGAGTATCAGATTCTTCCATTAACGACTTTCACGGCTTAAAACAAATTGATTTAGTGTTGATGTGGCAAAAGGACAAAAGTGAGTTTTATTTAATTATTTCCCATAATCAAAACCTTTTTCCAATACTGTGTGAACTATTAACCTACAATTTGTTCAATCAACTAGATCCTATTCTACAAATTTTGGAGTCAAGAGTGCTCGACAGACAAGCGCTTGATTTTGTGCGCAAGCAGAAACCAAGGATTGCATCATAAACCCTTAAATGATTAGAAATGCAGATTATGCAAAACAAAACTTTAATTTTGAAGATTTACATTATTACTTAATCACAAATACAAATATTGAAATCAATTAAATCAAATATGTCAATCATTTTATGCGTAACAATATGTAAACTGGCTAAAGGGGGTCATTTGTCATCAATCATATTTAGACTAATCTTATGACACGTCAATATTTTCAGAAATTATTGAAGAATAATATCTATTTGAATATTTGACTATGTGGAGACTTGAATCACTTTACTATCAAGAAACTACATATTTGTACATTTGTGAGATTTATCAAGTATTACCCATTATTATTGACAACATGTGTAATAAAAACAGTGTTGAAACCCTTTGGAACTTTAGGAGTTCTTTTTCGTAATTTGTTCCAAATTATATATTTTATTGGTAAGAGGTAATACTTAATGAAACAAATAAAAATTGACCCCCTTGAGAGCTCTTCAAAATAGACTATCATAAAAATTATCACTTGAATTAACGTTTGATGTGAATATTTCCAAAAAGTATATCGATTTTCCCTCAAAAACCCTGATATAAGAGCTATTGTATGTATGTTAGGAAATATTGCCTTTCAATTTTAATTTGAATATTTATTGAAAAATAAAATCCTTTTACTGAGCTTTAATTACTAAAAAATGTTCCTTCGGAACACATCACAAAAGTAAAGAAAAACTGTTCCGTTAATGACAAAGTGGAATTTATGACAGCGAAGGAATTTATAATGGACAAAACTTAAACTCAAAGTTGTAAAACACTAAACTATATTCAATTCAAACATTACAATGAATAATTCATTGAGAAATATTGAAACTGTCTTATGAAATGATAAACAAAAATATACATAATATCTACATATTTATATAATGAATGTTTTTATGCAAATGTAATACATATTAAATTAGTTATATCAACGTATCCTGGAAGAAGTTTTGCTTTAACTTCACTTTATTATAAGTTATAATTGATTACTGTACAAATGCATTCGATTATAACCTCCAAATAGAGCAAAAGAAAAGTTTCAATCTCTTCCGGATGAACTTGATTACATAAATGTCAGAGCTTATTACTTAAAAACGCTTTATTTCAATTGCTATAGTTTTTCTACAAAAAAAAAAATTTATAAAGAAAACTTTTATAAACCAGAACTTTTAAAATGTAACCGCCAAATATTTTTGATGCAAGAACTATTTCTGAATTTACTTTAAAATTTCACGATGAGACCTGTTTTTGGTTTGGTGAACTAAAAACGAATAAATCTCTAAAATACTAAGCACAATTTTCAGATTTTTTACTATCTATGTACACGAAAGGAAACATTTTGTTATGAAGTTTTATTCTGCCTTTGTTTTGATAAGTGTGAACTATTGTAGACACTAAACTCAAATGAGATAAACTTGAACTTATCAATATAAATGTACATTTCAGAGTATTATCCGGATCAAGTATCTCCTAGCCAAATGAACTAAAATTTATTAAATATAAATGTGTAACAATAAAATAAAATTGAATTGTTTTTTTTTTTTTGAGTTCTTTTGTTTCAGGATCATAGAAATAGCATAAAAATTAAAGTATACTTACATGTGTTCGAGAATAAGTAAATATGACCTGGAAATCAACTTTAAATTTTAAAATCTTTCAAATAATATTTGCATTTATGATTCTTTATTCTCAAGATTTCTTAAATAAAAATTTTTGAGTTGACATTAGGCTCAAATTGCTTAACATTTTATATTACAACAAAAGACTGGACGTTATAGTATAATCTTCAATTTTTATAATGTTTCATTATAATTTCCGAGGAGAATAATCTTACAGGATTAAATATTCTACAATTACATAATGTCTGTCTTAAAAATAATAGATACATCTGAGGGTCTAAAATTGACTTCCTAATTAATATAAATACTGAAATTACAATTGAATATCTAATTAACTTCAATGCCAGTGTTGTTGTTCTCATCTTCACTCGACGAAAGTTCATCAAAGTTATAGTTTTGGCTGCCGTTCATCTGATTGTGCTTTTTTATAACGGCAAAAATCTCAGGGTTTGAGTCAAGCGTGCTTGCATTAGACTCCACATACTCGGAGGTATTCTCTTCATCGGTTAAGATCACTGAGCTTCGCTTACTCTTAACAGTTTGTGAGGGTTTGAATCGTCTTTTTATGGGTAATCGAGCAACACTAGAATGATTAAAAAAACTCCAGTTAGTGGTTGCTGACTAATATCTGACTAATTATCATGGCTTACCTTTTTCTTCTCAAATTAAAATCAAAGATATCTTCGCCTTCCTCGTCGCTCCATGAATCTTGAGACTCCACCATGGATTTGCCAATTTTGCAGTTGCAAGATGTTTTAGGACTTGCGTTGTTCAAATTGCTGTCCATTTCATTAGTAAGTACTCGTTTTTTACTGCACTTAATACATGTATTATCAATTTCCTTGCGATTATTAATTATTGTAGATGTGGTGCTGGATGTTGAGGTCGTTTCATTTATTAGTTCAGTGACTTTTCTACCCAACGTTTCCAAATGATCGTCATCTGAACAGTCTCTAAGAATTATTTCATTGTTATTCTCACTATTCATATCGTAACTAGCGGACATTAAAGATGAGGACATGCCAGTGAGTGCGGAAGAAGTCAACATTGAATTTGCCATTCCAGTATTTGAACTTGTTGTATCTCCTCGTCCTGGAGCATTTGAGTCAATATCAGAATCGCTGCCTGACTGATGTTCGTCATCTAATTTAGGCAGAGGAGAAGATTTCTGTAGGTAAATCACTTGCTGTTTGTTGTTTTCATCGGTTCTCAGGCAGAGCGTCATTTGATGTTGTGCAAGAGCAACAAAAGCAGTTCCAGAAGCAATGGCAGAGGAATCCACCGCTGAGAAAGTATCTGGTGTAAGATCCATCGCTTCAGTTTGAGTTTCACTGTCAACCAAACGTGGTGCTTGTGGCTCACTTTGAATCCTTCTAGAATCTCGATTTGGACTGGCTTTTGGAGTCATCAACGATCCACTACCATTTCTTTTATGTCTGAGCTTTTTGGAGCGTTGGTTTCCGGAGTTTTGTACAACCGCTTTAATTGGTTGTTGGCCATCTAATTGTGCGTACAAGGTGACTTTGACAGGGCTGTTTGGTATTGAATCTGGTGACGTATCCACTGCTAAACCTCCAGCATTACAGAATCGACGTCGGCTTATTTTATCGAAATGCTTCTTCTGTAACGTCGTTACAATTTTCCTGTATGGCTTATTAGATCCCATCTGCTTCTCCCTTTCTGAAATTTCCTTCTCACGTTCTTCCAATTGTAAGAAACATGCACTCAGCTCAGCATACAGATTATTTGTTCTCTCGAGCTTTCGCTCATATATCAAACGGATATCCTTTGCATGTTTGAATTCATCCTGACGCTTTCTTACTAAATCCTGCTCATATTTGTGAATATTAGTGCTATTCGTCTTACTGGATATCATTTGTTCTCTCTAAAATTAATAAAATAATAACAAATTAGTTTTAGAGAATTATTTAAAAGATTGAATACTTACAATTTCTTCACGCCAAGATTTTTGTCGTTCCACATATTTGTCATCAAAGCTTTGAATTAACTCAACTGAAGCGATTTCCAGGTGGGTCAGTATAATCTTGAAAGACGGTCGATTCCTTGGTTTACTGGAAAAACACTGCTTTATTAAAAGCTTGAAGCCTTCGGGGCAAGTTGACGGAATCGGTAAGTGGAGGGAATTATTTCCAACTCCCCAAATTATGGCAGAGGAGTCCATGTCTTTGTAAGGAACCTCTAAAGTGAGTAGCTCCCACAGCACTACACCAAAGCCCCAAACGTCAACTTTCTCAGAGCAAGGCTCATTTCTAATAACCTCGGGAGCCATCCAGGATACAGTTCCAACGAAGGACATTTTCGTGCTGACCTCATTATATTCTCTGCAGGTCCCAAAATCAGAAATCTTTACAATTTCATTCGTTCCAATGAGAATACTAAAATGGATTTTAAAAAACACGATCAGATCTCAAAAATTAAAATTGGTGATGATTCTTACTTTGGACTTTTCAAATCTCTGTGAATTATTTTGTGGCTATGGAGATAGTTCATTCCAATGGCGATTTGCTTAGACCAAGAAACAACTCTCGTTACTGTGATAATATCAGCGCCATCCTTCAAGATAGTATGAAGTGGTCCAAAAGGGCTACATAATTTAAAATAACGATCATTAAAGTTATAAGTATATATGAGCAGTTTAAAATGTATTTACCAAAACTCCATCACAATACAAAATACTGGACTCTGCGTGCAAATTCCTTTAAACTTCACAATATTTTCGTGATCTAATTTCCTTAAGTGCTTGATGTCTGTTTCTCTCACATCTCGAACTTTTTTCACTGCCACAACTTCATTTCCCAATTTTCCACTGAATACTGCTCCTGTTATCGATAAAATAAAAGAATATATTTATAGTTTCATTGTTGCTGATTCAGGTGGTTTTTATTTAATTTAGATAAAATCGAAAGAAATTGAAAGAATTAAAAAATTACATACCTTGAGCACCACTTCCAAGCCACTCCAGATCACTTATCATCTCAAAAGGAATTTCCCACTTGAGATCTTCTGTTTGTTTAGTAGGAGAATTTTTTCCAATCATCCCAAAAACCGGCTTCAAGCATCCAAAGCCAAAAAACCCATCGATCCACGAAATTTTGCCATTAGCATTACAATTGCTCGCTCCCTCAACCTTGTACTGTGGATCAGTCGGGCTCTCTATACCCTGCTCCTTATCATTCAGTTGCACCTGTGATAACTCTTCTTGGATTGAAATCATGCTGTAAATAAATGATTACCAAATGATTACCAAAAGGATTACCAAAATTTCGAGGTAAACATGTTTACCGAAATGATTACCTCAATTTTTAAGGTAATCATTCGAAAACATGCTGTAAATAAACAACAATAAATATGTTTGAATTTTCCGTTATTATCACTTCTAATAACGAAATCATTGCTTTATATACAACAACAAAACGTTATCAGTAAAACTCTTTTTCCATTATACTAAAATAATGATAAGAGAGTATTTTTGTAAATTCCGCGTATTTCAGTCGGTCAAGTGTCTTGTTTAATAAAAGTTTTTCGTACAAAATTCATGCACGGCAAAATATCATAATTATGAGCTTTATCCACGTTTTTGATCATTTGGACTGTTCAAATTGGGATCATTGCTCTCTCTTTCTGTTACAGACAATATTTGTACAAATATATTAAATAGATGTCAATATCTTATAAGTCTAATCTATTCTAGCATATATAACCTCCTTTGTGAGATAAAATTCAGATACATCAATTATTAATTTCTCGCCAAAAGATCCAAGTGCTTTTCAGTATTTTTTCTTATTTTTGCTCTGTGAAATTGATTACCAAAATGATTACCAAATGATTACCAAAATTAAGGTAAACATGTTTACCCAAATGATTACCTTGTTTTTCGAGGTAATCATGTTTACCATTTTGATTACCTTGTTTTCGAGGTAATCATTAAGGTAAACATGTTTACCAGAAATGATTACCTCAAATTACAAGGTAATCATTCAGGTAAACATGATTACCAGAAATGATTACTTAGAGAAACAAGGTAATCATTCAGGTAAACATGTTTACCAAACTGATTACCATTGAAAATTTGGTAATCATATTTAATTGTTTTTGTTTATGTTTTCACGCGTACACATGACTGTGAGTAAAACGCGTGAGCTCAATATATATATAAATATATCATATATTGTAATTAAGAGTTATGTTAATTATTATGATTGATTAATTAACAATGTATGTTTTTCACTTATAGGAAACCATGTTTACCTAGCAAATAATTTGATTCAAAAAATTGATCAGAATATTGAAATTCTTGCTAGAAATATGAGTTTTAATTTTCAAGGTAATCATATGGTAAACATGATTACCGAAATGATTACCTTGAAAAACGAGGTAATCATAAAAGTAATCATGTTTACCCAAATGATTACCTCAAAAAACAAGGTAATCATAATGGTAAACATGATTACCGAAATGATTACCTTGAAAAACGAGGTAATCATAAAAGTAATCATGTTTACCCAAATGATTACCTCAAAAAACAAGGTAATCATAATGGTAAACATGATTACCTTGAAAAACGAGGTAATCATAAAAGTAATCATGTTTACCCAAATGATTACCTCAAAAAACAAGGTAATCATAATGGTAAACATGATTACCTTGAAAAACGAGGTAATCATAAAAGTAATCATGTTTACCCAAATGATTACCTCAAAAAACAAGGTAATCATAATGGTAAACATGATTACCTTGAAAAACGAGGTAATCATAAAAGTAATCATGTTTACCCAAATGATTACCTCAAAAAACAAGGTAATCATAATGGTAAACATGATTACCTTGAAAAACGAGGTAATCATAAAAGTAATCATGTTTACCCAAATGATTACCTCAAAAAACAAGGTAATCATAATGGTAAACATGATTACCTTGAAAAACGAGGTAATCATAAAAGTAATCATGTTTACCCAAATGATTACCTCAAAAAACAAGGTAATCATAATGGTAAACATGATTACCTTGAAAAACGAGGTAATCATAAAAGTAATCATGTTTACCCAAATGATTACCTCAAAAAACAAGGTAATCATAATGGTAAACATGATTACCTCAAAAAACAAGGTAATCATAATGGTAAACATGATTACCTCAAAAAACAAGGTAATCATAATGGTAAACATGATTACCTTGAAAAACGAGGTAATCATAAAAGTAATCATGTTTACCCAAATGATTACCTCAAAAAACAAGGTAATCATAATGGTAAACATGATTACCTTGAAAAACAAGGTAATCATAATGGTAAACATGATTACCTCAAAAAACAAGGTAATCATAATGGTAAACATGATTACCTTGAAAAACGAGGTAATCATAAAAGTAATCATGTTTACCCAAATGATTACCTCAAAAAACAAGGTAATCATAATGGTAAACATGATTACCTTGAAAAACGAGGTAATCATAAAAGTAATCATGTTTACCCAAATGATTACCTCAAAAAACAAGGTAATCATAATGGTAAACATGATTACCTCAAAAAACAAGGTAATCATTTGGGTAAACATGTTTACCTTAATTTTGGTAATCATTTGGTAATCATTTTGGTAATCATGTTTTTGCTCTGTGAAAAGCTTTAAAATATGGCACCTTTGTTACGCACACTATTTCAACTTTATCAAGGTGAGATAATTTTTCTTAATTTAGTTGGTCAACCAAAAGCCACTTTGGAGTTTATTTTGATGATAAAAGCTTACCATTTAGTTACCACATCTTGCACATTATCAATCTTTTCGATTTTTAGTTCCACAGAACTTTTATCTTGAAACTTAAAAAACACCATTATTCTTTTATTTAGATGGTTGGTTCACTTTTTCACTTATTGCAATATATTCCAATTAAGGTAAGTTTTTTGAATTGAAAATTTTATAATTTCATTTGAAGATTAGCGCTGGTCCTGCAAAAGTCCTTCTGAATCCACCATCCAATATAAATATCAGAAAACCCACAGAAAAAGTCGCGTATTCATAATCATCCGACTTTACTGGAATGCTTCACACATTAAACTACAGCAAATCGTGCAAATGAGTAGGTATATTATTTTTGGGTGACCAGATTACCAACCGTTTTATTAATATATTGAATTTCAGTACATCTTTCTTCTTAGTTTGCCTGTGGATAACTCTGAAAATTCAACACATACTTATTTGAAAGCTGGAGTTACAAGTGAACATTATTCAATTTGGTTTTGCTGACAAACTAAATTTACAAAATTTACAAAATATTTACAAGTAATTTACTTAATATTTACAAAATTTACAAAAAATTTACAAAAATTTACACAAAATTTACAAAATTTATTTAATATTTACAAAATTTACAAAAAATACAAGTAATTTTCAATAAACACATTTTAGCAGTCATAAATTTTGAATTAAACGAGGGGTTTAAAAAAAATTTTATTCACATATATATATATTTTTATATATCTGTCAAATGTCAAAAAAATTGATTAATAGATTTTCACTAATTGGTTCAAGTACAAATAATTTTAAGAGAATTTTAACATGCTATGTAAATAGTTATACATTATACATAATTTCTGATTCGTTTTTTTGGTCAGAATTTTGAAATTATTCCTAGAAATGTGTTTTTTTAAATAAATGTAAATTACTTGTAAATTTATGTACATTTTTGTAAATTTTTTGTATATTTTACGTAAATTTTTGTAAATTTTGTAAATATTAAGTAAATTTTGTGTAAATTTTTGTAAATTTTTGTAATTTTTTTGTAAATTACTTGTAAATATTTTGTAAATTTTGTAAATTTTTTGTAAATTTATGAAAATTTTTGTAAATTTTGTAAATATTAAGTAAATTTTGTAAATTTTGTGTAAATTTTTGTAAATTTTAGGGAAATTTTAGTGTAAATTTTAGTGTAAATTTTGTAAATATTATGTAAATTTTGTGTAAATTACTTGTAAATATTTTGTAAATTTTTTGTAAATTTTTTTTCGGCAGATTTTAGTAGATACTAAAACAACAATTTTAATCATTGTTTTTTTCTTTACATGGAAAAAAATGTGGCATATTTATCAAACAAATATAAACAACAAACCCTCGTTAAAACGTCACTTCGATGTGAATCAGTATTTAACAAATAAAAGAAGCAGATGCACGATTTTAAATAAAAGTAACTTCAATGACTGGATTTACCAATTATTACAAATTATTACCAAAATGATTACCAAATTAATTAAGATAATCATTTTGGTAATCATGTTTACCAACTATATAAATTTAATAACCTTTTTTTAAAATCTTCTGGAGTTTTTTGCTCTTGATGTTTTTCGTTGTTCTCAGACATTGTGGCCATTTTACAATCTAAGATAATGTTACTTAATGAATTTTGGAGCAACGCATCCTTCGTCTAAAAAGAAAATAAATTGTAATCATTTGCTAAAATTATTATTAATTCAGATATTTGTCGGAGATATTAGTAAATTATTTGAAGCAAAATAAAATATATCATCAATTGGCTCCCATATAAAAATAAAAAACGTTTCAAAAATCGAAAAGTTATAAGGTAATCATTTAAGGTAAACATGCTTTGAAGCATTTCAAGTTTTCATCCTTTGCAGTCGAAAAACTTATTGCATTAAATTATGGCTTTGGATGCCATCCAAAATAAACTTTTTGGTTAATAAATCGATTGAATAAAAATAGGAATAGCGTCGGCAAAATTATTTTTATTTTTGAATGGGGGAAATTACACTTCTCATTTATGGAACTATGTCCTTATGAAAGTTGGACATGCGCAATCAGAATATTTTTCTGGAAAAACGTCACATTTCGTGAATGGTCATATAAAAATGGTGAACATATAATAAAATTCTTCCAGTTCTCAATAGAATCTTAGCTCATTAACACACAATAAACAATGGACACATAAATCCTGAACATGCACTCTATGTATACCGATTAACCATCGTGATTCTCCGCATCGGTGTTAATCGGGATATCACATTTCACAATAAATTAATGCACTTGGTCAACTCAAGTAAAAGGTTAAACAATTTAATTTTTAAGTTTCACTGCACCCCTTTCATATATTTTATGTTGTAGCTCACTTTAAACATCTTCCATTGATGGCTTTATTGTGTGTGTGTTAAGAACAAGCTACCTGCTTCAGTCCAAACCTGTCTTGTTTGCACTAAGATTACCAACAACATTGAATAGACACATTTATGTTTATAAGATTTCAATTCACACAAAAATATGTAACTTTTTGAACTTTTCCTTATAGCAGGCGTTCGTTTTTACTTTCTTTTGCGTATTTGAATAATTTTTGGCAAATCAACCTTTAAAAGGCTTTTTATTTGAATCATTTGGACCATCTAGAACATTTGAACGATGTATGTTTATGTTGGTTAAATTTTGTTAAAGTGTGAAAAGGTGTATTTTGATTACAAAATTTTTTACCTGAAACTTTTGCTTTATCGGATCTCGGGTTGTATATTGCACAAATGTATCACAACTTCAGTTAAATCATTAATAAGACATTATATTTTTTTCAAATCACACCACTATTCTCAGAGTTTTTCCGGAACAACAACTAATCCAAAAAATCGATAAAATTTTTGCATAAACATCAGCAACTTTAAATAATTCTCACAATCTTATGTTTTTTTTCACTTAAATATAATACTTAATACTTGAATACTTTCACAATTTAATTTCAGGAGCTTCAATTTAGAATCAAAATTGTTTTATTTTATCTGTGTTGAACTGTATAGTGAATGGCGGCTCTTGAGTAACTAAATATGCTTGACTGAGACTAGCAGCAAAAGAGAATGAACAATGAACATTGAAAACATAAATTTTTATTTTCTCCACAACATTGTTTGTTTCTCCTTTTTTGTGAGGTATTATAGAAAATCTTGATATATATAAATAACCTTATAATATTTTTTGATATTCTTTTTTTATTGACTTGAAATAGCAAACTTGCTGAAGACTGGAGGAGTTAAACACATTGGAATTGCTTTCGAAAGCATTGTTATTATACCTCCAATGTTTTCTACGGCAACGTGATATGAAGTATGTGACGTCATTGATCTGTAAAGAAATTGCAAAGCACATATACTTAAGAATAAAGATTATAAATCCTAAATGAAACTGAGTTATATTTTAAAGTTTAATAATTTACTTGAGGTATTTAATTTCAATATACTTTTCAATATGCTATACCCATAAAAGTAAAAGTATTATTTAAAGTATTTAAAATTATAAATAACAGAAAATATTATTAATGCTCTACAGTCTACATACATTTAAACACGTTTTGAATGATATTGATTTCAAATTTTTTAATTAGATATTAAGGATAGTAAATGATGGTATATTATTTAATTCTAAAATGTAATTCAGGACAAACAGACTCGTACAAGTCAAAAAATAGAATTGCGTCAAAAATCGTCATAGTTGTTAGAGCGCAGTAGCAGGATCAAACATTTTCATAAAGTATAAAGTGATTGAAGAAAAATTCTAGTAGGTATTCAAGTTAGGAGAACTTACCCGAACATGGTATGTCGTCATTGTTCCGAAAACGCATGAGCAACGTTGAAGAATACTTATGTGACGTCAATAATTTTAAAACCGGTAATAGGATAATAAATTGTTGTTTACATCTTGATGATTGAAAGAGATTCTTGAATTAATGCTTTTATGGAATTATATTTATTTTTCACAAATTACAGACCTAGGATTAGGTAGCAAATGTACACAATAAGTATCAACCACGAAAATACCTGAAAACAGTTAAAAACATTCACCATGTGTACAATATCAAATTCGACTGCAACATATTTTATTTTTCAATTTTTTCAACAAAAAACAACCTAAACATATTAAAGTGGACCTTACTTCCATTTTTAAATTGATAAAATTAATTAATCAATATTTTATTTCATTTTCATTATTTTGAAAATAAATGTATCATTTGATATTTTTTTTCATTTCTATTTTATTTAAAATTTCAACAAGAATTTTTTCCGCATTTTTAAAGGTTCGTTTTTTATTTTTAGGACTCATTTCGCAAATTATTTGTTACTGTACATACTTGTTAAAAATGATGAATTACACTTTTGACTTGGTCTTTAAAGAAAATTTGATTTAACACAATGATTCTTGCAAAATTTTTGTTACATCTAAGTTGATACTACGGTCAACTATTAAGTCAATATCTACGTATGGATTTGTGTAGTTCAGTGTAATGAAAATAATAATTTATATTTTTTTTTTTCTTATTAACTTGAAAGGTTGATCCGAATTAAAATGTACTAAAAGGTAAAATTTAAATACAAATGTTGAAATGAGAAACCTTTCAGACAAATTTTTGGTCTACAACACTTTTGATTTTTCTTTTCCTTTGCAACATAATTAATATTATGACTTACGTCTAGTTTTTTATAATACATTTAATTTAACGTTTCTGTTTAGTGTAAGGACTTTAAGGATATATTTATGTATTTGATTATTATTTCCATTTATATAATTTTAACAATTTCAATTTTTTTTCATAGTTTTTCGTGGATTTTTTGTTTGTTGTTACATTAATATTTTCTTAAACAATATGCAAATTTGATTACAAACCATATGTATTAATTATAATCATCATAAATCAATAGAATGGACAATTAAATCCCCTATTATAATAAAAACAAAACAAAAAAAGAAAATAACAAAAAGGAAAAACACAAAAGAGGGTAGGAGTAGAGCTTTTTGGGAGCTTTCTGTTTGATTTTCAAATCAAAATACAACAAAACATTTAAACCTAAATATCTGCCTTTCGGTTTTTATGGAATTTATTCCGGAAAAAAAAAGTGATGATAAAAAAAAAAAACAACTATTAAATGAAACTTGAGACATTCCCAAAAGCTTAGTCCTACCCTACTAACAAATACAAATCAGACACAGCGTTATTTTCAGCGTAGTATAATTAGATTATAACTCATTATATTTGAAAAGGGATGTTGAGCTTTTCCAAAACTCCATTCAGACTTCAAATCAAAAACTGTTTTAATTAGGAATTATATTACGGTAGAAGCTTTCTGTCAGCCACTAAACAAAAAGAAGGAGGAGAAGGGAGAAGAGGAAGGAGTTGCTATTTTGCTTGGAGTATTTTTGAGTTAAGGCATCGCACACAACTTCCTGATTTAAAATATCAAAAATTATTATTTGGATGTTCGAAAATCTAAAAAGCGAATTCAAAAAGATTTGATCAGCACATTTGGCCAGCAATATGGCACTACTTAAAATTCATTTTTCATGAACAGACCCCTCTCTTTCTACCGGCAGTATGAATTTGATTTTTGGCACAAATCAACTGGTATTCATATCGGGCAACACAAACGAGACAATTTTGTGTTTTAAGTTGCAATTTAAAGATCAGATTTTCTCAAGGCACTTTTTATGGTTTCATCGTGTGTTGCTCGATGCACTTTCAAATCACAGTCCCTGTTTGAATTCATTGTATTGATTTTAGTTTTTGTTTTGTTTTATTTATTTTGCTTTGGCAACTCAGAAAATTAGTTATTTGTGTGTTCAAACTGCCAGAGAAAGAGCGTCCATTTTGCATCGTGTTTTGAGCAAAGAAAACTAAAAAAATCTAAAAACTGATCCTTAACTTTCGTCCTTCCCGTAGATTGTTACTTCTAGTACTTTTTAGTTCAAAAAATTTATTCTGGATTCAAAAGAGTGTTTGGATTGAATTTTAATTGGTTTTCCCGTAACTTTCTTTTACACATAACATTATTTTTATCTTTAACGTCTATGTATTTGTTTTCTTGTCTAATTAATAGAAACCCCAAATATATGTCACACCTAGTATTTTTAATTCCTTACAATTAGGTTTAATTTCATAAATATTACTACTTTACTTTCAATTTTTCTTTTAAAACGAAATAAAAACCACAAACTATTTACAACATGAAAAGCTAATTAAATTGTTTGAGTTGCAAATATAATTTACTGAAGACATTTTATATCGTGAATATGTCGCATCTTTTGTTGTCCTATTGGTCTTCTTATTTTAATCATTTAAGAATTTGCTAACGAATTGGTTAAGTAAACTTTTCAGTGCAATCAAAATCTACTATGTTGCAATAGTCGGTTAGTTTTGAATAATTAATGAGGATTACAAAGGATCATTGCATTACACTAGACATTTTTTACTTTGCGCAAACTAAATGAAATAGACTAGAAGAATAGCAATCGATCGTTTCAACTGACGTCGTTCTAGCTAGATGATTTTACAAATAAAAATATCAATCAACATTTCGTAGAATCATCTAGTACACTGTACAATTAGTGAAAAAGTGATATAGGACGACTTTCTACAAGAGGATATTTGCTTAAGTGTCATCCCACATCAATTTTTTGATTATTTTCATTTGATAGAGCAAACATACAATATTTTAGTTTAAGAATTTTTTTTCTTAAAAATCAGTCAAATTTTCTGTTTGCGTAGTTTGTTTAGCTGCTATACGGCTGTCTAGTGCGATCCTTTGCTAAATCTTGTGCAGTTTTAGGTTTTAGTTTCTTCTAAGAATATTTTTGATAATTTTTTCTTCAAAGAACATTTTCGTATAAAAATCCTATTAAACATTAATTGCTACGCGATCATCTTAGATGGACGCGTAACATCTTAGATTTAGGTGTTACAACACAAAAGCGTTTTCAACATATCAACTGGTGGTTCTGTTTTCAATGAAAATTTAAAATTTAATAACATTTTACGCGTTGTAGAAGCAAAAATGTTAGAAAAATAAAATGCAAGGAGTCGGGAGGTTCTTCGGTCCTTTTAAGAACTGGTACATCCGCGCTTTATTTGTGTATCACAGAAACCACGCTATTCCAGCCTGATTACCATTTTCAAACTTATCAATTAATTTTTTATTATATGAGTGAAAAACAAATTAAAAATATCATCCTGTGATATTTATTTATTTTACAATTTGAAAGATTTTCTTTTAAATTCGCAAAAAAAATTAAAAATTCTATGTGTTCTTTTTTTTTCTTGTTATATAGGCACTTAATTATTTTTCATGTATGCTTTTCAAGAAACGCAACTTAATTATAAATCTGATTTTTTCTCTACCAAAAAAAAAAAAAACTATGATCAAGTAGGTTTTTTCAAAAGAGAAATTTTGTTGAAAGATAATGATGGAAATGCAGTCTAAAGAACTTTTTTAGATTTTCATAAAAGAAGAATTTTTTAAGAGGGTTTTTAGATTATTTTCAATAATTTCAACAAATCTTTATGAAAAAGCAATAAGTATTGTGGTATTGCAGTGTAATGATTTTTTTTTACGTTTTCAATAGTTCAAGTGACCAATGGAATTTTTACCATTTGATTTGATGTCGCTTGAGATTTTTTAATTTTATTTTTTATCATACTTTTAACATAAGTGCAATTTTAAAACTTCAAGTCCATCAACATTTAACACAATACTTTTGTTTGAAATATCCTAACATTTAGGTTGAGTGTGAAACTGCGGACATACATAAAGAAATCATTTTCCATTAAATGTAACAAATTACAAGCGAATTTCGATATAAATATTAGGTTTGTTTTTTTTTATAGTTTTTAGTATAAAAAATATTTCTCGTGTTTATCTCTGATATTTATTGTAGTTTTTGTGTCAATTTACTTTGCGTTACTATTTTTTTATCTCAAAATTTTCCTTTCACTTTGAATAAACTTTACTTTTGATTTTCAATATTATTTTAAAGATTAAAAAACTACAATTTTCTCTAAAATATGTAATAGTTAAAACGAAAGTTAATCAATTAAATTTAAAAATATTACAAATGTACAACAATCGAATTTTGATTTGACGACTTGTGTAAATTTAGTATTTACACATTCAAATGAGATGTACATTTTTTAGTATTTTGGAGGGAGCAAATTAATATCGCAACTTATTAAAAAAAAAAATGGAAAATAAGAAAAAAAAAATTCTCCAAAACAATTTTGCTCGATATATGTTCAAATGGTCGAAAAAGTTGATTTTCATCACAACTAATTTTTGTTTAATTCATAATTTAAAACTGGCCAAAGAATAATTTAATTTAATTTATCGTCGTTGATCAAAATTGGTGTCGTTCTCTTACACTTGCCATATTGTGGTCAGAGGTAAGACAACGTCTCATTTTGATGGCTGCAGATAGTCTTTGAATTGGTGTGACTGCCGATTTCCGCGATTCTTTTGATTACGTCCATTATTAGAACGTCCATCACGAGCATCTAAAATGAAATTAACATTTCTAGTGCTGTTTGTATATAACAGATTGGTTAAAATATACCTCCACGAGACTGCGAATTGACTCTTGAATTTGGCGATGCGTCCTTTTTGCGATCTTTGTTCTCCTTATCGATAGTTTTCTCTTTATCCACGATGCTGATATTATTATTATTCTCCTCCTTGGTGGCAGGCTGTTGCAGACTGTGTGCCACTTGCGCATAGCTCAATTTAAATGGCGTACCTCCAACGGCTGGCTCATAAGTTGTAGGAGTAGTTGGTGTTGGCAATGAGGGCAAAGTGGGCAGTACTAAAGAAGAAGCTTCTTTGTTGGCAGCAACTAGCACAGGAGGCACAACAGTTGAAGCAGAAGTTTTAGTGTTTGAATGAGTTTTGGCGAGTGATTGGTGTTTTTGCTGCATTTTGATAGATGAGCCTGTGGAAGAAACTAAAGCAGATGAAGCCACCAATTTGCTCTCAGTTGTGGGCAAGGTCATGGTTGCCACACTGTTTTGAGCCACCAAGGCAATCTTTGAACCAGTCTTGATCGATTTATCGTCCGTTGATGCCATTGATACAGGTCCAGTGCTGTCATCAGTCTTGGCTAGATGCTCAGATGCTACGTGTAGTGCGGATGCCGCATTTGTTGTACATTTTATCACAGGGCACGATTTACTACTAGAATTACTATCAATATTGTTATTACAGCTACTGCTAATCGTTAAATTATTATTTGTATTAGTTTCTGGTGAAAAAGGCGACGTCATTGAGACAGAACTTAGTAAAGGATCGTTGGCGGACAATAGTGGCTTAGCAACAATATCTAGAAAAAAAAATTATATTAGAATGTGTCAAAATTTGTGGAAAAATTTCTCTTTCCTCCTTAAATTTGCAATAAATTATTAAAATAAACTAACCTGACTGAATGCTGTTGTTGGTTGGTGGAAGAGGAGGTGGAGAAGGTGGAGCCAAAGATTTTTTGGTGACTCCTTTTACAACATCAGCCAAACGATTCTCGCCCCAAGCTCCTGCAGCTACAACCAATTCAGACAAAATTTCTGTATGCTGTTGCTGAATTGCAGAAGTCTTGACGCTTGGAGCATGATGATTAGCCGATGTAACTAACGATTGACTTTGACTGTGTACACTCTGAACATTTGCAGTGCCAATTTGAGTGGCCTGACTACTTTTATCGTCCTTCTTGTTATTTGTGTTGCTCCCCATTGCGGGCAATGGAGGAAATGCATTAGGCTCCAAGTCAAAGGTGCGCGTGATGTGAGCACTCGATGGTGTTTTGGGAGAAATTGCAGCAGCCATTGTGGCTACCTCACTGGAGGACAATGGAACACTCATTGGTGGAGTAGAGGGCATTTGGTTTGTGCTGCTTGCAATATTTTCAGTGCGTACCACACTGTTGGAGCCTGAAGCTAGTGAAGGTATCACCGTGCTGCTAGATGGATTTGGACTAGTTGAAAGGACCGAGGAAGGCTTGCTTGTATGATGATGCGTTGATTGTGGGTAGCCGCTGTAATGATTATTATGATATGCTGAACCACCATAAGTGCTCGGCACTCCTCCTTCGTCTTCTCTTCTTTTGCTCCGTCGACGCCATGAGTCGCCACTTGAGCTGTACTTGTCTTTTCCACCTCGATATCCGTATCCGTCATCAATTTCTGGATTAGCACCACCTCTTTTGGCCATCATTCCACCATCTTGCTGGTCTTGTTGATGATAGCTTGACGACGGACGATAGCTGCTGTATGACACATTAGCCGGCTCCTTGCCCAAGTATTTGCTTCCGGCGCCTAAAATAGACTGCTTATTGGTGGTCGAAGCCACTAGGGAAGATGAATGATTGTATTGCTGTGTTGGTTGATGATTTTGCGGCACATACGACGACTGATGATTTTGCTGGGGCAATGCAGAGCTACTAGAGCTGGTCGATATTCGGTTATGACTGTGCGGTGCCGACTGGTGATGTGTGTGTGGTGTATGTGCGTCTTGGCTTGAGCTGTTTGAGTGATTTCGAATGTCACTTCTGTGCTCAGAACGATACTCGTTACTCGGTAATCGTTTTCCTCGAATGCCAGTATTTCCTGTACTTGATGATGTGGTGGTGGCACCTCGATTTTGGTACCGTGGATTTTGTGTCTTGAGGCCAGCTGTTTGATATTGCAATTGCTGCGTCAAACCATTATTTGGGAAAACTGAAGTAAGATCGTAAAAGTTTGGAGTCTGTGGTGGAGCTGAAGCCCATGCGGCAGTTGGCAGTACTCCAGAATAGAACGGCTGTTGGAATGGCTGAACAAATAAAAACATTTGATATTAATAAATTTCGTGTGAGTTTTGGAAGTTACTTACAATCATGTGCACGCCAAAAGGACTTGAAACGTTGGAGATTGCAGCAGCTCCATTTGGATATATGTAACGAGCTGACTGAGGATACGCAGAAGGATCAAAAACAGCGGGAGGTGGTGTAGTTCCAAACGCAGTAGCAGTTTTTGCTTGAGTGCCGCCAACTGGTGCTATTGGCATTCTTTTAATCGCTGGCTTAGCCTTGATGCGTGCCATTATCGGTTTGCCCTGCAAAATAAAAGTTTTAATTACCAAATGATTACCTTACAAATACTTAAGGAATAAGGTTGTGTATGAGGAGGATCATTGCTGATCTCTGATACGTAAGCCTTAAGATCTCTTTGTATCAAGTTCCCAAATATCAAGTTTTCAGTCAAAGCTATTCTGCACTTCGTTATGAAGTAGAATAGATTTGACTGAAAACTTGCTTTAATCATTTTTAGACAAAATAGGTTTGCCAAAAAAAAATGTTTCTAATTGTAATACAAGTTGGGCAGAGGCAAAGAAAATGAAAAACAGATTCTTCGACGTTGTCGTTGCATTTTTCACACATAGGGCTGTTATGCAGACCCGATTACGGTTCCATAGGTGAGAACTGGTCTGATAACCATTGTGTATAGCCATAGCACACATTTTGGTTTCAGTCCCCAGGTTTGCCCTATAGCCCGTCTGCACTGGCCGAGAGCACGACAATACTTAAAAAATAAGGTAAAAATGGTTTCTAAAATGATTACCTTATAAATCATATTTTTGCAAACATGTTTACCTCAATAAATTTGGTAATAATTTTGGTAAACATAGGTAATTATTTTAGGTAATTATTTGGAAATCAATTACAGTTTACTTCAGTGGCGGCTCGTCGGGGTGTGCAAGGTGTGCACTGCACACCCTAAGGTATTTTGTGATCCATACAAGATCATCAAATAATTATTAATTGAATATACAAAATATGTTTTGCTACAGTTTACATAATAATTTTCATTATAATTCACTTTTACTTAATGTATTTCTTGATATTAAACTCTAATTTTATCTCTTAAGATTCAGAAAATGTGATTAAATAAATTAAAAAAAATCTCAAATGATTAATGGTGCAACATTTGAGAATGCACCATATTTCTGAATATTGTATGAAAATTAAAAAAAATTATTCCACTGTATGATGTAGAAATTTTATACTTTTTTGGTTCAAATTTGATAAATTTGATGATTTTCAAAGTAATTTCATTAAAAAATCGTAAACCAAGCTAATAATTAACTAAAAATCTTTTTTAGGGTGTGCATTTTAAATATTGTACATCGCGCGCTTTTGAGAATAATCTTTTTTAAACATTTGCGCCCCCTTAACTTGAGTTTTAGAACTACATTTGTTCATAGAGCTTTTCTCTATATTTTTAATTAAACAATAATTTTGCAGTATTAAACAAATTGTTAAAAAAGGATTATTTTTAAAAATTGCACACCCAAGCATATTTCTCACGAGCCGCCACTGGTTTACTTACTTGAAAAGTTTGCACCTCCTCGCGTAAATAAGTGTAAGCACGCTGAGCATCGTCATCTGATTCAAAGGTCACATACCAATTGCTATTGTGTGCGAACTCGCACGTGATGAATTTGGGACAACTATCGCTTTGGAACAAATTTTTGACATCCTCCAGTGGCGTCTGATCAGGAATCTCACGCAAAATGACAATGCAACGCTTATGATTGGGGCGAACTTTAATACCCTCTTCGTCTACTTGTACATTGGGTGAATCGCGTAGGACGTCAGTGATGAGTTTGATATCTGTGGTCAGCTTTTTGACTTGATTGAAGTTGGCGACTGTCCAAATTGGTACGTATTGGTCGTTGTCCATTTGGGACAACAAATAACGATCCGTGGCAAGATTTTCCCTAAAACAAATATATATTATTTGAATTTTAAAGACAAATTTCATCAATTACCGTGAAAAATAATAATCCAATTGAGTAGACAGAAGCTGCTTGAGCGTTTCTAATGGTAGTGAGTCGGTTTCGGCACTGGTAGAGTTTGCTGGAGAAGCAGCACCAGAGCTTCGCGCTTGTATTAATCCTGGAGCGTTCAGTGAATCATTTTTCAAGTCAATTTCAGCGGTATTTATGTTATTTGTTAATGGTGTAGCGCCATTCATAGCGTTATATTCAAGCGGAATGGTCATTTGGGTGTTGGATTGTGGCAATATTATACCATCGTCACCCATTGCCCCCTCTGTTGTATATACTGCTTGTATTCCTGCTAGCTTTCCAGTTTCTCCATTCAAGAAGTTATAACCTAAAAATATAAAATAATCATTAATTCTAATATTTATATTCATAAGTTCTGTAACAGAATATTTCTTGTTATCAATATTTATTTCTCCGCAAAAATCTTATTGAAAAACTAGAGATAGCTGTGGTTTCTTCAGAAAAAATTTTTGAGATGATGAGTTTAGTCAAGTTATTTCGATTTTTTGGAGGATCAGCTCTAGAACTTGAGAACGACTAGACATAAAACTTTGGTCTCCTTAGAAAAAATGTTGAGGAGTCACCTGGGGGTACCAGACAACTTTTTTTTTGAAAGTCTTAGAATCTTATGATTCGTCCAGAAAATTAAAAAAAAATCGAGTTTTTGGAGAACATTTAATGTCTTTTTGAAACAATTTATATTAATAACACCATTCCACGCTTGCGGAGAAGTCCTGCTTAGCTACAAGCTGCACAACTAGTTCTTGTTAAAATAACATCAACATCCTGAGGTTACCAGAAGACACAACAATTATAATATTAATTGGAAAACAACTGAGTCATCTGTTTCCGGTGACAATGTGAATTTTTGCACTTTCATTTAAATCAAGCAAATCTTGATTGCATCATAAAAATAATCAAAGTGTTTCGTTCAATTAATTCAACATATATGAAACACCCAAATCAAACAAAAAACTGAATCTAACGCACGTTACGTCACAAGTCTCGACGTTGTTATTGCTCATTACACCCAAATCATTTTGTTTTTTGTTCAACATTCTTATCGCGAAACTCAACTCTTGGCAAAACACTGAACAAGCCAGATAAATTATCGCTTTGCACAGGAATTTGTCTTCGTCTGAAAATATTTTGGATTTTTTGAAATTTCGTGTGCCGCATAAAAGAAAAATAAATATACTGAAAAGTTTGAAAATACTACAAGCACACATTCTCAATTAACTCACACTATATCGTAGAGTTGACTAGTGGTTAGTATTGGAGACAATTATCATTAAAAGTTCAATACAGGTCCCCTCTAAATTGATCTAGCATGGGTACCGTCATATTTGAATATTTTTGACAAAATTAAATGAATGAAGTGAAAATTTTCGATCAAATTGTAAAAAAAAATTAATGAAAATTTCTGGATTAAAAAAGTTTATTTTTTGAGAGCTTTATTGCTTCATATAAATTATCCGTTAGAATTGACTGAGTAAAATTATTTGGAATCAATAAAATAAATAAACAAATCAATACATAATATCGCCGCTAAACACATTTTTTTCCTCATAACTTTGTGAATGGATTGCAAAGTGTATTAGTTTGAGTGTTTGAATTGTTTTTTCATAGTACTTTTCAAAAAACTGTTGTTCATTGGGGCCATCCATAAAGTGTATTCGAAATATATAAAATATACTAGTCTTAGTTGGGTCAGCGCTGGTTTAACAAAAATTAGTATGCGACAGATTGTGTTTAAGAATTTTACTAGCGGAGGTGTCCGTGTTGCCAGGTAAAGTGGGAAAGCGACATATAGGAAGAGTATTTTTACGCAATATCGGCAATATCATTGAGTGCACAATAACCGTTCGAAAAATCGCTCACGACGACTTGCACCTACATTTGTGTGCAGCATGTTAAGAACTCTTTTCCTTTCTGCTGCTGCTTGCGATAAGAATATGAGACTTTGGAGAGGTTATGCGCTTTTGAAATTTAACATTAATTAAGTAAATTTATTACACACAAAAACTAAAATTTAGATTTAAAAAAGCACAAAAGGTCAATCGAAATGAAACTGGAAGTTGTAAACTTCTTGCGCTAATTAGCTCTTCTATGCTTTTGGACAAAAGTTCATCACGTGCAAGCCGTTCAATGTGAAACAATCACAACTGAATCAATAATTTAAGTTTGACAACTTTTGCACTATTATCAGTTGGTTAAATAATAATAATCAATACAAGACAAAAGTGTCAAAATATTGGAGCGATAATCAAAGAAAAATTAAATGTTATGAGCAAGGCAGCAGCATAAATGAAAGAAGCGTGTACTATTTTTCAGTATTTCAGACTTTTAGACGGAAGAAGAAATTTGACTAGAGGAGAGCGGCTCCAAGTATATCGTATCACCATTTATAATATATATATAAAAATAATATATAATATATATATATTATCTTTATTGATAAGAGTTAATGCTTGAGTGTGAGAAGGGACTACCCATAAACATTTCAATATAGCAATTTGACCTCTTTGAACGTTACGTAATCTATGGATGATCCCAAAAAAGTCTTTTTATTTTAAAGTATAAATTTTAATGTTGTGCAAACACGATGATTAACTTTTGAACACTTGGAATACCAATTAGCAATACACAAATCTGTTAATTACCTGTTTCAGTATCCATATCGCCCATTAATTATCGAAATAAAAACTTGAAATCAAAATTTAAGCTGCTGCGACTGCTCAAGATCTGCCTGGATACCAACTAATATACCATAGGCGGTATTGCTCGTCTTGAAAGTCAATTAGGCTAGTGGTTACAACACACTACCAGACACCTTTAAATTCCTCAAACCTCTACAAAACACATGTCGTCAATTTTCACCAATTTTCACATAATATTATCTAATCTCGAATCCTCTTTTTCTTGGGCTCACTTAACACTAGATATGCCTCGAGCCGTCACCAGTAAGTAGAAACCACAAAAATCACTTAATTTGGATTGACTCTGCGATTGATAAAATAATTTGAACGACAAGTTTGTGGCTCTTTCCACACAATCTCAATTATCAACACCACTACGACGTTAACTACACCGCGAATATGGGCAGTAATTAATCAAGGATCAATCAAGGATCTCTTAATTGATCAAAAATGATTAATTTTGAAAAGCATCCGTGCCTGAAGAATTTCTCGCAGCTAACTTCACTTGGCTGTCATTTAACATTTGACACTTCACTAAATATACCCAGTGCAAGAGTGTTCAGGCCTGAATACTCGGCCTGACTTCAGGCGTGAGTTGCAGGCCTGAAGTTCATAAGGACAAGGTACTGAAGCTCAGTACTGAAAGGAAGGCCTGAGTTTCAGTACCTCTGCAGGCCTGAAATTAGTACTGAAACTCAGGCCTTCCTTCAGTACTGAGTTTCAGTACTCGTTTCACGCCTGAAAAGAGTACTGAGTTTCAGGCCTTCACTTCAGTACTGAGTTTCAGTACTATTTTCCGGCCCCAAAAATTTTTTTCGCCAAACATAAACTGCACTATATAAAGCTTTGTGAGGTTTGTTATATTGAGTGCAGGAAATCTCATATAATTTAATTTATAAATGAATAATATTCACCAACACTTATGAAATTACTACTATATTATTATGAATCTTAAAGCACACTTGCTTGAAGGTTTAATTTTTGAAAATTTGAATTTTGAAATTCAAAAATATTTATAACTACCAAAAAACGGAATTCTTAAGAGATCTTAAAAAAATTTTAAAAATTTTAATAAAAATATCGACAAAATTTTAGAAATAATTTTTCAATTTAACGGCCAAAATTTCAAACTTAATGACGTCATACACCTGAAATAGGTACTGAGTTTCATGCCTGGCTTTCAGGGGTAAAAGGCCTGACTTTCATGCCTGAAAATAGGGTGCAAGCCACCAAATGAAAGTCAGGCCTTTTACCCCTGAAAGCCAGGCATGAAACTCAGTACCTATTTCAGGTGTATGACGTCATTAAGTTTGAAATTTTGGCCGTTAAATTGAAAAATTATTTCTAAAATTTTGTCGATATTTTTATTTAAATTTTTTAAATTTTTTTAAGATCTCTTAAGAATTCCGTTTTTTGGTAGTTATAAATATTTTTGAATTTCAAAATTCAAATTTTCAAAAATTAAACCTTCAAGCAAGTGTGCTTTAAGATTCATAATAATATAGTAGTAATTTCATAAGTGTTGGTGAATATTATTCATTTATAAATTAAATTATATGAGATTTCCTGCACTCAATATAACAAACCTCACAAAGCTTTATATAGTGCAGTTTATGTTTGGCGAAAAAAATTTTTGGGGCCGGAAAATAGTACTGAAACTCAGTACTGAAGTGAAGGCCTGAAACTCAGTACTCTTTTCAGGCGTGAAACGAGTACTGAAACTCAGTACTGAAGGAAGGCCTGAGTTTCAGTACTAATTTCAGGCCTGCAGAGGTACTGAAACTCAGGCCTTCCTTTCAGTACTGAGCTTCAGTACCTTGTCCTTATGAACTTCAGGCCTGCAACTCACGCCTGAAGTCAGGCCGAGTATTCAGGCCTGAACACTCTTGCACTGGGTATATAATATATATATATAATTTATATCAATATTCAATATATATAAACAAGAGAGGCAAGAATTGCCAGTTGGCAAGTACAGAAAGCGTAGGGACGATTCTGGTCAGGTGGTGGCTTCATCTCTCAAAACACGAAATTTTAGGTTTTCTAAACGATGTACATGATTCTGACAGACGGACGGACAAATTTAGATTGTATAGCGTATTTTTCCAAAAAAAAAACGCTAAAAATCGGAAATTTTTAATTTTGAAATAATTAAATTGATTAACATATAATAATGTTTCTTGGGTTTTATATTAGACACATACTTTTATTTCTTTTATTTTAGTTAATTTTTATAATTTTTTATTATTATCTTGAGAATATTATGAAATTGAAATTTCCCTATATGAAATTAAACAAAAACCCAACAAAATTAGCACTCAAATTATTTGTTACTACGTCCCTAAAAATATCAATTGCATTCAAATACATAGTTATTATCATCGAGCAGCCATTAGACAAACTGATTGATTTTGAATTCAAAGTGTAATGAAAACTTCATAAACTTAGTGCTTTTTTTGATTTTCAATTAAAATTGTTGGATGCTATCATTACGAGGGTGTTGTTCGATAAATTTTTCCTCTTTTAAAAGTTTAGAAATTTAGAAACCGTGAACTTTGAGCTGTTCGGCTTTGGCTAATCCTGATTTTGTCAACCACTGACAAATATTTTCACGTTGATCACCTTGAAGTTGCAGCACTTCGCCGTATTCTGGGTGTTCAATCACTGTGCCATTGCATGCAAACTCCTAAAATAAAATTAATAAAATTTTTAAATATTTCATTTCATTTATAAATGATTGGCTTATTATTTCATTAGATACCTTTTTACATGCTCGTACAATTTTCTTGAGGTCATATTCAGTTGACAAGCCTTGAACAGTTGTTAGTGTTTTACGACCATTTCTTTGTTGTATTCTTATGTGGACGAGACCATCTTGTACATTATCATCAGAACCATTATCAGCAAATGGGTCTATCAAAATATGGAAATTTTATCTTACACTTTTTTAAATTTCTTTTTTTTTTGATTTAGGTCTAATAAAACCATAAGTGTTGAACGGACCTTAATAAACTAAAATTAACTAACTAACTTTAAAAAAAAATTTGTAATGACTCTTAAAGTGTTAGTGTCCGCCATTAGTTTTCAATTTTGCGTTCATAAATTTAAACACTTACCGAATGAGTTTAGGTTCTGGATTGACATTAATTATTTGCCTTCAATTAATCAAGCTTTTCAAGCTTAATTAGTGCCTAAAATAATGGGTTGAACGGTAAAACTAAACGAATCGCTTTAAACGAGGGGCAGACTGTGGAAGATTTGAAGTTTGACGTTTAGGTAGGGATGCTGATTAATTAATCAGTAATCAACTAATCAAACTAATCAACGCGAATTAATCTGATGACTTCAGTGACAAAGATCGGATCGGATCGAATCGGATTTTTTTGAAAAATCTGCAAACTTTTGCGTATCCCATAGGATTTTTTTTAAGATCTGCAATTTTTGCCGATTAGATCGGATTTTTTATAAAAATCCGCAATTCTTGCGGATCGGATCGATTTTTTATTAATCCGGATTTTTTCAGATCGATTTTTTTTGCGGTGATCTATTTGCAAATTTTTCTTTAGATGTGAATAAATGTGATTTAAATAATATATAACGAAATTTATATTAAACTCTATAAGGAAATTATAAATTGGAAAAAATTTCAGTTAATTTTAAATTTTTTGGATTTAAAATTTGAGTATATACGTCATTGATTAGTTTGATTAATCTCTAATTAGTAAACTGGCTCATTAATCAATAATCTGATTAGTTTTTTCGTCGATTAATAAATTTGATTAGTAAAATCACAAATCAGCATCCCTACGTATAGGGGCAAATTTTTGAAAAGAGTAAGAGTAAGTGTGAATAAATATGAATAAAATGAGTAAAAGTCGAGTAAATGAGTAAAAATCGAGTAAATTAAAAGTTTTGTGTTTTTCCGTCGGGCTACTATGAGTATTTACTCTTACACTCTTTAATAACAAAAAATTTTAATTTGACAATTCACACAAATCACCCAGTGCAAGAGTGTTCAGGCCTGAATACTCGGCCTGACTTCAGGCGTGAGTTGCAGGCCTGAAGTTCATAAGGACAAGGTACTGAAGCTCAGTACTGAAAGGAAGGCCTGAGTTTCAGTACCTCTGCAGGCCTGAAATTAGTACTGAAACTCAGGCCTTCCTTCAGTACTGAGTTTCAGTACTCGTTTCACGCCTGAAATGAGTACTGAGTTTCAGGCCTTCACTTCAGTACTGAGTTTCAGTACTATTTTCCGGGCCCAAAACTTTTTTTCGCCAAACATAAACTGCACTATATAAAGCTTTGTGATGTTTGTTATATTGAGTGCAGGAAATCTCAATTTATTTAATTTATTAATGAATAATATGCACCAACACTTATGAAATTACTACAATATTATTTTGAATCTTAAAGCACACTTGCTTGAAGGTTTAATTTTTGAAAATTTGAATTTTGAAATTCAAAAATATTTATAACTACCAAAAAACGGAATTCTTAAGAGATCTTAAAAAAATTAAAAATTTTAATAAAAATATCGACAAAATTTTAAAAATAATTTTTCAATTTAACGGCCAAAATTTCAAATTTAATGACGTCATACACCTGAAAAAGGTACTGAGTTTCATGCCTGGCTTTCAGGGGTAAAAGGCCTGACTTTCATGCCTGAAAATAGGGTGCAAGCCACCATATGAAACTCAGGCCTTTTACACCTGATATTCAGTACTGAATGGCAGTACCCCTTTCCATATGAGGCTCAGGCCTGAAACTCAGTGCCATCATTCATTGGGCAATTTTAATAACAAAAAAATGGATAAAAGTTATCTATCACCACAAGCGAAAGATTTACTAGAACTTTACAAGAATGCTGCTGATGATGTTTATCAGGTATGAAAATGAATTTCAAACATTTTCTCTAATTCTAGCTTTATTTATTTAATTTTTTTAGCAAATTACTCTCATCTCTTCGGAAGGACTGGCGGTTTTAGCCAACAGAACAGTATTGGCTATTTCCAGCACCTTTTTATCTTCTCTACTTAAGGAAAATTCTGAATCAACAATTATTCATCTTCCTGATGTGACCTATGACAATCTATGCAAAGTTCTAATGTTGATCTCTTGCGGCAGTATTCCGATTCCAGCTTCGTAAGAATTCTCAGGGATATCTAACTACATATTTTCTAATGCAATTTATTCTTTCTCAATAATAAAGGGCCATGGGAGAATTAATTTCAATTTGCAATCTTCTAAAGATCAAAGGAACTATAAATTGTGTGGGAAGCTTCAATGTTTGTATGGAGCCGCCAACAACTTCAACTACTCCAGACATTGGATCAATTCAGATTATCAATCAACAATTTCTGACTAAAAATGAAGTTAAACAGGGAAACGAGGAGCATTTTGAAATCATTAACACTAGCAGCGAGCCAATGTAAATTACCTTTAATACGTACCTTGAATTAACCTTTTGAAAATTATTACCTAGATAATAATTTAAAAAAGATACATTTTTAGGTAAATTTAATGTTCTAATACGGTAATTAATTTTAGAGGTGAATGTTGCGAGCCAATGTCCACTGAATTTGAGCTTTACACAATTGATGATATCCAAAACGAAGAAGCAAATGATGTAGCAATTTTGGAAGAGAGCTATGATGAAGAAATTGGAGACGATATTGATTACACTCCTGCAAAATCAGCTCGATCCTTCTCAAAATCTTTTTCTGATGCTGTGGACACGGAAGGTTTTCAAGAAGCACTTAAAATGGTTATTGCTAACAAATTGACATTCAGGCAGGCCGCGGATAAATTTCAGGTATTAACCAAGAAATGGTTGTAAAGACCAATAAATAAATAATTCAATCATATAAAACAGGTATCTAAAACTCTTTTGTGGAGGCACGCAAAAAGACTAGGCTATGAGAAAGGTTCCCTACCCAAAAACTCGTCAAGACTGTTTGCAATGGAAGCCCTAAAAAATGGAGACACTTTACAAACAGTCAGCAAAAAATTCAACATCCCCATTTCCACGTTACACAGAGATAAACTTACGTTGTTTAAGAATGGAAACTTACCTGCCAATGTGAGTAAAATATTAATATTTGTTAAAATTGTTTTACTTATGTATACAATCCTTGTCGCAGGTTAATTTGAACTTGAGGAAAAGAGGCATGGACTTTAAGGAAAGATTGGAAAAGGCAATTGATTCAATTAAAAATGGAAAAAGTCAGAATGAAGCCAGCAAAATCTACGACATTCCTAAAGTAAGTTCAAATTTTTTCTAGTCAACATCATTCTTATTCTTCTTAATAAATATGTGCAGACTACAATATGGCGAAAAATGAAGAAAATAGATGTCAATCTCTGCAAAGATGAAAATGTTGAAGAAAAATTAAAATCTGCTGTCGTAGTGAAGGAAAAGTCTCAAGAAGTTCTGGTAGAAGAAAAACTGTCGTCCAAACCAACAAAAACATATGGCAAAAAGATGAAAAAATAATCGTTGAGAAACATTTTATAAGTTAAAAAATAGTTAAGATTTAATTGAATAAAAGTTTGAAGTACAAGTTTTATTGATTGTTTTCTTGTAGAAATTGAAGCTTACATATAAATTATTGTTTTTATCTTTTAATAAATATTATAATTGATTAAATATTTATCATACATGCATTTAAGCAGTGATCAGTTTTTTAAGAAAATTACTTTAAGGCTTTTCTTAACATGGTAAGAATATTAAATATGCTTTTAACTTAAACATACTCTTAAACATTAGTATTAAGGAACTATATTTACATTAAAAAATTTCATAAATGTATTAATTTTCCAAAATATTCTTTTAATTCGGATCACATTTTTTTTTAAATTTTGACTGACATACATTTTTGTAATTTGTTAAAAAAGTCAAAATATGTCCTTTTTATTTAAGAATATATTATTTCAAAAACGTTACAGTTATCCCGATTGTTTTGATTCATTTACACACATTGTAAAAAAGCACATCGTAAACATTAAAATGATTTTTTTTGATTATAAATTGCACCAATGTACAGTTATTATGGAAGTACATGTTTGATGACAAGTCTTGGAAATTTCACAGGCTCTTAAAAGTATAAGGTCACCTTTAAGGCCATCAAGTCGGCGAAAAATTGATGAGAGATTTCTAACACGCTTGCTAAAACTGGAAAATTATTTAGAATATTCTTAGAAAAAACTATTTGTTATATGCTACTTATTACCTGCATTCTTATAGGGGTGATTTCATATCCACCCTTACTCTGCATTTGATTTTGAATGGCATTTAAATGGTTGGAAGACATTTGAACGTCGGAACTACCTATATGGCCGGTGTGAACAAAATTGGAAGGATTTCCAATCATAGAGCGATCCAGTTTTAAACGCTGATGGTGTCGACGTCTCCGCGGGCTTGGAGGTTGCTGAAAACAGCAGGAGAACCATTGAATCCACGCATCACCCGTGCTAGCCATTTGATTACTTTGGCTATGCTTTGTAAACAACAAAGCAATTTTGGAGGCAATTTTGTAGGTTGTTTGGATGACGACACGGAAAAATGGAGATTCTTTCAATTATTCACTTCAGTCATGTTCTGTAAAAAAAAATTGTTTGAGGATAAATATTCTAGATCATTGCAATCATTCTTTCATTTTAAGAGTATATAAATATCTCATTGCAACTTGATTTTTCTGCAGCTTATGAATGATTAAACTCTTCCAATTACCACCAAGTCTGACCACAAAATATTTTTTGCACTCCAATCATTTCCAATTGAGATTCACACAATAAAAACATACAAGCATGATTCAGAATATATATTTATACCATGATTTATACTTTTAAAGTAACTGGAACGCTTTGTTATTTAAATTATAAACCTTAGCAATGAATCGAACTTTCATTCGTATTTTAAAAAAATTGGAAACTGACTATAGGGGCCATTCATATGATAAGGCACACAAGCGGCTTTCAATTTAAGACAAGAGTTTAACAGTATTAACACAGTTGTTTTACGGTATATTGAAGAAAAATCGTGACATGATATGCAGATGGCCTCATAATATCCTCACTAGAAACCGTTCCGACCTAATTTATTAACAATATTTTAGTTCTATTCGATTATCACAGATTCACCAAGTGTATTTTAAATAAACACAGTTCCAGTCAAGTTAAAGAAGTTTAATAACATTGCTATAATTTTAATAAAGAAGCCAAAATCTCACATTTCTCTTTTATTTTCCAACACTATTGCAAATTTTCATTAAGTGTTGTATTTGGTGAATACAATTCTTTATTAAAAATAGAATCTGGCTATGTTTTATCGATAAAACAACAAAAAACTAACCACCGTATAATTAATTTTAACTTTAATCAAAAATTCTTTTACACTGAATTAAATTAATATCTCACGATGCATTAGTCGGATGTTCAATTTAATACTGAATTGAATATTATTTCGAGAGCACGAAATTCGTCGGGAGAGACACGTTACCATAGTATTATTCACTCGTGCTCTACACCAACACTAACGAGGTACCCAGAAGCAGGGCTTTGACTAAATAAGATAAAGTTGGACCTTTAGACAAATTTCAGATACTTCTAACTTTATCTTTTTATGTTATGAAAAGTTAAAGTTACATCTAGCTTTAACTTTTTACTTCAACAAAAAAAGTTGTTGAAGTCCTGGATTCATCAAAAAAAAAAAAAAAAAAAAAAACTCTGGAAATTCGCTTAAAATGACTAAAAATTGGTTTTTGACTCAAAAATCTAAAAAAAAATGATTTTTGAAAAAAATTCAAAAAGTGTCCGACTCGGTAAATTTGCCGTATTCTGTCGATTCCACCTTCCAGGGCCCAAACCACTTGACCGATCTTGATGAAACTCCGGCCTTGAGAGTTAAAATACCTTCTAACTATGCACTTTTTTTTTTGTTGTGTTTCATCAGCGCCATCTAGTAGCTCTAGTACAAATGATCAGTTTTTCATACAAAATTTTTTGATGAACCGAGAAACTTTTAGAACATCTGTTAATGCAAAAACATTGTATTTGTTTTAAGACAATTAATTCCAAAAAATTTTCCGAAAATATTCAACCATGACCAAGTGGTCAAGCTTCAAAAAGTACAAAATGTCAAATTTGTGTGTTCGCTCCAGGCAACTGTGTAATTCCGATTTAGCTCAAATTTTCAGAATAAGGTTTTTTTGATCATACGCAGAGCGGAAAGGCTGGTTTTTACGATCGGGCTGGTCCTTCGAGTACCTGTCATACAAAAGTTTTGATATTTTGTACTTTTTAGCAATAACATTTGTTTCATTAAGGCAAAGATCATAAAAATATGTAGTTAGGCTGTAGTTGATGCTAAAGATTGTGATCCAGTAGTGATAAAACCTGATTGTCAGTCAGAGCGCTTCAATTCAACACAATTATCAGAAATGTTGCACATTATTCCCGCGCGGCGCTGTGATCGGATATTTAAATTTGGGTTACATATTTTCGAATTTCCTAGAGTTTTATCGCTCAAAACAAATTCTAATGGACCTAAGTTATGATTTTGTTGAAGTGCCTGCTAAAGCCCCAAGCTTTTCCGATTTTTTTAAATTATTATTATTATTATTATTTATTTAAAGTATACTCAACAGCTAAGGTTATTAACACTCCTTCAATTACAATTTATAGTTTCACAATGCATACATACTAAAATTTCTAGAATGGAACAAACAATCAAATTTTATAAAAGAGACCTGTATCTTTTAGAAAATCTAAATGGTTATTACTGTTTTGAGGAAAATTTTTAAAATAGCTTATTTGGAACTTCAAACGCTGAATTGAGTAAATAGAACAGTTTGACAAAATATGGCTCATAGATATTGGAACATTACATACAGAACAAACTAGAGGAGGTGTTTTATTGAGCAAATGCTCATGCGTAAGCTTTGTGTGCCCTATTCTGACTCGATTTAATACTACCCCGCCGTGATAATGAGCGGAATACCCATGAATGAACATCATCTTTTATTTCCCTTTATTTATTATCAACGCTTGTTAAAGCCGATTTTGAGCTCCATATATAATCCTCACACGCCATGTAAGAATTATTAGAAAATTGTAAATCAATTGCACTTTTTGCTAGAGCATCTGCCATTTCATTACCAGGAATCCCAACATGAGCCGGAACCCAGCATAATAGGTTGAGATTTCTGGTTGATCCTACCAGTAATATACGCTCGGCTCAAAGGTTAAGCCATGCATGTCTAAGTACAAACTAAACTAAAGTGGAACCGCAAAAGGCTCAGTATAACAGCTGTAATTTCTTAGATCATATCCTCAGTTACTTGGATAACTGTGGAAAATCTAGAGCTAATACATGCAAATAATACAAGTACCCGTCAAAAGGTTCTTGTGTAGTTATTAGACAAACCAATCGACCCTCGGGTTGTTTAAAATGGTGGAACTCTAGGTAACTTTGCTGATCGTATGGCCTTGTGCCGACGACAGATCTTTCAAATCTCTGCCCTATCAACTATTGATGGTAGTATAGAGGACTACCAGGGTTGCTACGGGTATTTAGTGAGATCTCTGGAGGTGAGCTTTGCGATGCCATTGTGTGTTGCGAATGCATTACCAAAGTTGCTCGAACTTGATGATTTAGAGGAAGTAAAAGTCGTATAACAAGGTTTTAATAAATTAACCTGCGAAAGGATCATTAACGTACTTGTATGTCAATATATCCTAGGCTATAGAGTATATATATGTTCACATTTTACTGTTTGACGAGCATATACACCATAGCCTTACAAAATAACCTTAGCAAACAGTTAAACCTCAGGTACTAGCATATGCTACACCGCTTGTGTGTAGTTAGTATTAAAGATTTCTCGCCTGAGTAAAACTATCTTTGCTATGCTATAGCAGGGAACGAAATGCTGTATAGTAACATATACACACTAGTTGATGTCTTGTAAGGAAACATATGATTTATTCATATGCAAATACAGTGTATAAATTTAAAACCCAGACAGGGGATCACTAGGCTCATGGGTCGATGAAGACCGCAGCAAACTGCGCGTCACCATGTGAACTGCAGGGCACATGATCATCGACGTGTTGAACGCATATTTCACCTTATACATTTGGTTCATTCACGCTTAGCTGTTTGCTTGAACTGTATGATTTACATATGGTTGAGTTTCGTTACTTCATTAATTTGAATTATAAATAGTATAGTATGCTATATAATTAATTGTTATTAAAGACTGTAGCCCCTGGGCTATGGATTTATAACGCAGATACTGTTTAAGGGTTGCTGTTGTCTTTGACGTTGCTGAGTAAGTAACTGAGGCGCCAACTATACAGCTTATTACAAGATGATTGAAATTGGTTAGCTCCAGCTAACTCTTCATCAATCAAATGATTAAACACAACACACGAGTAAGATATATAAAACGAATAATTTAAGCTGTAAATGCTAAAAAGTCCTCAACTCATGTGTGACTACCCCCTGAATTTAAGCATATTAATAAGGGGAGGAAAAGAAACCAAAAGGGATTCCCTGAGTAAGGGCGAACGAAATGGGATAAGCTCAGCACGTAGGGTTGCAGACTTGACTGTTTGTAGACCGGTTCCGTGTACAGGAGGGTCTATTATCACATGCATATAAGCACCATATTCAAGTCCAGCTTGCATAGATGTTTCTCAAACTCTCCAAAACTCAATTCCTGCCCTTTCCTGTCCAATATCTCAGGTTAGCTTGCATAGATGTTTCTCAAACTCTCCAAAACTCAATTCCTGCCCTTTCCTGTCATATATTTCAACTCAGCTTCCATAAATATTGCCCAAAATCACCCGAAATCTATACCTGGCTTTTCCTGTCACATTGTTATTGCCCAACATCACCCGTAATTCATTCCAGCAATCTTCTCTCGTATATTTCAGCTCAGCTCACATTGTTATTGCCCAACATCACCCGTAATTCATTCCAGCAATCTTCTCTCGTATATTTCAGCTCAGCTCACATTGTTATTGCCCAACATCACCCGTAATTCATTCCAGCAATCTTCTCTCGTATATTTCAGCTCAGCTCACATTGTTATTGCCCAACATCACCCGTAATTCATTCCAGCAATCTTCTCTCGTATATTTCAGCTCAGCTCACATTGTTATTGCCCAACATCACCCGTAATTCATTCCAGCAATCTTCTCTCGTATATTTCAGCTCAGCTCACATTGTTATTGCCCAACATCACCCGTAATTCATTCCAGCAATCTTCTCTCGTATATTTCAGCTCAGCTCACATTGTTACCCGGCCGGCACAACCGACCAAAATTTTTTTCGACCGATTATAGACTAGTCTATAAATGGTCGAATCTTGGTCTAGAAACGGTCTATAAACGGTCGGAGTTTTTAGAATCGACTCTGCATCGACCTTTGTTAGGCGGTCGTAGCTTGGTCCATAAACGGTCTATAAACGGTCGGAGTTTTTTGAATCGACTCTACATCGACCTTTGTTAAACGGTCGTAGCTTGGTCCATAAACGGTCTATACTCAGTCGATATGAGAAGCAATAGACCGTCGATAAACGGTCGATAAATGGTCGAATCAAATGCAAATCTGACATTTTCGTGACATTTCTCATTTTAATTAGAACTTTGCAGTGATCAGAGGTTTTTTTCCTACTGCTAAGTAAAAATCAACTATTAAAGTGAAAAAGTGTGGAAATAGTGAAAATAGTGAATAATAACTTTGGTAAAATCATTTGATACTGGATTAAATGTAAAATTTTGCAAAAATACAGTGAAACAGTAAATTCTACAATCTTCCAAAATTTTTCAGGCATTTTCAAACGAAATAAAGACGCTGAGTAAAAAGTGCTACGAGTTATCGTCAATGTAGAGCTGCATAGTGTATAACTGCATAATTTTAAGTTGAATTTAAGCTGAAAGTGAGTTTTTGAGATTGAAAATTAATTTTTTTTGAAGGAGACGAGAAATTTCAACAATTCTGAGTTTTACATGTTAATTCAGTCCACCTTTCAGATATCCTGATCAGACTAGAAATACGGGAGCTACCAGAAAGGTAAGTTAGTTTAAAACTTGAAACGAAATAAATGATTCAGTTAATTTAATCTCATTCCCCAGCCTTCTATTAACGATTCGATGCTGTTTCACTTTGATCCACGCATCACTGCTGGCTACCGGGCTATGAACATATCTCCTTCCTTTGGAACTTGGCGAGAACATCATGATGGTATTTTGAGCATGACAACTCTGCTGGATTCTACTCCACAAAAACAACGTAGTCATGTGTCCAATTACAACGACATCACTCCAATTTTGAATGGTTTAGGACTTCAACATCATATTCGTGAGTTTTTTACTTTTGTTTTGAATTCATTTTTAATCTTGGTCAAATTGATTTATTAAAAATTTTCTGCCTCTTACCCAGAACATTTTATCAACGGAGAAATTGTCGTCGCATCATGATGGCAATTCAAGACTTAGCTGCTCGCCAAAATTTTGAAACAATCCAGCAAGCCACAAATGATGTCTTTTCGTCTCCAACTATATTCTCTGACTCCGCTGCTCCAGGAGCTGAGCGTCGTCCTACTGGTAACTAAGTGGATACGCTATAAATACTTGCTAGATTTTCTGTTGCAGAAAGTTCTTGAATTAACGCCAGAAAATGTTTTTATTAGGTGTAAATTGCATGCCATGTTCAATTAGGATTTTTGGTCAAACGTATGTTCAAGTATCCACTTTCCACTTGAACTGATAAGAATAGATTATTTGATTGATTATCAATTGATGATTCATTGATTATTTGAGATTAATTGTAAATAAATACAATTTATGTATTTAAGTTTATGTATATGCTATAACATGTATTCTATTTTCTTTACGTTTTTGTTAAATAAATAAAAATAAATAATAAAAATAAATTTATTCAAAAATAATTCTTTGATCAAAGGTTAATTTAATTTTCACTAAATTTCCCAGAAAAGTCGATTAAAGGTCGAAACTAGGTCCACACGCGGTCCATACACAGTCGGTGTGTGATGTAATAGACCGTCGACTGACGGTCTAACGTAAATTTCAATTTTTCTTTCGACCGCTTATCGACCCTCGAAAAGGGTGGACAACGACCCTTGATATCCCAGTCAGTCGACGGTCGATAGGCGGTCTAATCAAAAAGTCGGTAAAAGGTCGAAAAGCGGTCGGTTGTGCTATCCGGGTTATTGCCCAACATCACCCGTAATTCATTCCAGCAATCTTCTCTCGTATATTTCAGCTCAGCTCACATTGTTATTGCCCAACATCACCCGTAATTCATTCCAGCAATCTTCTCTCGTATATTTCAGCTCAGCTCACATTGTTATTGCCCAACATCACCCGTAATTCATTCCAGCAATCTTCTCTCGTATATTTCAGCTCAGCTCACATTGTTATTGCCCAACATCACCCGTAATTCATTCCAGCAATCTTCTCTCGTATATTTCAGCTCAGCTCACATTGTTATTGCCCAACATCACCCGTAATTCATTCCAGCAATCTTCTCTCGTATATTTCAGCTCAGCTCACATTGTTATTGCCCAACATCACCCGTAATTCATTCCAGCAATCTTCTCTCGTATATTTCAGCTCAGCTCATTGTTATTGCCCAACATCACCCGTAATTCATTCCAGCAATCTTTCTCGTATATTTCAGCTCAGCTCACATTGTTATTGCCCAACATCACCCGTAATTCATTCCAGCAATCTTTCTCGTATATTTCAGCTCAGCTCACATTGTTATTGCCCAACATCACCCGTAATTCATTCCAGCAATCTTCTCTCGTATATTTCAGCTCAGCTCACATTGTTATTGCCCAACATCACCCGTAATTCATTCCAGCAATCTTCTCTCGTATATTTCAGCTCAGCTCACATTTTTATTGCCCAACATCACCCGTAATTCATTCCAGCAATCTTCTCTCGTATATTTCATATCTCAGCTCACATTGTTATTGCCCAACATCACCCGTAATTCATTCCAGCAATCTTCTCTCGTATATTTCAGCTCAGCTCACATTGTTATTGCCCAACATCACCCGTAATTCATTCCAGCAATCTTCTCTCGTATATTTCAGCTCAGCTCACATTGTTATTGCCCAACATTTAATTCATTCCAGCAATCTTCTCTCGTATATTTCAGTTCATCTCACATATTTATTGCCCAACATCACCCGTAATTCATTCCAGCAATCTTCTCTCGTATATTTCAGCTCAGCTCACATTGTTATTGCCCAACATCACCCGTAATTCATTCCAGCAATCTTCTCTCGTATATTTCAGCTCAGCTCACATTGTTATTGCCCAACATCACCCGTAATTCATTCCAGCAATCTTCTCTCGTATATTTCAGCTCAGCTCACATTGTTATTGCCCAACATCACCCGTAATTCATTCCAGCAATCTTCTCTCGTATATTTCAGCTCAGCTCACATTGTTATTGCCCAACATCACCCGTAATTCATTCCAGCAATCTTCTCTCATATATTTCAACTCAGCTTCCATAAATATTGCCCAAAATCACCCGAAATCGATTCCTGCCCTTTCCTGTCATATATTTCAACTCAGCTACTATATATATTGCCCAAAATCACCCGAAATCGGGTCCTGCCCTTTCCTGTCCGATATCTCAACTCAGCTTCCATATCTATTGCCCAAAATCAGCCGAAATCCCTTCATGTCCTTTCCTTTCATATTTTTATTTTAAGCTTCCATATATATTGCCCAAAATTACCCGAAATCGATTCCTGCTCTTTCCTGTCATATATTTCAACTCAGCTTCCATATATATTGCCCAAAATCACCCGAAATCGATTCCTGCCCTTTCCTGTCATAGATCTCATTTCAGCTTGCATAGATATGACTCAAAACCACCTGAAATCGATTCCTGCCCTTTCCTGTCCAATCTCTCTCACCTCTAAGCTTGTTCTCAAATTTGTAAATCAGATCTACGCGCTCGATACAATTTTTTTCTCTTCTAAGCTTATCCTCATTTTGTATTTTTTATTGTGCTTCGTAGTAAAACCTGTAAATTATATCGACGCGCTCGACAGAATTTTTTTTTTCTTCGCAGCTTGACCTCAAATTTGTAAATCAGATCTACGCGCTCGATATAATTTTGTTCTCCTCTAAGCTTGTTCTTAAATTTGTAAATCATATCTACGTGCTCGATAGAATTTTTTGCTTTCTAAGCTTATCCTCATTTTGTATTTTTTATTGTGCTTTGTAGTAAAACCTCTAAATTATATCGACGCGCTCGATAGAAATTTTTTTCTCTTCGCAGCTTGACCTCAAATTTGTAAATCAGATCTACGCGCTCGATATAATTTTTTTCTCCTCTAAGCTTGTTCTTAAATTTGTAAATCATATCTACGCGCTCTATAGAGTTTTTTGCTCTTCTAAGCTTATCCTCATTTTGTATTTTTTTATTGTGCTTTGTAGTAAAACCTGTAAATTATATCGACGCGCTCGATAGAAATTTTTTTCTCTTCGCAGCTTGACCTCAAATTTGTAAATTTAATCTACGCGCTCGATATAATTTTTTTCTCCTCTAAGCTTGTTCTCAAATTTGTAAATCAGATCCACGCGCTCGATAGAATTTTTTTCTCTTCCTCATCCTCATTTTGTATTTTTATTGTGCTTTGTAGTAAAACTGTAAATTATATCGACGCGCTCGAAGAAATTTTTTCTGTTTGCAGCTTGTCTTCAATTTTGAAAATCAGATCTGATTGCTCGATATAATTTTTTTTTTCTTCAAGACGCTATTATGCTCTGTGAAAAAAAAAAGGTCTATGGGCAGGTAACAAAAAAAGAATCAAATATGAAATTTTAAAAAAATTTAACTATTTTTAATTTCAATTTTTATGTATAAATTTTGAATTTTTTTTTTTTTGAGCACGGTGACCTATAACTTTTTTCGTATGTGTTTGGGGCAAACTCATACGTTTTGAAATGATTATTTGTGGTATTTTCTCGCTTTTTCTACTATAGGGAAGGCAAGTTTTGAGCGCGAAAAATTGGGTTCTGGTTGTATACCTTTAGGAAACAGGCGTGTATATAAAGTGTGTAACAACGCTACTATGGGCAAAAGGTTGCTTATGGTGGCTGAAATGGTAAATCGTGTTTCAATCTAATTTGGTACGCATGTGGTTATTTACCCGTGATAATTTCTAGCACTGCAAAATATATATATTTATACAAGTGAAATAAAATTTAGGTATGAGGAGTAGTGAGTAAAATGATGTATTAAATAGAATGAATAAGCTTGGGTGAACTGTCGAATGATTGGCTCACCGTTGAAAGAAGCGCACTCTATGCAATCATTATATGTTGAGAATTCTGGTTGATCCTACCAGTAATATACGCTTGACTCAAAGGTTGTAGGGCAAATGGTAAATGGTTTAGTCGATTTGGTATAGTTGATTGTGATAGTTTCTAGCACTGAATATATTTATATAAGTGAAATGAAATTTAGTTATGAGGAGTTGTGTGTAAAATGATGTATTAAATAGAATGAATAAGCTTGGGTGAACTATCGAATGATTAGCTCACCGTTGAAAGAAGCGCACTCTATGCACTCATAATAGGTTGAGATTTCTGGTTGATCTTACCAGTAATATACGCTCGGCTCAAAGGTTAAGCCATGCATGTCTAAGTACAAACTAAACTAAAGTGGAACCGCAAAAGGCTCAGTATAACAGCTGTAATTTCTTAGATCATATCCTCAGTTACTTGGATAACTGTGGAAAATCTAGAGCTAATACATGCAAATAATACAAGTACCCGTCAAAAGGTTCTTGTGTAGTTATTAGACAAACCAATCGACCCTCGGGTTGTTTAAAATGGTGGAACTCTAGGTAACTTTGCTGATCGTATGGCCTTGTGCCGACGACAGATCTTTCAAATCTCTGCCCTATCAACTATTGATGGTAGTATAGAGGACTACCAGGGTTGCTACGGGTATTTAGTGAGATCTCTGGAGGTGAGCTTTGCGATGCCATTGTGTGTTGCGAATGCATTACCAAAGTTGCTCGAACTTGATGATTTAGAGGAAGTAAAAGTCGTATAACAAGGTTTTAATAAATTAACCTGCGAAAGGATCATTAACGTACTTGTATGTCAATATATCCTAGGCTATAGAGTATATATATGTTCACATTTTACTGTTTGACGAGCATATACACCATAGCCTTACAAAATAACCTTAGCAAACAGTTAAACCTCAGGTACTAGCATATGCTACACCGCTTGTGTGTAGTTAGTATTAAAGATTTCTCGCCTGAGTAAAACTATCTTTGCTATGCTATAGCAGGGAACGAAATGCTGTATAGTAACATATACACACTAGTTGATGTCTTGTAAGGAAACATATGATTTATTCATATGCAAATACAGTGTATAAATTTAAAACCCAGACAGGGGATCACTAGGCTCATGGGTCGATGAAGACCGCAGCAAACTGCGCGTCACCATGTGAACTGCAGGGCACATGATCATCGACGTGTTGAACGCATATTTCACCTTATACATTTGGTTCATTCACGCTTAGCTGTTTGCTTGAACTGTATGATTTACATATGGTTGAGTTTCGTTACTTCATTAATTTGAATTATAAATAGTATAGTATGCTATATAATTAATTGTTATTAAAGACTGTAGCCCCTGGGCTATGGATTTATAACGCAGATACTGTTTAAGGGTTGCTGTTGTCTTTGACGTTGCTGAGTAAGTAACTGAGGCGCCAACTATACAGCTTATTACAAGATGATTGAAATTGGTTAGCTCCAGCTAACTCTTCATCAATCAAATGATTAAACACAACACACGAGTAAGATATATAAAACGAATAATTTAAGCTGTAAATGCTAAAAAGTCCTCAACTCATGTGTGACTACCCCCTGAATTTAAGCATATTAATAAGGGGAGGAAAAGAAACCAAAAGGGATTCCCTGAGTAAGGGCGAACGAAATGGGATAAGCTCAGCACGTAGGGTTGCAGACTTGACTGTTTGTAGACCGGTTCCGTGTACAGGAGGGTCTATTATCACATGCATATAAGCACCATATTCAAGTCCAGCTTGCATAGATGTTTCTCAAACTCTCCAAAACTCAATTCCTGCCCTTTCCTGTCCAATATCTCAGGTTAGCTTGCATAGATGTTTCTCAAACTCTCCAAAACTCAATTCCTGCCCTTTCCTGTCATATATTTCAACTCAGCTTCCATAAATATTGCCCAAAATCACCCGAAATCTATACCTGGCTTTTCCTGTCACATTGTTATTGCCCAACATCACCCGTAATTCATTCCAGCAATCTTCTCTCGTATATTTCAGCTCAGCTCACATTGTTATTGCCCAACATCACCCGTAATTCATTCCAGCAATCTTCTCTCGTATATTTCAGCTCAGCTCACATTGTTATTGCCCAACATCACCCGTAATTCATTCCAGCAATCTTCTCTCGTATATTTCAGCTCAGCTCACATTGTTATTGCCCAACATCACCCGTAATTCATTCCAGCAATCTTCTCTCGTATATTTCAGCTCAGCTCACATTGTTATTGCCCAACATCACCCGTAATTCATTCCAGCAATCTTCTCTCGTATATTTCAGCTCAGCTCACATTGTTATTGCCCAACATCACCCGTAATTCATTCCAGCAATCTTCTCTCGTATATTTCAGCTCAGCTCACATTGTTATTGCCCAACATCACCCGTAATTCATTCCAGCAATCTTCTCTCGTATATTTCAGCTCAGCTCACATTGTTATTGCCCAACATCACCCGTAATTCATTCCAGCAATCTTCTCTCGTATATTTCAGCTCAGCTCACATTGTTATTGCCCAACATCACCCGTAATTCATTCCAGCAATCTTCTCTCGTATATTTCAGCTCAGCTCACATTGTTATTGCCCAACATCACCCGTAATTCATTCCAGCAATCTTCTCTCGTATATTTCAGCTCAGCTCACATTGTTATTGCCCAACATCACCCGTAATTCATTCCAGCAATCTTCTCTCGTATATTTCAGCTCAGCTCACATTGTTATTGCCCAACATCACCCGTAATTCATTCCAGCAATCTTCTCTCGTATATTTCAGCTCAGCTCACATTGTTATTGCCCAACATCACCCGTAATTCATTCCAGCAATCTTCTCTCGTATATTTCAGCTCAGCTCACATTGTTATTGCCCAACATCACCCGTAATTCATTCCAGCAATCTTCTCTCGTATATTTCAGCTCAGCTCACATTGTTATTGCCCAACATCACCCGTAATTCATTCCAGCAATCTTCTCTCGTATATTTCAGCTCAGCTCACATTGTTATTGCCCAACATCACCCGTAATTCATTCCAGCAATCTTCTCTCGTATATTTCAGCTCAGCTCACATTGTTATTGCCCAACATCACCCGTAATTCATTCCAGCAATCTTCTCTCATATATTTCAACTCAGCTTCCATAAATATTGCCCAAAATCACCCGAAATCGATTTCTGCCCTTACCTGTCATAAATTTTAACTCAGCTACTATATCTTTTGCCCAAAATCACCCGAAATCGGGTCCTGCCCTTTCCTGTCATATATTTCAACTCAGCTTCCATATATATTGCCCAAAATCAGCCGAAATCAATTCCTGGCCTTTCCATTCATATTTTTCAATTAAGCTTCCATATATAATGCCCAAAATTACCCGAAATCGATTCCTGCTCTTTCCTGTCATATATTTCAACTCAGCTTCCATATATATTGCCCAAAATCACCCGAAATCGATTCCTGCCCTTTCCTGTCATAGATCTCATTTCAGCTTGCATAGATATGACTCAAAACCACCTGAAATCGATTCCTGCCCTTTCCTGTCCAATCTCTCTCACCTCTAAGCTTGTTCTCAAATTTGTAAATCAGATCTACGCGCTCGATACAATTTTTTTTCTCTTCTAAGCTTATCCTCATTTTGTATTTTTATTGTGCTTCGTAGTAAAACCTGTAAATTATATCGACGCGCTCGACAGATTTTTTTTTTTTTTCTTCGCAGCTTGACCTCACATTTGTAAATCAGATCTACGCGACAGATATAATTTTGTTCTCCTCTAAGCTTGTTCTTAAATTTGTAAATCATATCTACGTGCTCGATAGAATTTTTTGCTTTCTAAGCTTATCCTCATTTTGTATTTTTATTGTGCTTTGTAGTAAAACCTCTAAATTATATCGACGCGCTCGATAGAAATTTTTCTCTTCGCAGCTTGACCTCAAATTTGTAAATCAGATCTACGCACTCGATATAATTTTTTTTCTCCTCTAAGCTTGTTCTTAAATTTGTAAATCATATCTACGCGCTCTATAGAGTTTTTGCTCTTCTAAGCTTATCCTCATTTTGTTTTTTTATTGTGCTTTGTAGTAAAACCTGTAAATTATATCGACGCGCTCGATAGAAATTTTTTCTCTTCGCAGCTTGACCTCAAATTTGTAAATTTAATCTACGCGCTCGATATAATTTTTTTTTCTCCTCTAAGCTTGTTCTCAAATTTGTAAATCAGATCCACGCGCTCGATAGAATTTTTTTCTCTTCTAAGCTCATCCTCATTTTGTATTTTTTTTATTGTGCTTTGTAGTAAAACTGTAAATTATATCGACGCGCTCGATAGAAATTTTTTCTGTTTGCAGCTTGTCTTCAATTTTGAAAATCAGATCTACGCGCTCGATATAATTTTTTTTCTTCAAGACGCTATTATGCTCTGTGAAAAAAAAAAGGTCTATGGGCAGGGTAACAAAAAAGAATCAAATATGAAATTTTAAAAAAAATTTAACTATTTTTAATTTCAATTTTTATGTATAAATTTTCAATAAATTTTTTTTTTTGAGCACGGTGACCTATACACTTTTTTCCAATCGGTTTTTGTATGTGTTTGGGAGCAAACTCATACGTTTTTGTATGATTATTTGTGGTATTTTCTCGCTTTTTCTACTATAGGGAAGGGCAAGTTTTGAGCGAAAAGAGAAAAATTGGGTTCTCGCTTCGCACAGTATACGCTTTAGGAAACAGGCGTGTATAGGAAAAGTGTGTAACAACGCTACTATGGGCAAGGAGGGTGCTTATGGTGACGCTGAGTTGTGTTCGCTGAGTCGTGTTTCAAGCTAGCATTCTGACGCATGTAGGTTATTTACCCGTGCTTATGTCAGACATTTGGCTTCACTAGGGCAAACGATAAGCAAACGATAGCACTGAATATATTTATACAAGTGAAATAAAATTTAGGTATGAGGAGTAGTGAGTAAAATGATGTATTAAATAGAATGAATAAGCTTGGGTGAACTGTCGAATGATTGGCTCACCGTTGAAAGAAGCGCACTCTATGCAATCATTATAGGTTGAGAATTCTGGTTGATCCTACCAGTAATATACGCTTGACTCAAAGGTTGTAGGGCAAATGGTAAATGGTTTAGTCGATTTGGTATAGTTGATTGTGATAGTTTCTAGCACTGAATATATTTATATAAGTGAAATGAAATTTAGGTATGAGGAGTAGTGTGTAAAATGATGTATTAAATAGAATGAATAAGCTTGGGTGAACTGTCGAATGATTGGCTCACCGTTGAAAGAAGCGCACTCTATGCACTCATAATAGGTCGCGAATTCTGGTTGATCCTACCAGTAATATACGCTTGACTCAAAGGTTGTAGGGCAAATGGTAAATGGTTCAATCAATTTGGTACAGTGGATTGTGATAATTTCTAGCACTGAATATATATATGTAAGTGAAATGAAATTCAGGTATGAGGAGTTGTGTGTAAAATGATGTATTAAATAGAATGAATAAGCTTGGGTGAACTATCGAATGATTGGCTCACCGTTGAAAGAAGCGCACTCTATGCACTCATAATAGGTTGAGAATTCTGGTTGATCCTACCAGTAATATACGCTTGACTTAAAGGTTGTAGGGCAAATGGTAAATGGTTTAGTCGATTTAATAGAGTTGATTGTGATAGTTTCTAGCACTGAATATATATATATAAGTGAAATGAAATTTAGTTATGAGGAGTTGTGTGTAAAATGATGTATTAAATAGAATGAATAAGCTTGGGTGAACTATCGAATGATTAGCTCACCGTTGAAAGAAGCGCACTCTATGCACTCATAATAGGTTGAGATTTCTGGTTGATCTTACCAGTAATATACGCTCGGCTCAAAGGTTAAGCCATGCATGTCTAAGTACAAACTAAACTAAAGTGGAACCGCAAAAGGCTCAGTATAACAGCTGTAATTTCTTAGATCATATCCTCAGTTACTTGGATAACTGTGGAAAATCTAGAGCTAATACATGCAAATAATACAAGTACCCGTCAAAAGGTTCTTGTGTAGTTATTAGACAAACCAATCGACCCTCGGGTTGTTTAAAATGGTGGAACTCTAGGTAACTTTGCTGATCGTATGGCCTTGTGCCGACGACAGATCTTTCAAATCTCTGCCCTATCAACTATTGATGGTAGTATAGAGGACTACCAGGGTTGCTACGGGTATTTAGTGAGATCTCTGGAGGTGAGCTTTGCGATGCCATTGTGTGTTGCGAATGCATTACCAAAGTTGCTCGAACTTGATGATTTAGAGGAAGTAAAAGTCGTATAACAAGGTTTTAATAAATTAACCTGCGAAAGGATCATTAACGTACTTGTATGTCAATATATCCTAGGCTATAGAGTATATATATGTTCACATTTTACTGTTTGACGAGCATATACACCATAGCCTTACAAAATAACCTTAGCAAACAGTTAAACCTCAGGTACTAGCATATGCTACACCGCTTGTGTGTAGTTAGTATTAAAGATTTCTCGCCTGAGTAAAACTATCTTTGCTATGCTATAGCAGGGAACGAAATGCTGTATAGTAACATATACACACTAGTTGATGTCTTGTAAGGAAACATATGATTTATTCATATGCAAATACAGTGTATAAATTTAAAACCCAGACAGGGGATCACTAGGCTCATGGGTCGATGAAGACCGCAGCAAACTGCGCGTCACCATGTGAACTGCAGGGCACATGATCATCGACGTGTTGAACGCATATTTCACCTTATACATTTGGTTCATTCACGCTTAGCTGTTTGCTTGAACTGTATGATTTACATATGGTTGAGTTTCGTTACTTCATTAATTTGAATTATAAATAGTATAGTATGCTATATAATTAATTGTTATTAAAGACTGTAGCCCCTGGGCTATGGATTTATAACGCAGATACTGTTTAAGGGTTGCTGTTGTCTTTGACGTTGCTGAGTAAGTAACTGAGGCGCCAACTATACAGCTTATTACAAGATGATTGAAATTGGTTAGCTCCAGCTAACTCTTCATCAATCAAATGATTAAACACAACACACGAGTAAGATATATAAAACGAATAATTTAAGCTGTAAATGCTAAAAAAGTCCTCAACTCATGTGTGACTACCCCCTGAATTTAAGCATATTAATAAGGGGAGGAAAAGAAACCAAAAGGGATTCCCTGAGTAAGGGCGAACGAAATGGGATAAGCTCAGCACGTAGGGTTGCAGACTTGACTGTTTGTAGACCGGTTCCGTGTACAGGAGGGTCTATTATCACATGCATATAAGCACCATATTCAAGTCCAGCTTGCATAGATGTTTCTCAAACTCTCCAAAACTCAATTCCTGCCCTTTCCTGTCCAATATCTCAGGTTAGCTTGCATAGATGTTTCTCAAACTCTCCAAAACTCAATTCCTGCCCTTTCCTGTCATATATTTCAACTCAGCTTCCATAAATATTGCCCAAAATCACCCGAAATCTATACCTGGCTTTTCCTGTCACATTGTTATTGCCCAACATCACCCGTAATTCATTCCAGCAATCTTCTCTCGTATATTTCAGCTCAGCTCACATTGTTATTGCCCAACATCACCCGTAATTCATTCCAGCAATCTTCTCTCGTATATTTCAGCTCAGCTCACATTGTTATTGCCCAACATCACCCGTAATTCATTCCAGCAATCTTCTCTCGTATATTTCAGCTCAGCTCACATTGTTATTGCCCAACATCACCCGTAATTCATTCCAGCAATCTTCTCTCGTATATTTCAGCTCAGCTCACATTGTTATTGCCCAACATCACCCGTAATTCATTCCAGCAATCTTCTCTCGTATATTTCAGCTCAGCTCACATTGTTATTGCCCAACATCACCCGTAATTCATTCCAGCAATCTTCTCTCGTATATTTCAGCTCAGCTCACATTGTTATTGCCCAACATCACCCGTAATTCATTCCAGCAATCTTCTCTCGTATATTTCAGCTCAGCTCACATTGTTATTGCCCAACATCACCCGTAATTCATTCCAGCAATCTTCTCTCGTATATTTCAGCTCAGCTCACATTGTTATTGCCCAACATCACCCGTAATTCATTCCAGCAATCTTCTCTCGTATATTTCAGCTCAGCTCACATTGTTATTGCCCAACATGTAATTCATTCCAGCAATCTTCTCTCGTATATTTCAGCTCAGCTCACATTGTTATTGCCCAACATCACCCGTAATTCATTCCAGCAATCTTCTCTCGTATATTTCAGCTCAGCTCACATTGTTATTGCCCAACATCACCCGTAATTCATTCCAGCAATCTTCTCTCGTATATTTCAGCTCAGCTCACATTGTTATTGCCCAACATCACCCGTAATTCATTCCAGCAATCTTCTCTCGTATATTTCAGCTCAGCTCACATTGTTATTGCCCAACATCACCCGTAATTCATTCCAGCAATCTTCTCTCGTATATTTCAGCTCAGCTCACATTGTTATTGCCCAACATCACCCGTAATTCATTCCAGCAATCTTCTCTCGTATATTTCAGCTCAGCTCACATTGTTATTGCCCAACATCACCCGTAATTCATTCCAGCAATCTTCTCTCGTATATTTCAGCTCAGCTCACATTGTTATTGCCCAACATCACCCGTAATTCATTCCAGCAATCTTCTCTCATATATTTCAACTCAGCTTCCATAAATATTGCCCAAAATCACCCGAAATCGATTTCTGCCCTTACCTGTCATAAATTTTAACTCAGCTACTATATCTTTTGCCCAAAATCACCCGAAATCGGGTCCTGCCCTTTCCTGTCATATATTTCAACTCAGCTTCCATATATATTGCCCAAAATCAGCCGAAATCAATTCCTGGCCTTTCCATTCATATTTTTCAATTAAGCTTCCATATATAATGCCCAAAATTACCCGAAATCGATTCCTGCTCTTTTCTGTCATATATTTCTACTCAGCTTCCAAATATATTGCCCAAAATCACCCGAAATCGATTCCTGCCCTTTCCTGTCATAGATCTCATTTCAGCTTGCATAGATATGACTCAAAACCACCTGAAATCGATTCCTGCCCTTTCCTGTCCAATCTCTCTCACCTCTAAGCTTGTTCTCAAATTTGTAAATCAGATCTACGCGCTCGATACAATTTTTTTCTCTTCTAAGCTTATCCTCATTTTGTATTTTTTATTGTGCTTCGTAGTAAAACCTGTAAATTATATCGACGCGCTCGACAGAATTTTTTTTTTCTTCGCAGCTTGACCTCAAATTTGTAAATCAGATCTACGCGCTCGATATAATTTTGTTCTCCTCTAAGCTTGTTCTTAAATTTGTAAATCATATCTACGTGCTCGATAGAATTTTTTGCTTTCTAAGCTTATCCTCATTTTGTATTTTTTATTGTGCTTTGTAGTAAAACCTCTAAATTATATCGACGCGCTCGATAGAAATTTTTTTCTCTTCGCAGCTTGACCTCAAATTTGTAAATCAGATCTACGCACTCGATATAATTTTTTTCTCCTCTAAGCTTGTTCTTAAATTTGTAAATCATATCTACGCGCTCTATAGAGTTTTTTGCTCTTCTAAGCTTATCCTCATTTTGTATTTTTTTATTGTGCTTTGTAGTAAAACCTGTAAATTATATCGACGCGCTCGATAGAAATTTTTTTCTCTTCGCAGCTTGACCTCAAATTTGTAAATTTAATCTACGCGCTCGATATAATTTTTTTCTCCTCTAAGCTTGTTCTCAAATTTGTAAATCAGATCCACGCGCTCGATAGAATTTTTTTCTCTTCTAAGCTCATCCTCATTTTGTATTTTTTATTGTGCTTTGTAGTAAAAACTGTAAATTATATCGACGCGCTCGATAGAAATTTTTTCTGTTTGCAGCTTGTCTTCAATTTTGAAAATCAGATCTACGCGCTCGATATAATTTTTTTCTTCAAGACGCTATTATGCTCTGTGAAGAAAAAAAGGTCTATGGGCAGGTAACAAAAAAAAAGAATCAAATATGAAATTTTAAAAAAAATTTAACTATTTTTAATTTCAATTTTTATGTATAAATTTTCAATAAATTTTTTTTTTTGAGCACGGTGACCTATACACTTTTTTCCAATCGGTTTTTGTATGTGTTTGGGAGCAAACTCATACGTTTTTGTATGATTATTTGTGGTATTTTCTCGCTTTTTCTACTATAGGGAAGGGCAAGTTTTGAGCGAAAAGAGAAAAATTGGGTTCTCGCTTCGCACAGTATACGCTTTAGGAAACAGGCGTGTATAGGAAAAGTGTGTAACAACGCTACTATGGGCAAGGAGGGTGCTTATGGTGACGCTGAGTTGTGTTCGCTGAGTCGTGTTTCAAGCTAGCATTCTGACGCATGTAGGTTATTTACCCGTGCTTATGTCAGACATTTGGCTTCACTAGGGCAAACGATAAGCAAACGATAGCACTGAATATATTTATACAAGTGAAATAAAATTTAGGTATGTATGAGGAGTAGTGAGTAAAATGATGTATTAAATAGAATGAATAAGCTTGGGTGAACTGTCGAATGATTGGCTCACCGTTGAAAGAAGCGCACTCTATGCAATCATTATAGGTTGAGAATTCTGGTTGATCCTACCAGTAATATACGCTTGACTCAAAGGTTGTAGGGCAAATGGTAAATGGTTTAGTCGATTTGGTATAGTTGATTGTGATAGTTTCTAGCACTGAATATATTTATATAAGTGAAATGAAATTTAGGTATGAGGAGTAGTGTGTAAAATGATGTATTAAATAGAATGAATAAGCTTGGGTGAACTGTCGAATGATTGGCTCACCGTTGAAAGAAGCGCACTCTATGCACTCATAATAGGTCGCGAATTCTGGTTGATCCTACCAGTAATATACGCTTGACTCAAAGGTTGTAGGGCAAATGGTAAATGGTTCAATCAATTTGGTACAGTGGATTGTGATAATTTCTAGCACTGAATATATATATGTAAGTGAAATGAAATTCAGGTATGAGGAGTTGTGTGTAAAATGATGTATTAAATAGAATGAATAAGCTTGGGTGAACTATCGAATGATTGGCTCACCGTTGAAAGAAGCGCACTCTATGCACTCATAATAGGTTGAGAATTCTGGTTGATCCTACCAGTAATATACGCTTGACTTAAAGGTTGTAGGGCAAATGGTAAATGGTTTAGTCGATTTAATAGAGTTGATTGTGATAGTTTCTAGCACTGAATATATATATATAAGTGAAATGAAATTTAGTTATGAGGAGTTGTGTGTAAAATGATGTATTAAATAGAATGAATAAGCTTGGGTGAACTATCGAATGATTAGCTCACCGTTGAAAGAAGCGCACTCTATGCACTCATAATAGGTTGAGATTTCTGGTTGATCTTACCAGTAATATACGCTCGGCTCAAAGGTTAAGCCATGCATGTCTAAGTACAAACTAAACTAAAGTGGAACCGCAAAAGGCTCAGTATAACAGCTGTGTAATTTCTTAGATCATATCCTCAGTTACTTGGATAACTGTGGAAAATCTAGAGCTAATACATGCAAATAATACAAGTACCCGTCAAAAGGTTCTTGTGTAGTTATTAGACAAACCAATCGACCCTCGGGTTGTTTAAAATGGTGGAACTCTAGGTAACTTTGCTGATCGTATGGCCTTGTGCCGACGACAGATCTTTCAAATCTCTGCCCTATCAACTATTGATGGTAGTATAGAGGACTACCAGGGTTGCTACGGGTATTTAGTGAGATCTCTGGAGGTGAGCTTTGCGATGCCATTGTGTGTTGCGAATGCATTACCAAAGTTGCTCGAACTTGATGATTTAGAGGAAGTAAAAGTCGTATAACAAGGTTTTAATAAATTAACCTGCGAAAGGATCATTAACGTACTTGTATGTCAATATATCCTAGGCTATAGAGTATATATATGTTCACATTTTACTGTTTGACGAGCATATACACCATAGCCTTACAAAATAACCTTAGCAAACAGTTAAACCTCAGGTACTAGCATATGCTACACCGCTTGTGTGTAGTTAGTATTAAAGATTTCTCGCCTGAGTAAAACTATCTTTGCTATGCTATAGCAGGGAACGAAATGCTGTATAGTAACATATACACACTAGTTGATGTCTTGTAAGGAAACATATGATTTATTCATATGCAAATACAGTGTATAAATTTAAAACCCAGACAGGGGATCACTAGGCTCATGGGTCGATGAAGACCGCAGCAAACTGCGCGTCACCATGTGAACTGCAGGGCACATGATCATCGACGTGTTGAACGCATATTTCACCTTATACATTTGGTTCATTCACGCTTAGCTGTTTGCTTGAACTGTATGATTTACATATGGTTGAGTTTCGTTACTTCATTAATTTGAATTATAAATAGTATAGTATGCTATATAATTAATTGTTATTAAAGACTGTAGCCCCTGGGCTATGGATTTATAACGCAGATACTGTTTAAGGGTTGCTGTTGTCTTTGACGTTGCTGAGTAAGTAACTGAGGCGCCAACTATACAGCTTATTACAAGATGATTGAAATTGGTTAGCTCCAGCTAACTCTTCATCAATCAAATGATTAAACACAACACACGAGTAAGATATATAAAACGAATAATTTAAGCTGTAAATGCTAAAAAAGTCCTCAACTCATGTGTGACTACCCCCTGAATTTAAGCATATTAATAAGGGGAGGAAAAGAAACCAAAAGGGATTCCCTGAGTAAGGGCGAACGAAATGGGATAAGCTCAGCACGTAGGGTTGCAGACTTGACTGTTTGTAGACCGGTTCCGTGTACAGGAGGGTCTATTATCACATGCATATAAGCACCATATTCAAGTCCAGCTTGCATAGATGTTTCTCAAACTCTCCAAAACTCAATTCCTGCCCTTTCCTGTCATATATTTCAACTCAGCTTCCATAAATATTGCCCAAAATCACCCGAAATCTATACCTGGCTTTTCCTGTCACATTGTTATTGCCCAACATCACCCGTAATTCATTCCAGCAATCTTCTCTCGTATATTTCAGCTCAGCTCACATTGTTATTGCCCAACATCACCCGTAATTCATTCCAGCAATCTTCTCTCGTATATTTCAGCTCAGCTCACATTGTTATTGCCCAACATCACCCGTAATTCATTCCAGCAATCTTCTCTCGTATATTTCAGCTCAGCTCACATTGTTATTGCCCAACATCACCCGTAATTCATTCCAGCAATCTTCTCTCGTATATTTCAGCTCAGCTCACATTGTTATTGCCCAACATCACCCGTAATTCATTCCAGCAATCTTCTCTCGTATATTTCAGCTCAGCTCACATTGTTATTGCCCAACATCACCCGTAATTCATTCCAGCAATCTTCTCTCGTATATTTCAGCTCAGCTCACATTGTTATTGCCCAACATCACCCGTAATTCATTCCAGCAATCTTCTCTCGTATATTTCAGCTCAGCTCACATTGTTATTGCCCAACATCACCCGTAATTCATTCCAGCAATCTTCTCTCGTATATTTCAGCTCAGCTCACATTGTTATTGCCCAACATCACCCGTAATTCATTCCAGCAATCTTCTCTCGTATATTTCAGCTCAGCTCACATTGTTATTGCCCAACATCACCCGTAATTCATTCCAGCAATCTTCTCTCGTATATTTCAGCTCAGCTCACATTGTTATTGCCCAACATCACCCGTAATTCATTCCAGCAATCTTCTCTCGTATATTTCAGCTCAGCTCACATTGTTATTGCCCAACATCACCCGTAATTCATTCCAGCAATCTTCTCTCGTATATTTCAGCTCAGCTCACATTGTTATTGCCCAACATCACCCGTAATTCATTCCAGCAATCTTCTCTCGTATATTTCAGCTCAGCTCACATTGTTATTGCCCAACATCACCCGTAATTCATTCCAGCAATCTTCTCTCGTATATTTCAGCTCAGCTCACATTGTTATTGCCCAACATCACCCGTAATTCATTCCAGCAATCTTCTCTCGTATATTTCAGCTCAGCTCACATTGTTATTGCCCAACATCACCCGTAATTCATTCCAGCAATCTTCTCTCGTATATTTCAGCTCAGCTCACATTGTTATTGCCCAACATCACCCGTAATTCATTCCAGCAATCTTCTCTCATATATTTCAACTCAGCTTCCATAAATATTGCCCAAAATCACCCGAAATCGATTTCTGCCCTTACCTGTCATAAATTTTAACTCAGCTACTATATCTTTTGCCCAAAATCACCCGAAATCGGGTCCTGCCCTTTCCTGTCATATATTTCAACTCAGCTTCCATATATATTGCCCAAAATCAGCCGAAATCAATTCCTGGCCTTTCCATTCATATTTTTCAATTAAGCTTCCATATATAATGCCCAAAATTACCCGAAATCGATTCCTGCTCTTTCCTGTCATATATTTCAACTCAGCTTCCATATATATTGCCCAAAATCACCCGAAATCGATTCCTGCCCTTTCCTGTCATAGATCTCATTTCAGCTTGCATAGATATGACTCAAAACCACCTGAAATCGATTCCTGCCCTTTCCTGTCCAATCTCTCTCACCTCTAAGCTTGTTCTCAAATTTGTAAATCAGATCTACGCGCTCGATACAATTTTTTTCTCTTCTAAGCTTATCCTCATTTTGTATTTTTTATTGTGCTTCGTAGTAAAACCTGTAAATTATATCGACGCGCTCGACAGAATTTTTTTTTTCTTCGCAGCTTGACCTCAAATTTGTAAATCAGATCTACGCGCTCGATATAATTTTGTTCTCCTCTAAGCTTGTTCTTAAATTTGTAAATCATATCTACGTGCTCGATAGAATTTTTTGCTTTCTAAGCTTATCCTCATTTTGTATTTTTTATTGTGCTTTGTAGTAAAACCTCTAAATTATATCGACGCGCTCGATAGAAATTTTTTTCTCTTCGCAGCTTGACCTCAAATTTGTAAATCAGATCTACGCACTCGATATAATTTTTTTCTCCTCTAAGCTTGTTCTTAAATTTGTAAATCATATCTACGCGCTCTATAGAGTTTTTTGCTCTTCTAAGCTTATCCTCATTTTGTATTTTTTTATTGTGCTTTGTAGTAAAACCTGTAAATTATATCGACGCGCTCGATAGAAATTTTTTTCTCTTCGCAGCTTGACCTCAAATTTGTAAATTTAATCTACGCGCTCGATATAATTTTTTTCTCCTCTAAGCTTGTTCTCAAATTTGTAAATCAGATCCACGCGCTCGATAGAATTTTTTTCTCTTCTAAGCTCATCCTCATTTTGTATTTTTTATTGTGCTTTGTAGTAAAACTGTAAATTATATCGACGCGCTCGATAGAAATTTTTTCTGTTTGCAGCTTGTCTTCAATTTTGAAAATCAGATCTACGCGCTCGATATTTTTTTTTTTTTCTTCAAGACGCTATTATGCTCTGTGAAGAAAAAAAGGTCTATGGGCAGGTAACAAAAAAAAAAGAATCAAATATGAAATTTTAAAAAAATTTAACTATTTTTAATGTCAATTTTTATGTATAAATGTTCAATAAATTTTTTTTTTTTTTGAGCACGGTGACCTATACACTTTTTCCAATCGGTTTTTGTATGTGTTTGGGAGCAAACTCATACGTTTTTGTATGATTATTTGTGGTATTTTCTCGCTTTTTCTACTATAGGGAAGGGCAAGTTTTGAGCGAAAAGAGAAAAATTGGGTTCTCGCTTCGCACAGTATACGCTTTAGGAAACAGGCGTGTATAGGAAAAGTGTGTAACAACGCTACTATGGGCAAGGAGGGTGCTTATGGTGACGCTGAGTTGTGTTCGCTGAGTCGTGTTTCAAGCTAGCATTCTGACGCATGTAGGTTATTTACCCGTGCTTATGTCAGACATTTGGCTTCACTAGGGCAAACGATAAGCAAACGATAGCACTGAATATATTTATACAAGTGAAATAAAATTTAGGTATGAGGAGTAGTGAGTAAAATGATGTATTAAATAGAATGAATAAGCTTGGGTGAACTGTCGAATGATTGGCTCACCGTTGAAAGAAGCGCACTCTATGCAATCATTATAGGTTGAGAATTCTGGTTGATCCTACCAGTAATATACGCTTGACTCAAAGGTTGTAGGGCAAATGGTAAATGGTTTAGTCGATTTGGTATAGTTGATTGTGATAGTTTCTAGCACTGAATATATTTATATAAGTGAAATGAAATTTAGGTATGAGGAGTAGTGTGTAAAATGATGTATTAAATAGAATGAATAAGCTTGGGTGAACTGTCGAATGATTGGCTCACCGTTGAAAGAAGCGCACTCTATGCACTCATAATAGGTCGCGAATTCTGGTTGATCCTACCAGTAATATACGCTTGACTCAAAGGTTGTAGGGCAAATGGTAAATGGTTCAATCAATTTGGTACAGTGGATTGTGATAATTTCTAGCACTGAATATATATATGTAAGTGAAATGAAATTCAGGTATGAGGAGTTGTGTGTAAAATGATGTATTAAATAGAATGAATAAGCTTGGGTGAACTATCGAATGATTGGCTCACCGTTGAAAGAAGCGCACTCTATGCACTCATAATAGGTTGAGAATTCTGGTTGATCCTACCAGTAATATACGCTTGACTTAAAGGTTGTAGGGCAAATGGTAAATGGTTTAGTCGATTTAATAGAGTTGATTGTGATAGTTTCTAGCACTGAATATATATATATAAGTGAAATGAAATTTAGTTATGAGGAGTTGTGTGTAAAATGATGTATTAAATAGAATGAATAAGCTTGGGTGAACTATCGAATGATTAGCTCACCGTTGAAAGAAGCGCACTCTATGCACTCATAATAGGTTGAGATTTCTGGTTGATCTTACCAGTAATATACGCTCGGCTCAAAGGTTAAGCCATGCATGTCTAAGTACAAACTAAACTAAAGTGGAACCGCAAAAGGCTCAGTATAACAGCTGTAATTTCTTAGATCATATCCTCAGTTACTTGGATAACTGTGGAAAATCTAGAGCTAATACATGCAAATAATACAAGTACCCGTCAAAAGGTTCTTGTGTAGTTATTAGACAAACCAATCGACCCTCGGGGGTTGTTTAAAATGGTGGAACTCTAGGTAACTTTGCTGATCGTATGGCCTTGTGCCGACGACAGATCTTTCAAATCTCTGCCCTATCAACTATTGATGGTAGTATAGAGGACTACCAGGGTTGCTACGGGTATTTAGTGAGATCTCTGGAGGTGAGCTTTGCGATGCCATTGTGTGTTGCGAATGCATTACCAAAGTTGCTCGAACTTGATGATTTAGAGGAAGTAAAAGTCGTATAACAAGGTTTTAATAAATTAACCTGCGAAAGGATCATTAACGTACTTGTATGTCAATATATCCTAGGCTATAGAGTATATATATGTTCACATTTTACTGTTTGACGAGCATATACACCATAGCCTTACAAAATAACCTTAGCAAACAGTTAAACCTCAGGTACTAGCATATGCTACACCGCTTGTGTGTAGTTAGTATTAAAGATTTCTCGCCTGAGTAAAACTATCTTTGCTATGCTATAGCAGGGAACGAAATGCTGTATAGTAACATATACACACTAGTTGATGTCTTGTAAGGAAACATATGATTTATTCATATGCAAATACAGTGTATAAATTTAAAACCCAGACAGGGGATCACTAGGCTCATGGGTCGATGAAGACCGCAGCAAACTGCGCGTCACCATGTGAACTGCAGGGCACATGATCATCGACGTGTTGAACGCATATTTCACCTTATACATTTGGTTCATTCACGCTTAGCTGTTTGCTTGAACTGTATGATTTACATATGGTTGAGTTTCGTTACTTCATTAATTTGAATTATAAATAGTATAGTATGCTATATAATTAATTGTTATTAAAGACTGTAGCCCCTGGGCTATGGATTTATAACGCAGATACTGTTTAAGGGTTGCTGTTGTCTTTGACGTTGCTGAGTAAGTAACTGAGGCGCCAACTATACAGCTTATTACAAGATGATTGAAATTGGTTAGCTCCAGCTAACTCTTCATCAATCAAATGATTAAACACAACACACGAGTAAGATATATAAAACGAATAATTTAAGCTGTAAATGCTAAAAAGTACTCAACTAATGTGTGACTACCCCCTGAATTTAAGCATATTAATAAGGGGAGGAAAAGAAACCAAAAGGGATTCCCTGAGTAAGGGCGAACGAAATGGGATAAGCTCAGCACGTAGGGTTGCAGACTTGACTGTTTGTAGACCGGTTCCGTGTACAGGAGGGTCTATTATCACATGCATATAAGCACCATATTCAAGTCCAGCTTGCATAGATGTTTCTCAAACTCTCCAAAACTCAATTCCTGCCCTTTCCTGTCCAATATCTCAGGTTAGCTTGCATAGATGTTTCTCAAACTCTCCAAAACTCAATTCCTGCCCTTTCCTGTCATATATTTCAACTCAGCTTCCATAAATATTGCCCAAAATCACCCGAAATCTATACCTGGCTTTTCCTGTCACATTGTTATTGCCCAACATCACCCGTAATTCATTCCAGCAATCTTCTCTCGTATATTTCAGCTCAGCTCACATTGTTATTGCCCAACATCACCCGTAATTCATTCCAGCAATCTTCTCTCGTATATTTCAGCTCAGCTCACATTGTTATTGCCCAACATCACCCGTAATTCATTCCAGCAATCTTCTCTCGTATATTTCAGCTCAGCTCACATTGTTATTGCCCAACATCACCCGTAATTCATTCCAGCAATCTTCTCTCGTATATTTCAGCTCAGCTCACATTGTTATTGCCCAACATCACCCGTAATTCATTCCAGCAATCTTCTCTCGTATATTTCAGCTCAGCTCACATTGTTATTGCCCAACATCACCCGTAATTCATTCCAGCAATCTTCTCTCGTATATTTCAGCTCAGCTCACATTGTTATTGCCCAACATCACCCGTAATTCATTCCAGCAATCTTCTCTCGTATATTTCAGCTCAGCTCACATTGTTATTGCCCAACATCACCCGTAATTCATTCCAGCAATCTTCTCTCGTATATTTCAGCTCAGCTCACATTGTTATTGCCCAACATCACCCGTAATTCATTCCAGCAATCTTCTCTCGTATATTTCAGCTCAGCTCACATTGTTATTGCCCAACATCACCCGTAATTCATTCCAGCAATCTTCTCTCGTATATTTCAGCTCAGCTCACATTGTTATTGCCCAACATCACCCGTAATTCATTCCAGCAATCTTCTCTCGTATATTTCAGCTCAGCTCACATTGTTATTGCCCAACATCACCCGTAATTCATTCCAGCAATCTTCTCTCGTATATTTCAGCTCAGCTCACATTGTTATTGCCCAACATCACCCGTAATTCATTCCAGCAATCTTCTCTCGTATATTTCAGCTCAGCTCACATTGTTATTGCCCAACATCACCCGTAATTCATTCCAGCAATCTTCTCTCGTATATTTCCGCTCAGCTCACATTGTTATTGCCCAACATCACCCGTAATTCATTCCAGCAATCTTCTCTCGTATATTTCAGCTCAGCTCACATTGTTATTGCCCAACATCACCCGTAATTCATTCCAGCAATCTTCTCTCGTATATTTCAGCTCAGCTCACATTGTTATTGCCCAACATCACCCGTAATTCATTCCAGCAATCTTCTCTCATATATTTCAACTCAGCTTCCATAAATATTGCCCAAAATCACCCGAAATCGATTTCTGCCCTTACCTGTCATAAATTTTAACTCAGCTACTATATCTTTTGCCCAAAATCACCCGAAATCGGGTCCTGCCCTTTCCTGTCATATATTTCAACTCAGCTTCCATATATATTGCCCAAAATCAGCCGAAATCAATTCCTGCCCTTTCCTTTCATATATTTCAACTCAGCTTCCATATATATTGCCCAAAATCACCCGAAATCGATTCCTGCCCTTTCCTGTCATATATTTCAACTCAGCTTCCATATATATTGCCCAAAATCACCCGAAATCGATTCCTGCCCTTTCCTGTCATAGATCTCATTTCAGCTTGCATAGATATGACTCAAAACCACCTGAAATCGATTCCTGCCCTTTCCTGTCCAATCTCTCTCACCTCTAAGCTTGTTCTCAAATTTGTAAATCAGATCTACGCGCTCGATACAATTTTTTTCTCTTCTAAGCTTATCCTCATTTTGTATTTTTATTGTGCTTCGTAGTAAAACCTGTAAATTATATCGACGCGCTCGACAGAATTTTTTTTTTCTTCGCAGCTTGATCAAATTTGTAAACAGATCTACGCGCTCGATATAATTTTGTTCTTCTAAGCTTGTTCTTAAATTTGTAAATCATATCTACGTGCTCGATAGAATTTTTTGATTTCTAAGCTTATACTCATTTTGTATTTTTTATTGTGCTTTGTAGTAAAACCTCTAAATTATATCCACGCGCTCAATAGAATTTTTGTCTCTTTGCAGCTTGTTCTCAAATTTGTAAATCAGATCTACGCGCTCGATATAATTTTTTTCTCCTCTAAGCTTGTTCTTAAATTTGTAAATCATATCTACGCGCTCTATAGAGTTTTTTGCTCTTCTAAGCTTATCCTCATTTTGTATTTTTTTATTGTGCTTTGTAGTAAAACCTGTAAATTATATCGACGCGCTCGATAGAAATTTTTTTCTCTTCGCAGCTTGACCTCAAATTTGTAAATTTAATCTACGCGCTCGATATAATTTTTTTCTCCTCTAAGCTTGTTCTCAAATTTGTAAATCAGATCCACGCGCTCGATAGAATTTTTTTCTCTTCTAAGCTCATCCTCATTTTGTATTTTTTATTGTGCTTTGTAGTAAAAACTGTAAATTATATCGACGCGCTCGATAGAAATTTTTTCTGTTTGCAGCTTGTCTTCAATTTTGAAAATCAGATCTACGCGCTCGATATAATTTTTTTCTTCAAGACGCTATTATGCTCTGTGAAGAAAAAAAGGTCTATGGGCAGGTAACAAAAAAAAAGAATCAAATATGAAATTTTAAAAAAAATTTAACTATTTTTAATTTCAATTTTTATGTATAAATTTTCAATAAATTTTTTTTTTGAGCACGGTGACCTATACACTTTTTTCCAATCGGTTTTTGTATGTGTTTGGGAGCAAACTCATACGTTTTTGTATGATTATTTGTGGTATTTTCTCGCTTTTTCTACTATAGGGAAGGGCAAGTTTTGAGCGAAAAGAGAAAAATTGGGTTCTCGCTTCGCACAGTATACGCTTTAGGAAACAGGCGTGTATAGGAAAAGTGTGTAACAACGCTACTATGGGCAAGGAGGGTGCTTATGGTGACGCTGAGTTGTGTTCGCTGAGTCGTGTTTCAAGCTAGCATTCTGACGCATGTAGGTTATTTACCCGTGCTTATGTCAGACATTTGGCTTCACTAGGGCAAACGATAAGCAAACGATAGCACTGAATATATTTATACAAGTGAAATAAAATTTAGGTATGAGGAGTAGTGAGTAAAATGATGTATTAAATAGAATGAATAAGCTTGGGTGAACTGTCGAATGATTGGCTCACCGTTGAAAGAAGCGCACTCTATGCACTCATAATAGGTCGCGAATTCTGGTTGATCCTACCAGTAATATACGCTTGACTCAAAGGTTGTAGGGCAAATGGTAAATGGTTTAGTCGATTTGGTATAGTTGATTGTGATAGTTTCTAGCACTGAATATATTTATACAAGTGAAATGAAATTTAGGTATGAGGAGTAGTGTGTAAAATGATGTATTAAATAGAATGAATAAGCTTGGGTGAACTGTCGAATGATTGGCTCACCGTTGAAAGAAGCGCACTCTATGCACTCATAATAGGTCGCGAATTCTGGTTGATCCTACCAGTAATATACGCTTGACTCAAAGGTTGTAGGGCAAATGGTAAATGGTTCAATCAATTTGGTACAGTGGATTGTGTCTACCATTGCTTGATAGATAGTCTAGATAGATTTCTAATTGTAAACTGATTTAAAAGTATATAATAAAGTTAAATATTAAACTAAAGAAGTTACAGTGGTGGAGATCTGAGATGTTTTTCGTCTCAAATTAGTAGGGGTGAGTTTTTAAGTTTTAATTATTTATAAATTTGGTTATTGAGTGAATTTTTTCTGAGTGTATATATATTGGTACGTTATATAATGTTTTCAAGTTATTTAAAATTTTTGTATATTTGATTGTTGCTATATTAGTTTTTGATTAATGACCTTGTAAAAGTGATGATTTTTGTGAAGC